>QTSX02003632.1:0-338767 GCA_014839935.2 Entomophthora muscae
ACACATCTTGTGTGTCAGGGAATTTTCTCCTGACTACATTAATTGTATATGTAATTTTGGCCTAAACAACAACACAAAGTAAGACTTTAAACAAATAAGTTACACTAGTAACAGTACTGGTTTCAACCCAGACAGGGATTGAACTCAAAACCCTAAAGACAAGGCAAATGTTAATTCAAAGAAGATGGTTTGGATTACATTACCTATTTATAACAAATTGATTCATCCAACAATGAATTCCAACTTTGGCCTTGCTTCCGCTAACGTTAATAAGTCCCAGGGAGATGTCACTCACCGCTCAAACGTTGATTGGCTGCATTCAACTTGGGTTTTGCTTTCAAAACCATTATTAACACCCCAGCGTCAAGCGCCGTCTTTGATCTTCCCGCTTAAATCAACCATTTACCGCTTAATTGCCCATCAACTTGTGGCTTTTTCTACATCTTACTTGTTACACTATATAATTTTATATAGTATTTTGACAGAAATTGATGCACATTTGAAACAGGTATTAATCTCAGCCTTGAAATCATTGAAATCCCAGGGAAAATCCTCTCATTTTCTATGATCCTCTATTTTTGCTCCAGCCTCAACTTTGAGGGTATTTAAGTGAGCCATACCTTCTATTATTTCTTGTTCCAACAATAAAGACTATCCTATTTCTGATACTTCTACTTTTTCTGATAAAAACTCCATTTCTAAAGCCATGAAAAGAATTCTATTCCTATCCTGGTTTCTAGTTTACTTCTTGCCAGTGGTTTTGGCCTTGGAAAATTCAACTCCTACAACTGACTGGTACAACTCCTCTCCTGATGATGCCCACCAAAAGGAATCTCTTGCTAATGAATGATTCAAATACCCTTCTGGAGATTGGGGACACAAGTTTCACTATGGTTGCTCGTTTACTTCCCCTCCTGCTGAACCAACACTTGTTAGACCTTACGCTTCCTTTTACCTCTTAGTGTATTTGGTGGGTTACTATCTACTTGGTTGTTTCAGTTCCATGTTTGGAAGATTTGCCTACCTAGGACATCTTGGACATCTTGCAATGGTCACACTTCCTATTGGCTTGGTAATTGCAGGTCTGAATGTGGGGACCTTGGACCATCAGCTAGGGAGCTTATTCTCTGCCAAGTGGGTCCCTGACATTCTGTGAGTTCATTTTGTTTCGTGCTTGTGGAATCTCGCTTCTAGATTGCTCAAATTTTGTTTCATTTTAGTCCTTCTATTGGTACCTTTATGAATCCTGATTGGATTATAATATACTCCAGAACAGCATCCATCCATTTCATTTGTTGTGTCAGTTCCTTTCGTTTGTGGTTTGAACTACACTGCTTGATGTTTGATATAATTTCATATAATGGGCTAGTGAAATTTCGTTTTTTGTTTGACAGTTCATTTATTAACTGAAATTTTATAAATTAATTGAATCCTGAATCTTGCGTGACTTGGATTTCGTTCAAATCTGAAATCATTTCGTTTAAATCTGAGGTATTTTTGGTTGTCGCCATAGCTTTTAAAACTACTGTACAATTTAGTGAAGTTTTCCTATCAAGTTTAGCAAAATTATTCCTTTAAAAAATATTATTTGATTTTACAACTTCACAAAAATATAGAGCTGAGCTGCAGCTTTAAAATAAGCTATTAAGCATCAAGATTGGTTTAGTTTTTCATGTGTACCAAGTGTGAGTTCAGATGGATCAAATTGAGTCCAGGCCTTTGATTATGTCATTAGCCCAATTCCAGCATTTCACTCTAAATCTTGGCATGTAGATCACGTAAAGCTATCATGTTTGGTATCATTTTGATCAGAAAAATCCGAAAAAATTATCTAGGTACTCTAAATTTTATAGAAATCATTTTATTGAATATTAATATTATTGCTGCTAGTAAACTTCACTGACATACTTATTAGGATGATACAATGGTAAGCAGGATTAAATCTGAAACAAAATGTATCCATTCAGATCAGGTGATGTGTTTATTAACTATGAAACAATATTTATCCGCTCAGATCAGGTGATGTGCTGAGTGTAATATTCTATTGTTGCGATTTAAAATAAATAAATTCGAAATTTGAAAGTTAACCACATCTTACTTAAATTAATATTTATCTATTTTAAATAAATATTTTTTAAGAGAAGAGAAAGCCCTTTTTTCTTTAGTAAAGTCAAGCCTTGGCATAGAGTTTAAATATCCAGTATATAAAAGTATAGCAAATCAGTCCAAATTTTAATATTATTTCTAAACAATTGGTTGTTCTCTTTCAATTTTAATCCATAAATCACTGAGTAAAATAATCGTTAATATTTATAAAGGCAGGTCTGTCTGTAATGTCACCTCAAGTGTGCTCAAGCCGTATGAGATTGAATTAAATTGATTGCTCCATATTATTTAAAAAGTTAAGGCTGATGGTCAAGCTAAAGGCTCAATTTGGTTCATCCTTACATGCAATCCCTTAGATGCATTGTTGAAAGCATGTAGCTTGAAGAAGTGGAGTGTGGCCTAAATTATATCGAAGTGAGAATATATGCACTCAAACATTAATAAATATTTATTTATTAATTATTTCTTGTAAAATTTGGTTCAATCAATGTAACCATTTTTTAGCGGCTTATATGCGTAGCTTATCCAACTTCAGAATATGTGGATTAAAATCGGAAGAGAAGCAACCAGTTGTTTGCTATACTTTTATATACTGGATATTTAAACTCTATGCCAAGGCTTGACTTTACTAAAGAAAAAAGGGCTTTCTCTTCTCTTAAAAAATATTTATTTAAAATAGATAAATATTAATTTAAGTAAGATGTGGTTAACTTTCAAATTTCGAATTTATTTATTTTAAATCGCAACAATAGAATATTACACTCAGCACATCACCTGATCTGAGCGGATAAATATTGTTTCATAGTTAATAAACACATCACCTGATCTGAATGGATACATTTTGTTTCAGATTTAATCCTGCTTACCATTGTATCATCCTAATAAGTATGTCAGTGAAGTTTACTAGCAGCAATAATATTAATATTCAATAAAATGATTTCTATAAAATTTAGAGTACCTAGATAATTTTTTCGGATTTTTCTGATCAAAATGATACCAAACATGATAGCTTTACGTGATCTACATGCCAAGATTTAGAGTGAAATGCTGGAATTGGGCTAATGACATAATCAAAGGCCTGGACTCAATTTGATCCATCTGAACTCACACTTGGTACACATGAAAAACTAAACCAATCTTGATGCTTAATAGCTTATTTTAAAGCTGCAGCTCAGCTCTATATTTTTGTGAAGTTGTAAAATCAAATAATATTTTTTAAAGGAATCATTTTTGCTAAACTTGATGGGAATACTTCACTAAATTGTATTTCTAATTTTGTATTTATGCTTGGGATGTGCACTTATATATAATAATATTTAAATTATCTTTTAAGAAAGCATTTAAAATAGAAATTTAATTAAACACATGATAAGCAACCCCAGCCTTAGAATCCAATAAAATATATTGAATTGATTTATTAAATCCAACTTTATATCTGTCCTCGGACGGGCAACCAATCACCTAGTGTATATTCGATTGATAGCTAGGTAGTTTAGCCAATCACAGTCGGATATATATTTTGTGGTCAGGTTTGGTGGATGTTAATTTGCTAAGTTGCCTTGAAAATAGGTGGATTATACGCAAAGACTGAGCTTATTGCTCCACTCGTGATTTTCTTTGTTAAGCTTTTTGGGCACTGCTCAGGGGCTAATTGGATGCTGTAAAGTCTGGCGATTGTCACAGATCCTTGGGGCAGTTTCGATCTGCCAATTGATTAATAACTACTGCTGTTGTCTGGAGGTCGATTTATATGAAAATGGCATTTCGAAATCCTGTATTGGAATTCAGTCATGGCTTTAAATTTTGCTGATCACGTTGTCATGAAGTCAAACGGATAATGGTGGCGTTTGATTGGCTTACCCCGGCAATAATGTCCCGAGATAAAGCCCTAGTCATGTTGAAACAAACGAAAATGCTTCAAAGAAAGGGTGATTCAAAGTAAGGGTGCATTCGGGAGCCATCGAAGTTGTTCAAGAACTTCCCTCCTTTAGGCACAGAATTCTCGTGCAAGTCTCCCAGCCTGGGATCCCATTCCAGCATTTAATTTATTCACGTCTTGATAATATCGGCTACTTACTATTGATCCCACACTATATATAGTCTTAAATAATTCTTATTCAACATCACAACTCAAGACATCTCTTGTCTTTCTTTTTTGTCCAAATATCCTCAAATTACAGTACGTCTGATTGAACTCGCATTTTATTATTTTGCTTCTATATCCTTCTGCAGCCATTAACTTTGGTTTTTAGTTGTTCGCGTTTTTAAAGCATGTCCTTACTATGGAAACCCTTTTCAAAATCAATGCGAGTTCTTAATCGACTCAACTCTAATAAGAGAGACAAAGAAGATCCCCTGAACCAGGACATGATAAGGAGTTTAGCTTCTAACCATGAGCAAGTCCAGCAGCGTATTTTCACCAAGTGGATAAACATGCAACTTGAAGGTTCTGGAATTAAAATCACCTCAGTCGAAAAAGATCTGAGGGATGGCCATGCCCTACATGCCTTACTTAAGCAGCTGACGAATTTCCCGATTCAGGATATCGACAAAAAGAATACCCGCTTTCATCAACTATCTAATGTCAGTATCTGCTTGGAGTTTCTAGAGAATAACCTTGGCGAGCTTTCCAACATCGGGAGCATTGACATTGTTGATGGAAACCTCAAGCTAACTCTCGGTTTACTCTGGCTCATCATCCTGCGATTCCAAATTCAAAAGGTCATCAGCTTTGAAGATGTTTCGATACCAAACTCTCCTCTATCAACGGAAGGTTCTCCAGGAATCCAATCCCTTCATTCTTCAGACTCCCTTGCCCCGTATAACCGAACTGGCTCATCTACTAATATCATCTCCAAAAACACTGGAAAGGCGGGAGATCCCAAAAAGTTTTTATTGGAGTGGGTCCAGGGCCAACTTCGTAGATATGAAGGGCTCATTCCACAGGTTAGAGACTTTAACTGCTCTTGGCAGAGTGGTCTGGCGTTTGCCGGACTTATTCATCGCCATGATTCTACCTTGGTTCCCAATCTCGGAGATATGGTTGAAAGGGTGTCTAGAGACAGGGATGAGTGGCGAGATGTTCTCGATACCTCTTTTAGAATTGCCAAGGAAGGTATGGGGATTGCTTCACTGTTGGAGCCAGATGATATTCTCTCGGCTACTATTCCCGATGAGAAGATCATTATGATGTACGTCTCCGAATTTTATAAGGTTATGTCGGCCAAGCAAGCACGGGAAGATTATCAGGAGCAGTTGCAGCTGGAAGGGCTTGTAAACCAATTTATGCAGCTGTCTGCCTCAGTTTCGACGCAGATTGAAAAGTTTTATACCGCTTTTGATAACGCCTCATTTGATTATTTCACTGCCTCCCCGAACCAACTTGAAGAGTTTTCCCACATTCAACGGCAGCGATCCAAATCACTAAACGATTACGAACCCACAGTCGAGACGCTCACCAAGTCCGCATCAAGCATCCTCTCGTCAGAGATCAGCCTCGATCCTGAGCTCAAGGCCTCTGTCACCCAGTCGCGCGATCAGATCCTTTCCAGATGGAGTGGTCTACAAGAGATTTTGGCCGAAAGCGAACGCAAGCTGGACGAAATCCAAAACTGGGGAGAGCTGAACCGTCGTATTACTCAACTTGATGAGCAGCTGAAGAACCTGGGCTCCCTTTGCTCGGATTTTTTGGAGCTCAAGGACTCTTTGAGTGAGAAAGAAAGATGTGAGCGCCTTGAGGCTCTCAAGGCAGCAACCCTCGAAGGGGCTGATCAACTCAAGGAACTCAAAGAAATTGCTGGAAGCACTGCCCCTCCCCATATTCACCAGCGCCTCAAAAGATGTGGCGAATTGATTGATATCGCCCAACTTAACATTCAACGTTTTCATGTCAGCTTACAAGTTGACGATTTCACAACTTATCTGGCGGACGCCCTTCATAAACTTTCTCACAAAAGAGCCGAACTCCGGAAGCTCATCAAAGCCTCCACCTGGGCTCCGGAATCGCAAAGCTATGAAGAAATTGAAGAGCAACGTGTTGGACAGCTTCAATGGAAGAATGCTGAAGGAGAAGCACTAGTTGCAGAAGTCAAAGCCAAGTGTACAGCTATTCGCCAGACAATTGGGGACGCCCCCTTTGAGCAATCGGCCCAACTTGAGTTGGTTTTGCGCAAAGAAAACGAGATCATGGTTAGCTGGAAGGAGATTGAGCGAATTCTATCTGTCCAAGAGCTTCTCATGCAGCAGTTTGCTTCAGTAGAACGGCTTGCGGCGAAAATCAAGACCGCAAAACAGGGTGTAGATCAGCTTCAAAAAGAAAGTGATGCTCAGGATTTTGGTGAAAATTTTGAGGCTCGTGCTGATCAATGTCTAGATAACATTGAAGCCTTACATGAAGAGAGACAGCAGCTCCCCTTCCCTCAACTTCCCGAGACTATGGGGTCAGATGATTTCATTGCTAACCATATCAGCAATCACCTCGACATCCTGACTCAGCGACTCATGACGCTTCGAAGTGGGCGTGAAACTCACCAGGAGGAGGATCAGCTGTTTGAACTGTTTTCCAGGGTCCAGATGGAGGGTGACGAGCTTGCAGCATCCACTGATCAGCACATGGCGTGGATCGAAGGCAACTTGGGCCTTCTTGCCAAAGTGACTCATCCTGATGCGCCCACCCTTTTTGATCAGATTTCGGCCAAGAAGGAGGAACTTGAGGCTCAGAATGTGCGTCTAGAAGAACAACGCCAGGCCCTTTCCCAACGTATTGAATCATTGCTTCCCCAAATCAAACCAAAAAGTCAGATTGACCAGCTCCAGACAATTCAATCGCAGATGGATGCTCGGCGTGAATCGATTGAGAGCCTAACCTTCAAATTGATGGAAATCCTTGGCGTTGGGCAGCATATGCTTTCCCGCATCGCCTTTTCCCTCTCGCTGCAATCAAAAATTTCGGCTTTACGGAAAGAGCTCTCAAGTTGCCGGCCAGCCCACACCACCCAGGATGCTCTCTTAGCGTGGTCTCGGCGCCTAGAGGAACTTGATAATACACGCTCGGTCCCCTTTCCAACATGTAATACCGTCGCCTTCAGTCACATCACTCAACTCAATGATTACCTCACGGCCTGCATCCGCTCCACCGACAGCGCCATCGCTAAGGCAACACAAGAGCTGGCTTCCCTCGAGACTCAAGTTCAAAATCAACCATTCGAACAATTCTTAAAACAGGCGGATGATTTCATCTCATCAAGCAAGAGTCTGATCAACATCACCAAGAAGACGCTCACAACCTACCAACTTAAGAGTACCGATGGCAGCCAAGTTATGACTGCTAAATCATCAGCTCTCTCTATGTTTGTTACATCTCTCCAAGAGAAGTCAGCTGCATTGCAAGCGGACCATGTCCTCTTGAATGACCAGTTTGAAAGTTTAAAAGAGAAATCCAACTCTCGTCATTCGGCTTCGGTATCCAAAAAGACCGAATTGGATTCAGCATGGAAGGAATTTTCAGCCACGATTGACAGTGTACCCATTATTCACCAGCAGGTGCAAGAGCTTACAACTCGTTTTAGTCAGTTGCATCAAGTAGATTCTACTATCCAGCAGACCCGCTCGGATATCATTGACCTTCTCAATGCTAATGTCGAAGATATGGACTCCCAAATCAATTTACTCAAAGAGATGCTCTCGAAGATCTCCCTCCTTCTGGGTCGAGTCGCCGTTTATGAATCTCCTGAACTATCGCCTCAGACCCCATCCGATATTGCCCAGGTTCATATAATCAACCGCCAGGCACTCAAAGAGCTTATTCGCCAGATTGATGTCAGCCTCTCAGCAACCCAACTTCTATTCACCACCAACTGTGAAAAGGCACAGAAGCATCAGACTCAGGCCGTCAACTGCTCCCAATGGGAGGCCTGGTGCCGCCAACAAGGCGAGCTTCTAGAGGATGAGCAACGCCTTATGAGATCAACTCTATGGAAGGATGCGAGCACTTCTGGGTTAGAACTGCTTTCCAAGGCTAAGGGTACACGGATACAGCTGCAGGATAAATTGGCTCAGAACCAAGCGCAGTTCGAGGCTACTATAGAGCCCTTGGACTCCACCGCCGAGAATAGCGCCAGGACTGCATTTAAAGACTTGAGTTCGGCAATCACTTTCCAGCTTGCCGCGATCCCCAAAGCCATGGCGTTATCATCTCACTGGGCCTTGGTTCAGCAGGCCCAGCATTCGATTTCTCATCACAAGGGTTTGCTAAACAGGAAGCCGCTCAATCCCAACGATTTGGATGCAATCCGGTCCTTTATTGAAGACGATAGCTCAGAGCTCTCGCAAGCTTACATTGCCTACAATGCCTCTGTATCTGACTTTACCGAACTGAACCAATCCCTGGACGATAACATCTTCCTCTTTGTGGATCCACTGCGCCTAGAGGAGCTCGTCCAGGCTTCACTGGCTATCCCGGTCAACTGGGAACAACTCAAGCGCCTCGCCAATGAGATGCGCGATCTCCTACAAGCCAGTGACATGTGCCGCATCATTCACGAAAGAATTGAACTACTCCATGACAAAGTCAATGCGATCAAGGTTACTGGCCAATCTAAAAAGGCCACCGAGTTGGCTCAGACTCAGCTTTCTGAGATTGATTACGAGTTAAAGGACAAAGTGCTTGCCCAGATACGACAATGGCAAAACTTGGTCTTCAGTCTTCCGCGTGACAATGCCAATTGGAGCGGCAAAGTCAAGCTGACGGGCGAGATGATTGATTTAGTGACGCGTGCCATTGACGAAAAGCAGCACCGCCTAAGCACCCATCAGGACCAAGTTCAACTACTTGCCTTATGTGACGAAATTGATCAGAAAGTTGGCAATTACCTTGCTACCATTGATGCCATTACTAAGGATGTTGAAAAGTCATCTACATTCTTGGCTGATTTGGAAAAGGCAGCGACACGCCTGACTGAAGCTAGGGATGCTGTCACCACCTTTATCAACGATGGACTTGATAAAGTCGTTGAAGGAGCTTCTTGTATAGGGGACTGGCAGCTGGAAGAACGGGCACAAGTTCTTCCCGCCCAATGGGATGAAGTGCGACAAATGGGTGTTGAATTACAAGCGAAACTTGACAAGCGCATCGGCCTCAAGCAAGATGCCGTGCAAGCCCAAAGCCTTAAAAAGGTGCAAAGGGCTAAGTTACGCGCTCCACTTAAATATATCCCTCCTAACAAGGATACCGTCAAGTCACGCTATATGACAGGGGTTGCTGAGAAGAAAGAGAAGAACGATTCTCAGCCCCCCAAAGGAAAGCCATCCCCCAACGTGTACGTAGCCGATATGAAAGATGCCTTGGATGTTGAAGTGGCACGCGTAGTCAACAGCTACCCACAAGTCGTCAAGGTCATCCGTGATAACGAGACAGGGAAGTACTGGATTGGCGAGAAGGATCCTAAGCTCTGTTTCTGTCGCGTGCTTCGATCCAACTTGGTTATGGTTCGTATTGGAGGTGGATGGAGTGAACTTTCCAAATATATTGCCGACCATGCTGTCGACAATCCTGATTACCGCAGCATGTCCCGTTCTCAGTCACGTACTCCATCTCGCGCAGGTTCATCCCTTGGTACCATCTACGAAAGGAACAACTTCAAGTCTCCTTCTCCCTCGTTTGGCCGTCGTACGATGAGTCCTGTATCCTTTTCCCCAAGGCCTGGTGGTCGCGTTTTATCCCCACTCTCTGGACTGCACGACTCTAGTCGGCTCAGTGGAACTATGGCTTCGATGAGCAACTTTGGCGAGGTCCATTCCCGCTCTGCAACACCTAGCCTTCCCTCGGATCCATCTTTTGCCAGACACACTGTCAGTTCATTGAGTAAATCACGTCCCATTTCCCGCTGTGAATCTCCCTCGGCTCAAGGCGCTTCTTCCCCCAACAGTATTACCATGTCCCCTAAAAGCCTTTCTTCGCCCCTCGCACCAAGGTCTCCCCTTACCTCAGCTAAAAAGCTTTCCAGTACTATAAGCAAGGCTAGTACGTCTACATCCAAGAAACCCTTGCCATGAAATTTTGTCCAAAAATAAATATTAGCTAATCCCCAAGCCTCTTAAAGCTAAACTAATGTTGTAACTGTGCTGTATTAGCAGAGTTACAAGGGGGAAAATGATCGGAAACCAGATAATTATCTTTATTGAGATATTGGAATTATATAGTTAGGGTGAATCATTATAAAATGAACAAGATTGGGACGATCAATCAGTTGGATTGAACAGGAGGTGGTGTAATCCTACTAGTGAGTGAAGCACTGAATTGAGTTGTCACTGGATTAAGATTGGTATTGGTTCATGTTTCATTGTTTGGTAATTTGAGTTGACCTCAGCTTTTGGCTTCAAGTGCCAGGATAGATGAGTTGGTTGGTACAGGGTCTCTTGTGCAGAACCTTGCAGGGGTTGCCCCCACCATTTTGACAATATAAAGTCCTAGAGAGACTACATCAAAGGTAACACATGTCAGCCAACAAGATAACAAAATCCTCCACAGGTTTTATATGGGGTTTGGAAGAGAGCTTAGCCAGGAATAAATTTGAATCTTCTTCTCATAAGCAATAAGAATCTCAGAACCACTAGGGCCTTTTATGTAAAACGTTTGTGCAGTACATTAGTTTTAAGAGCTATGGCGACAAGCGAAAAAATCCAGATTTAAACGAAATGAACACAGATTTAAACAAAATTAAAAATAAACAAATTCATATTGATTTACAATAGATTTGGGTTCATTTCAATTTTGCTTAAAGCTGAGTTCATTTCATTTAAATCTGAACTGCTTTTGCTTGTCGCCATAGCTTTTAAAACCACTTTATGAATCTTCACTAGAACGCCTTTGTCAGGATTTTGGGATATTGACTAATTAACAGATTCAACCAATTAACGCAGGCCAGTTGTCAATCACTCTTAGGAATGGTTTCAACAGAATGATGCAGGCCGTGGGTTGCAAAATCAATGAATCAACAACCAAATCATATCCTGGCATTAACAATTTCATGTATTCCTAATTAATAGTGAAACATACAGATATTGTGCAATTAATTAGTCCACCTCAACAATCACCTCAAACATGCTTCTCATAATAATTACTATTCTAATCTTTAATTACATTCTAGAACAAGGGCCATCATCTGAAACACTTCTAGAAGAGCCTAAAATAGACTGGGCCGTCAGGCCAAACACTCTAAGATAAAAGGCTTTGAGCCTATCGTATTAGAGTAGCTCTGATTAAGTGAAGAATCATCTTCACCAACTAGTAGCCAGCCAGGCTAGCTAGCCACCTGGAATGTAAGACTTCAGACTTTTTCAACAACAGCTGCAGTTGTATCAAAGCCTGTGCTAAACCATCACCAACAAATTACTATTTCCCAAGGATACAAGAGATACAGCTAGGATTGAGACAATAGTTTTATTGATGAGCCTAAACAGGAGGAGATTGAATTTCTTGTAATAATAGAACTGTGAGGGTTTTTATACCCAATTCTATGAAAAGGAGATGATAAGAGAATTATGTTTAAGCGAGATTAACTCATGATTTTGAATCAGAAATATATTGTCAAGAGTGTCGTAAAAGTTGCAGCAAAGGGTTGCTAGTTTCTACAAATAGTTAGTCAGTGACCTAATTCTTAATACTATACCTGTTGATGGTATAGTGACAGCCTATGAAAGGACAGAAGAATAATAAGGTGTATAGACAAAAACTGGTATTTATTGAGATAGCATCACACTTATATAGTGTAAGGCAGGGGAATTGCCACCAGAGACAAGGAGGCACAGAAAAAAGGACTTCCCAAATGGAGGAGAGTGGAGTGGCACAGCTAAAAGCCCCACGCAAGAGACCGACCACTTTCTCGCGGCTTTCCTTAAGGAGGTAGATATAAATAACTTAGTTGTTCTATTTATAATCCTGGAAGTGAAGCACGTGCCATGTGCGCAATCAGAAGGCGAATTGAACACCTGTTTTTGGCGCGTTTTAAACATCTTTATCACTATTGGAATTGAGATGCAATAGCGCAATTACGCAATTGTTCCATTGCTTAATCCCTAGATGAACAATTTTACGTCTAATCCATTCAGGATCTGCAATGTTTCCCTCTACTGGATTAGACAACAGGGTCAAGAATGGCTTGGCGTCTCTAGGTAGCGGCTATAGTGTTGGGATCAAATCACATGTCTTGTTAGGTGGGGGTTTGTTGTCCAATCCTTGATCATCGGCTTTGTGGATCTGTAGGCAACCAGTTGTGTTTCTTGGCTGTCATTCAGGTGGTAGAACAGTTGGTGTGGTACTGGAAGAGTCTTGTCAGTCTCCAATAACACCTTGTTCTTTCATTCTTATTCCTCATACTTTGGTGAAACACTATTGCGAACAGGACAACAACCCATGGAATTTTTTAATTAGGCTTTTGTTTTTTCGGGTTATTGTCCTCATTGGGGCTTACTCTTGGTCACTAGGAGCAGCACACATATACTGAGCGTGTACTCTAGTGATCAATTGCCCAGAATGGGGCTCCTTAAGGGTGTAGGAGTTGGGGCCGGTCTTCTGGATAACTTGAACTGGGCCTTGCCAAAGGGAGGCAAGTTTGGATTCACGGCTGTACCCTCTATTGCTGAAGAAGTAGACTGAGTCTCCTACCAGGTACGTGGGTAAGGTGGGGCGTTTGGATGCAGCTCGTTCTAGATCCTGCAACTTATGGTTTAAGTTTACAGTGTAGGCCTCTGATTGCAAGCAAATAAGAGTTTGAACCAGCTTGTTGAGATATGCCTCTGGGGACACAGCCAGACTGGGCTTTACCAAGGAATATAGTAAAGGGGGAAGTCCTGGTTGCCAGCCGTAGAGCAGCTGGAAGGGCAGCTTGCCAGTGGCCCAATGATACCCAATGTTGTATGCAAAGGTGGCTGCAGGCAGGAAGGTATCCCATTCAGTCTCATGTTGGTAGCTGAGCTTCCGGAGTATCTGGACCAGGCTCCCATTAGTGCGCTCTACCATGCCATTTGTCTGTGGGTGATAAGGAGTGGATAGTGTCCCACAAATTCCCATCAGTTGGTTGAGGCGGGGGATGATGTAACTGGTGAAGTTGGTACCATTGTCTGTCAGCAGGATCTGGGGGCAACCATGTTTTTATATGATATTCTCCAGGATGAATGTGGCTGTCACCAGTGCATATTGGTTTGGAATTGCCTTGGCCTCTACCCATTTAGTCAGATGGTCAACCACCACAAAGATGAACTTGTTGCAACTGTTGGTAGCTGGCAGGGGGCCCACTACTTCAATGGCTACAGTGTGGAAGGCAAACCCAGGGCGTACCAGTCTGTGTTGAAACTTGGCAACCTTAGGCCTCTCAATTTTACAGTCATGACAGTTGGCTAGTGTATCCACTACGTCAGTGTGCATTCCTTCCCAGAAGCAGTGTTGCTGTAGCAGAGCTAACGTCTTCTGTATGCCACCATGGCCAGTAGTCTTGTGAGCGGCCACCACTGAGTTCATGCATAGGGATGGGCGTATGTAGGGTAGCCAAGAGTCTCCACAAAGCTTCAGGAGTTGTCCCTTAGAGACCTTGGTATCAACAGTTAGCTTCTTGAGAGCTCTCTGTATCTCAACCTGCTCCTCCCCCCAAAGAAGGATCCTCCATAAGCTTGTCATAGAGAATGTCAGCCATGGGGAATACTAAGGCAACAGTGGGAAGGCGGGAGAGACAGTCAGCATTCTGGTGGGCTGCCCTGGCTTGATGAATGATCTAATAGTCATAAGCCTGAAGTTTAATGGCCCAACACGCCAGACGTCCTTTGGGGTCCTTGAGGGTCTTTAGCCATTGCAAGGAGGCATGGTCTGTTACAACCGTGAAATGTACCCCATGGAGATAGACTCTGAATTGTTGGTAGGAGTATATCACAGCCAGACACTCTTGTTTGGTGACAGTATAGTTCCTCTTGTGAACATTAAGTGTATGTGAGCAGTATTCAACAGGGTGTTCAAGTCCGTCGGAGTCCAGTTGGGAGAGAACACCCCCAATTGCTGTCAGACTAGCATCTGTATGAACCACAAATGGCTTGGCAAAGTCAGGGTAGGCCAGCACAGGGGCTGCAGTCAGTGTTCCTTTGAGAGAATTGAAAGAAGATTGGCACGCTGGACTCCAGAAGAATTCCTTATCAGCTCAGAGGAGTTGAAAAAGGGGGTCACCCAGGGATGCAAAGTTGGGGATGAAGCGGCAGTAGTACCCAATCATCCCCAGGAAGACCTGCACGTCCCGCTTATTGGCCGGGATCTGCATTTGCTCAATGGCTTCCACCTTTAGAGGTACAGGGCGGAGCCCATCTTGGCTAATGATGAACCCCAAGCACTCAAGGTGCTCCTTGAAGAAGTTGCACTTGCGTGGCTTGAGCTTGAGATTAGCTGCAAGTAACCTCTGGAAGACTTCCTCCAAGTGCCGTAGGTGATCATTAAAGGTTTGGGAGAACACATTAATGTCATCCAGGTAGACTAAGACACTGGTGAGTTTGTGGTTGCCCATCACTGCATCCATAGCCTGTTGGAAAGTAGCTGGGGCATTGGACAGACCTTGAGGCATCCTAGTGGGTTGAAATAGCCCTTGGTCAGTGATGATTGCACATTTTTCTTGATCAGCAGGGGGTAGGTCAATCTGCCAGTACCTACTGATAAGGTCCATGGGGCTGAAGAACTTGGCGCCACCCAGTTGGTCCAAGGTATCATCAATACAAGGGAGGGGATATGAATCCTTCTTGGTAACAGCATTCAGTTGATGGTAGTCAATCATCACATGGTTGCTACCATCCTTCTTTTTGACAATCAGGAGAGGGGAAGCCCAAGGGCTTTTACTGGAGACCAGTAAGCCAGATCCCAATAGCTTCTGAAGCTCCTCGTTAGCCACGGCATGATTGGCTTGACTACGCTGTATGGGTCTGGTGCGGATAGGTGGACTGCCTTGGGTGTTGATATGGTGAGCAACATCTGAAGCCTTGCCCAGGTCATAATCATCCTTGGCAAACACATCCTTATACTGGGCAAAGAGATCCATAGCTTGATCCTTCTGTTCTTCAGAGAGGCCAGATAGAGAGTCGCGGCTTATGACCAATAGCACCAGTGGTTGCTCACAGGGTAGACCCAATTCAGAGAAGTCTGCAAAGGGGGCGGTCTCTTGCAGGTTGTCATGCTCTTCCAGCCAGCCGTATATAAGCCAGAAGTTGGTGTTTGGAGACAACCATAGCTTCACTACTCATGTTGGCCAAGAGTATGAGTACCTCCTTCTCACTTGGCATGAGGATGCCTGGTGCAACCCATGGTTCTAGTCCGGAGGCATTAGGGATGCTAAGGATTTCTCCATGAGTGCCAGCTGGTAGAGCCAGCAAGAGGCCCATATTGTGGATCACCTGAGCGCCAGGTGGGATAGTCAGATTACAGGAGGCGTAGACTGGGATACTCTTGGCTTCCCCAATTGAGAGAGGTAGCACCTTGACCTTCTTACTATGCAGTGTATAAGCAACTGGAAGCTCTCTGTTGGCGTACTCCAGATTGATGTAGTGCAGATGGCGTAAGGGCAGGTCAGACGGGTGATTGTCATGATAGAACATGGGTATGGAGTGGCCCAAGTTTCCAAATGTATGGTCTCCATGGTTAGTCACAGTGCCATACTGAACCATGAAGCTAGTCCCAATAAGAATATAATAGCTGTTGTTTTCCAGAAATATAGCAGGAGCAGTGACCATTAGCTTCCCAAAGCAAAGGGGAAGAGAAGAGTAGGCTCCTTTTGCTCTAGTGGTCAGTGGCCCAGCAGTACCAACCTCTTCATGGTAGGCCAAGTCTGGTGCCAGCTTAAGCTTCTTAACCAGCCGTGAGGAGATAATGTTCCCAGGGGCACCAGTATCCAGTATGGCCCAGACATGAGTCTTGTTCACTACCAGCTTGATATAGGTACAATCCTGGAAGTCCTCCCTGATCTCCACAATCTTAGAGACCTGGTGTACACTTAGTCCTTTGAACTTCTCCAGGAAGGTAGCCATGGCAGCTCCCACAGCTGGGCTTACTTCCTTGAGGGATTCTAGCGGTGCTGAGACGTTTACTGTGCGGAGAAGTTTGGCCAGTCGTTCAGCACTGTCCTCCTCATGAGTGACCTCAACGCCTGGTTGAGCCAGTTGTTCAGCATAGGTTAAGGACACTGTTCTCCAAGCTATACAGGGGATAACCACCTCAGGGCAAAGTGTAGTCTGATGAGTTCACGTGTTAACAGTGAGGAATTGATGAAGGAGATCCTCTTGAACTCTGTCAGACTCTGCATCCTTATGTATTGGTTGGGAGTTGAAGTCAGAGAGGGTTCATCCTTAGGGTTGGTCCCAGAGGATGGCAAGGCAGCAGGTCTCTTCTCTGGTTTGTTGGGGGGTAGTGGTATGGGGGGAGATGAGGGTGTCAAAATTACAAAGGCAGCCAAGGATTTCTCCTTGTCCTGGCTGCTTAGTAGTTTTTTGACTGGTCCTCATTGTCCTCCTCAATATCAGTGTCCTTGGCGTAGTCCTCCTCAGTGTCTTCTATGCCTACATGATGGATCTTTTGGCATGGATTCCTACATTCCTGAGAGAAGTGGCCAGCCATACCACATTTGAAGCAAGTACAGGGGCCATTGTTGACTGGAGCAGGCCCAACCTTGTCGGAAGGCTTGGGAATCTCCACAGCCACACAGGGTCTATGCTCAGATTGCTGGCAAGGGCGGCCTTCAGGGAGAGGGACTTCAAACTCCTCCTTGTAGGTGCATAGGAGGCGGATCAGATCTGGTACAGTGTGAGCGTTGTAAATGCCTGACTTAAGAGCCAGAGATAGTTCCCGGTTGACACGTACAGCATTAAGGAGTGCTGACTGCACATCAATAAAATGCACCACATTCATGGACGACAGAGTTTGAGCTTCAAGGTAGAACCTAGAAGTGAAGTCTTCTAGAGTTTTCCCCACCTTTAACTTGGTGTTGACAAAGTCCATCTTGCAACCAAGGAGTGCTTCTTGGCTACCAAATTCTTCTGTCAAGGCTCTGGAGACGTTGGCAAAGGTCCAGCCATTCTCAGGGAGACGTGGCAATATAATGGTTTGAGTCTCAGCATACAGACAGTTGATGATTGTGGAGTCCCTCATGGCATTGTGTGCACCATACATGGAGTTCTGATACAGACGTAAGAACATGGCCACATTGCTCTTGCGGTCAAACTTGGGTAGATTGATGGGCTTGAAGTTGTTGGAACCATGTTGGAGGGGAGCATGTGTGATCCTCACTAGAGAGCGGGTGAGACAGGAACAGCTGAGAGTGGAGGCAGCAAACCTAGCCTCAGAGGTGCGGCAACAATTCTCCTCTTGCTGGGCTTCACGTTCACCTTCTCTGTCTTGAGCAGCTCCAGAAGCTTCAGGGGTGGCCAGGACGTCATCCTCAGACTCCAGTACTGGCTCTAATACTTGTACAGCGTTGGGAGCCAACCAAGTATGGTCCTTATTGCTTTCATAGCTATGATAGAACTCAGGACTAGAGGGCCTCAGTGGGCTGTGGTGACTCTTGGGGTTGATGGACATAGCCTGTAAGTTGACAGCCATAATCTTACTGTCTATCCTATCCAATTGGCTCTGGAAGGCGTCCAGGAGAAGTTGTTGCTTGTCCAGCGCATCTTGGTAGATCTTGTTCTCCTGGCAGGTGATATCCAAATCATCTTCCAGCGAGGTGATGCGATTTTTGTGGGTGGCAAGCTCAGCTTGGAGCAAGGCTATTACTTCCTTGTCCTTCCTGACTTGGGTCTGGCTGTTGGCTCTGTCATGTGATTGGCAAAGTTTGAGACAATCCTGAAGTTCTGAAATAGTGTGGTAGCCATCAAACAGGAAGGCAAGATTGACACTCTGCTGGACCAATTCTGTCTGCATCTTCTTGTAGTGATCAAAGAGCTCAAGGATGTCTCGACCAAGAAGGGCGCTGGAAGGGGAGTTGTCAGTGGTGGCAGGTGTGGGAGTGAACAAGGGGATGGTGGCAAGGCGGCAGGCTAGGACTTCCACCTCATGAGTCAGGCTTCAAACCATGGGGCCAGTCTCCAGCACGTGAGTAGTAACCACACTAATCCAATTGGCGTCTACACCCTGATGGGTGAGGGTCTGTACCACATGTACTGGCACTAGCTTAGCTATACCCGCTTTGATGGCATCAACCCAGTGGAGCATGGTGTTCTGGGTGTTGGTGACTTTGGCAAGGTACTCATTGACAGTGGTGAAAGTATTACCCAGCTCAGAGTAAAGGACCTGGAGGAACGTCTGTTGGTTAGATACCAGTATTCCCTGGTCATGCACCAGGCTCTGGATGCGGCCCAGGTGCATTCAGTTGTGGCATACAGCAGGATGAGTGAACTGTTGTAGGTAGTCCTTGATATGCTTGACAGTACAGAGGTCACGGTGGAGCTGGTCAGGGTTGACCTGGGAGAGATTCTGGAAGCGACCCAAGGCGTTTTCAGCAGAAGGCTGCTGAATGGCCAGGTGTTCAGAGCAAGAACCATTGCCAGCAGCACCAGCATCCATGGCATGTATGGCATTACAGATGGCATCCTTGGAAGGTGAAGGGTTGGTGTCCATCTCTAAGGGGGCAGGGGCTTGTAGGAGCAGTGGTTGACCAAAAAAATAGCTTGGGGGCGTTGGTGTTCTGGCATAAATTGACTCAGGTTGGGCAGGCCATAGGGAGCGCCTGCTCTTTCCCCAGCATGGGCATTAGCAGCAGTGAAGGTCGGTGCCTGGTGTTAAGGGGAAGCAGTGGCAAGAGACTGGACCAGGGGCATACCTCCCTCCTCATTGAAAGGAAGGCGGGGGTGGGGGCTGTTGGTGGTGTAAGACATGAGCGCCAATGTTGTAAAAGTTGCAGCAAAGGGTTGCTAGTTTCTACAAATAGTTAGTCAGTGACCTAATTCTTAATACTATACCTGTTGATGCTATAGTGACAGCCTATGAAAGGACAGAAGAATAATAAGATGTATAGACAAAAACAGGTATTTATTGAGATAGCATCACACTTATATAGTGTAAGGCGGGGGAATTGTCACCAGAGGCAGGGAGACACAGAAAGAAGGACTTCCCAAATGGAGGAGAGCGGAGTGGCACAGCTAAAAGCCCCGTGCAAGAGAACAACCGCTTCCTCGCGGCTTTCCTTAAGGAGGTAGATATAAATAACTTTGTTGTTCTATTTATAATCCTGGAAGTGAAGCACGTGCCATGTGCGTAATCAAAAGGCGAATTGAACACCTGTTTTTGGCGCGTTTTAAACATCTTTATCACTATTGGAATTGAGATGCAATAGCACAATTACGCAATTGTTCCATTGCTTAATCCCTAGATGAACAATTTTACGTCTAATACATTCAGGATCTGCAACAAAGAGTAAGGTTCTGAAAGCTGGAATTGAGGGCTTTTGGCTGACACTAATTTGGGCTGAAATGGTTCAGTAGTTGCGGAAATATAGGCAACCAAAGATGGTAAAGGAGAAACAAACAAACAAACAGAAGTCTTGGCATAAATATCAACAAAATAGGAAATATCAGTTAAGACTTAAATTCTCAGTCCTGACATGGAACATGGTCCAGGTTCACAGCTACTCTGCTCAGAATGCAGGATAGTTGCACAGCTTCAGAAAGGATACTGAGCTGTGAAAGTCGTCAAGCAAGCTTCCGTCACAAACCGCATACACTCAAGGTTAGGCCAGAGCTAACTCAGATAAACGCGGGCAGCTGAGCCAGCCTCAATATCAGCCTTCTAATAAAGAGTTGATATTTCAAATTATTTCTCTAATTTGATTCTAATTAAGTGGAGAGCAAAAAATCATACTGTTGCTATACAGTATTAAACCTTATATTAAACTATAAACACAATCACTTATGAACCTATATACAGAAGTAGGAAGAACCATCTCAAATCTTTCGGGCCTTGGGCCCTGTAAGAATTGCTACTTCTGATGACAACAAAATATTCTGGGCCAAAGGTTATGCCAAAGTCACAGGTTCTCTGTACTTTTCTAATGTTAGAAGACTTAGGATATCATCTGGCTGATGATAAAATACCATGGTCCACAATTTTCTGACAGCCTTTACACCCCTATTCTAGGGCATACAGGCAGCTTTGTGGATGGTATAGGAGCAGATATACATCAGGCAGAACTTTTAGGGTTAAAACAATGTAAAATATTTATATTCATGAGAAACCTTGTACTTAAAGCACTGGTTCAAAAATTATCTAACATGGTGGCTAGGAGTGCAGCAGTTCAAAATATGAAAGAGCTGTGATAGCTGCAATATCCCAGACCTTGAGCCAAAAAAATCTTCTGATAAATGAGATTCTTTATACAAAAAAATATCAATCAAAAAATATTGAGTGTGAGACCTGAAATAAATCCTTAACCTCAGAATTATATTCCCCCAGAAAGGGCAACAATGGTCTTCTGGGAGTGTTGGCATTGGGAATGAATACAGGTTGTTGTATATACAATATTAATAGTGTGATCCAGGGATTCTGAATGGGCAGCCAAAAGAGCATTGAGATAAGGTTAGTCAAGGATATCCTCAAATCAGCCAAATAATTATTGCACATCCTTATCAAGGCATTTAGGGGATTTGGCCTGATGATAAAGGGAAGCCAGGTCCTCAAACTTATTAAGAAGTTTGTTTGCACTTTTAAAAATTAGTATGTAATATAAATCAAAATGCTCAAAATATGTGATTACAAAAGAAAAGGCTTACTGAAGATGAAGTTTTGCTATTTATTTCATGAGCCAACGGGCTTTTTAATTTTCATTAATGGCTGGCAGCACCTATATGGAGGGTGTATAGCTCACAAGAGCTATGGTATTGGGTATACTGCTGTGGTAGCCTAAATATTAAAAGGCTTGTGCCAGTTAGATATTGCCCACAATTAAGCTTACACATCAGCTATTTAGCATCCAGGCACATTCATGCTTGAGTAGAGATATAATCAAGAAGTATAAATTGTATATTTATAATGATAAAATCTTTAGGTCGGAATCACCTTCTTGTGGTTACATTTTATAAAAAATGAGTGTATACACTTTTTCTGACACACTATAAGAAACTTCTAATTTACTGGAAACATAGAGAAATTGGTGTTTGGGCTTAACAAGGCTGAATACCCAAAAATAAAAACAACTAGTTAAAAATGAAAAATAAATTTATTTCATGTGTGAGAAAAAAGAGACCATGAATTGATTCTGTAAAGCTAATTCATGATAAAGGTTTAATTTTGATCCCAGGAAGGATAAGAAATACTTTCCAGTAAATTGGCATAAATCAATATGAGATCCAAACAATTCAGTTACTATTTTTAACTGTCTGCTCTGTCCTAACACCAGGAGGCTACTGTAACAACCCAACATGTAGGAAATTAATTTAACAAAATTTTAAGTGGCCAACTTAATTCCTTATTTTGCTTAAGAGATAATGATTGGGTATACAATCAATACTCAACAAAAAACCTTTCTGCAGACGTTAAATCTACCTAAATTACTGGAAAAGTACATTAGAACATATTAAATGATGTGTAAGCTGCTATGGACGTGGTGGAATGAAGGAACACCAATAGGGGCCAGGAGTACTTATTAGAGGAGTTAAGTTGTGCTAGCTCCTCTTAGTATGTATCCTCAGTGTTAGGAATTTTGACCAAGCAATGATTCCAATTATGAAGGAGCTCAGGGATTAGGGTTTCAGCAATCAAACACATAAATTAGCAGTATAAAAATTAATTATGCCAATTATGACAGAGCTTGCAGATATGAATTACAGCTGCTAAACAACATAAATTGGTATTATAAAACATATGCATATTGGATCAGCAGTAGTCTGCTGACCTGAAACTTAAATCAGCCAATAATAAACGCTGCTGCAGCGCTTAGTGATACATGATTTGCCGCCGCGCCACTTTGGAAAGTTACAGGCGCTGCGGCACCGCCTAGCAATTGGATTAGGCACCAAAGAGCCAAACTACTTTTACGCCAAGCGCCAACTGAAAATTATTGCAGGCACCACCTTACTTTTACATCAAGCGCTGAGGCGCTAGGTTCAATTCCCCATAATTTTGAATACCCATATCAATTACATTATTAAGCATTAATCTTGAAGTATGTCAGCAAGGTAGGAAGTGATCCTGAAGCAACTAAACTATTCCATGCCAGCAAGGGCCACCTGTGCTGGGTGAAGATGAAAATATTCTATTAGTTGATGTGCAATAAGCACCAAACCTAGATTAATAATTACCCAAATTAGTGTCAGGGCCCAAGGGCTTCTGACTCTGAACCATTAAATTGAAGATTGGATGTATTTGATCTATTTATTTCAAGGACCAAAAATGACCACAAATGAAGGGGAGGGGAATAAGGCTTTTTTTATACCATTTGATCTGATTCTTCCGGATCATTCTCAGAGGTTCTTGGGTCTTCATCTGAGGGCTCATTCTGTGAGTCTGAGACATCAACTGATTGTATGATATCATATTTGTCATAAATTGCACCATTAATGCTATTTTGATATGGCCTTCAAATAGTGATATGTGCAAAGATTTGGTTGGTTTTGATTTTGACTTTGGAGATTCCTCACCTTCTTTAAATGAGTCTGTTCTAATGTTCACCCATTCTGGAATACCATACCTGCCCTTGACTGATCCTGGTATGACCTCATCCAACGTGACCCCCTTGACCACTCTGTCTATCTAATGAGTGATTATTGACCCTTGTTTACTATTTAAGTAAAATCATTTCTCCTAATAAAGACACGTTTATCCACATTTGCATTGGCTTTAATATTCTTCAAGCCTTTTCCTATCCTTTTTTCCAAAAGGAATTACTCATCTTGTATTCCAGGAAATTAAGATACATGCCTTTAATTTTACCCTGAAGGCTAACCCAAGGCTAGCTTCAAAACTCAAATCTTTTCTTATAAATATTTCCCGCTGTGTCCTCCTGGATGTTATACCCAGGTGTCATGAATGACATTTCAATTCTTGTATTAAAAACCTGGGAATCAAACCCTGGGTCTCAGAAAAAGCCTTGTTATGACCAGGATAGACAGGAGCCAGACAGACTGCCAGTTGGGCCAAACCCTGTACTGCCAGAGATATCTTGCCCCAACCAGGAGGAACAGAAACCTGCCAACCTGCCAAGTGTCAAGACTGAAGGTTCAAAATAAACATTGGAAACCCTGGAATCAAACCCTGACCCTCCAAAGGCTACTTGAGTCACAAAAAATTTATGGGAACCCACCAACTCATTAAGTTACAGACCCAAGTTGTCAAATTACTCCGAGACCTGCCAGACTCTTGAAGACAATTCCCCAAATGGACATCAGATTGCTATTAACTGTGTGCCACTAAAGACCCAGACCTATGCTGAAGTTGTAGCTTGCCTAAAGGAGGTTACAATAAGGCCTTCTGCCAGTCCTGCCAATAGTCATCAGCTAATGTCAGCCTCCAGTCCAGAATGGGTAATACAATTTGACTGCTCAGGTGATGTGGTGAACAGAAGTGGCAATGCTTCATTCTGCCGCTACTGTTCACCAGAGCAAGCACAAATAGGATCCACTTCCCACAAAATCAGAAGCCAAGGACTGAGCCCTGCCAGTGAACTGTCCCCAGACCTGAAGTCTGAAAAAACAAAGAAGCAAAAACACCTGGTATAAGAACCCCAGCAGTATGGGGATGACCCCACTGCCATTTTTGATAATAAAGTTTTATGAACCTTTGGTTTGAAAAAATCTTACTTTATCTAGTCTTAGTGATCTTTCATCTTAACTCTGGCCAAGTAGACCATCAGGCAACCTCCCCCTCCAGAGACTAACCTGCTGACCCTCCTCAGGCACTATACCGCCCCCTGGAGCCCCCTTTGGACCTGTGCGTTTTACCAAATACCCGCCCAACCCTGCCTACTTGGAGTACAACTTGGAGACCATCCTCATTGCTAATTCCTTGGTAAGGACTAGAGAAACCAAATAAAAAGGGTATAAAGAAAAGTGGTACAAGAGGCCACTAAGATTGTTAAAAGACAAATAAAATTCTTTGCCTGCCTACTTTTTCCCCATGACTCTGCCCTTGACCCCGCAACCTGACCGCCCAATGGAACCCCCCACTGCTGCCGAGACCACATCCACTCAACTGTTTGGAGTACTCTACATTACTTTGACAGGAATGGTAGACACTATGGTGCCCATCTCTGGGCCCTGGTCCTTACTTGGGCAATCTGTATCCTATATTATCAAGTTAGCACCTATCCTATGGTGGGCATTACCCACTGGCCCGGCTGTACTCTGTCCCAAGTCAACCAATGCCTCTATCTATGCCTGGCTTCCTGACACCAGGAGCCAAACACAACACATTGGTGCTCACTACAGGGGCTAACCCCTGGTAGCTGTTTACCCCTCTGTGTCCCTGGTTGAAGCTTCCTACAGATCTCCTGGAAGATGGTCTGTCAGTATCCTGCACAAGAGATTTTCTTCAAGAATAACTATCCTGTTGTCTCCTCTCTACTTATTCTAAAGCCTAACACAAGTGTGATGCCATCATGTTCTCTTTCAATTTGCCCAGAACTCAACACAAGCTTAATATCCACAGTAAGTTTGCTAAATTTCCAGATTACAACAAAAAATTACTGCCTTGATGTTTTCTGCAATTCTTCACAGAGCCTAACATAAGCCCATTACCTTGTTATTCTTTATATCTGTTCAGAGTCTGGACCAGCAATAGTCATCCCTAAAGTTACTTTCTTTCCTTCTCAATTCTTCTTTTTTTGCCTTTCCATTCCAGATGTTTCCTAAAACATAGTGAGAGACCTTGGAGGGAGATTTATCATGAATTTTGTTATTAAGATATCTCACTATGATATGCTTAGTACTAATTTGATCCATATATGTAATATCATTGATGCTACCAATTTGGGCTTATCTAATATTTAGCATATCAATATTATTGTATCATCACACTCTCCATGCAAAACTACCCTAGAAAGGCTTATTCTACTTTGATTCAATCTTCAGTACTTCCAGAGATACAGCAGTGTTTGTGATTCTATTACTGGATAATAATACATTGTTCCTCTTATCAAGCTCCAAACCACTGCCTGCCTTGTTGAGCTCATATCTCTGAAACTAAGGACTCGAATCTTATTCTGAGACTTATCCAGTATCACCTGATCTCTGTAGATCCCTCACATGATATACTAGGATCAATAGAACCTTTCCTGAATGTTCACATGACTGTTCATGTTGCCCTCTGTTTGTGATGGAAATCACTGGATAATATGAAGCCGTTTCTAAATGATGGGGAATTACCACCCAAATCAACATAGAATTGATGATTAACCATCAACGCAGCTTCAGATTTTTTTTGTGAAATTTCCAATTGTAACTCAAGGATTAAGTAGAACAATCGGTTCTAACCAGAGTAAACAAGATAAATGACCTGGGAATGCATCAATTCATCTTCAGTGTAGAATTCTGGGCATTGAGAAGTGACACATTTTCATTTTCAAGAATGGGGGGAGGAGCTACAAAATTGGCTGGCATGAAATTAACATTTGGCGGCGCTGACAACAAAGTTCCAGATGCTGGGCCCCATCTTTCTAAAATGATTCTGTTCAGAATCAGATTGTACAGGATATACCACAACAACCTGATCACAGGATGCATTTTTAAAATTTAAAATTAGAACTTGGGATAATTGATTTTTATTGAGTAAATTTAGGAGGACTCAACTCTTAGAGTTGAAACAGGGAAAATTATTCAATATATATCAGAAAAATTGACTAAGCAATACCACCTGAGTCTTGATATCCTATTTCTTCAGCATCTTCAAGTAAGTATCTAGTCCAAGTTGCAAAGAACCCTTGCGTGACCAGTTTCTGACGACCATGCTGATTAATGAGCTTATATTGGGTGACCCTCATATTACGTCAATTTATCAATGTCAGTTTGCAAGGGGAGCTGGTTTCAGCTGACAGACTGGAGCAGCTGTGACCCATTTTTGATTGACTGCTTGGGTTAAATCTGTTAACTTGGTCAATTTCAACACAGGTTTCCTGGCCTTCCGAGCCTTCTTACTTGGACGGACAATACCCAGCATTATGGAACCTACTGTGACACTGTTCATCCTGAAGATGGAATGAGTGACTATATAATCCACTCATTTCTTTTCTTAATAAATAAGCTTTATCCATATATCTATTTTAAGTCTTCATTTAATAGTCAACCTGTCCTAGGACAACAGGGGTAGGCTCTATCCTTGCAGGGGTTCCTGTCTCAGGCCTTGTGTAAGCCTTAAATTACGACATAAGCCATCTTGGTGAAGCAGTCTATCATGACCATAGTTGCATTAAAGGAGAGAAATGGGGGAATTTTCATAATAGAGTCCACAGAAACAGATCTCCAGGATCCATGAGGTATATCCAAGCGTCTTAGCAGCCCTTCAGGCTTGTTTCTGCGAGTTTTGATATGTCCACAGGTTTCACATCCCTTCAGGTACGCGCTTACTTCTTGGTCCATCTTTGGCCAGGCAAAGTTTCTTCTGATGCTCTGGAGGGTCTTGAGTCTTCATGAGTGTCCAGCTATTTTGGAACGGTGATGGTCTCTCAATATGTTGGTACTGATGTCTCCTTCCAGTACAAAGATCCTGTTGTGGAGCATTAGTGTTGTTCCTTTCAATGAGTAGCCTTTTCAGTAGTGGGTGCTATCCAGGGATTTGAAGAGGTCAGAGATCATGATTTTGTTGAATTTGTCAAGTGTTTGGGCCTTTAGTACTTTTGGTTTGCTGGTTCTAATTTTCATTGATCCCAGTTGGATGCCTAGGCTCACTGAGTCCAAGAGGACTTGGGTGTTGTGTTTGCGAGTTTTGATGTGGGTGGGCACCAGGTTGTTTCTTCTACTTAGGGCGTCAGGCACCACGTTCACTTTTCCAGGTTTGTAGTCTATGGTCAAGATGTAGTCGGCTAATTCTAAGGCCCATATGGCCTGTCTCTGGTTCAGCTGTCTGGGTTTGAAGAAGTAAACCAAGTTCTTGTAGTTGATCAGAACTTTTACCAAGAATTTGGCGCCACATAGGTACCAGCGCCAATGTTTCAGGGTTTTCATTATTGCAAGCATCTCCCTATTATAAATTGGGTAGTTTTCTTTGGCTGGCAGCATCTTCTTGGAGTAATATGATAAAGGTTGTAGCATACCATTGCCTCCCTCCTGAAGAAAGACCCCACCCACTGCAAAGTCAAATGCGTTGGTTTCCAGTAAAAAAGGTTTGGATGGATCAGGCATAGCCAGGATAGGGGCAGAGGTGAAGGCAAGCTTCAAGGCTTCAAAGGGGGTGGTACATTCCAGAGTCCAGTAAAACAGGACCTTGTCAGAGCAAAGACAGGCCAGGGGCAGGGTAATAAGAGAAATTTTTTGGATGTACTCCCTGAAATAATTTTCCAGGCCCAAAAAACTTCTTACATCCTTTCTGCATGTGGGCACCGGCCAGGCTGTTACTGCTTCTACTTTTTCCTGGGCCATGGCAAACCCACCGGTCTTCAACATGTATCCCAGGAATTCAACCTCAGACTGAAAGAATTCACACTTTTTAAGCTTAGCATGTAAGTTTGCTTGGGAGAGTTTTTCTAGTATAAGGTCCAGATGGTGCAGGTGTTCCTTGTGAGGCTTCTGTAGATGAGGATGTTGTCCAGATATGCCACACAGAAGCGGTCAAGGTACTTGCCTAGGACAGGGTTCATCATCCTTTGGAATGTGCTTGGGATGTTGCATAATCCAAACGGCATCACTAGATATTTGTAGAGGTCATACCTTGTCTTAAAAGCCGTCTTATACCCATCTCCTTCTTTGATGCATATTTGGTTGAACACGTCACAGAGGTCAATCTTCAAGAAGACTTGGGCACCGGTAAATACATCACATAGGTCATCAGTGTTTGGGATGGGGTATCTGTGGGGTTCCTGTCCATCAGTCTCCAAAGTGTGTCCTGGGTCATAGCCAGGGGCCATCTGGAAGGGGTTATCATTTTCTAGTAAGGGAAAATGTATCTCAGAAATATGTATAGGGGTTGAAATGGGCTTTTATTTGCTCTCAGAAGGAAGATCCCCTTAGAAAACTTCTGGTATATGGCCCAGTAGATCAGGGAAACAATATGGGTTTGCCAATACTTGGAGTCCTCCAACAATATCTTGGACTTCTTGTACTGGGTCTTGTACTCCTGCACCTTAGTCTTGGGCTCCTGCGCTTTGGTCTTGGGCTTCTACACCCTTATTTTAGGCTCCTGTGGTCCGTTCCAGCTCAGGCTTTTCATCCTTAGCCCTGGCTGCTGTATCTTGGGTTTCTGCACCTTTAGCTTGGTCTTCAGCTTCTTTTGTAGTCTTAGTGGCCTTTGTAATCCACTCCATCCAGTTCCTGTCAAGCCTCAGATAGCTCTTCCTTTTATAGCTCCTTGTTTCAGTCCAAAATCTCTCTAAGAACTCTTCTTTTCCAAAGCTTAAACTATCCAGTTTTTCTCTCTCTACAATATATATCCCCATAATAACTTACTTTAGCCAATGAAATCCCTGAATTTTCTTTTTCTGCACCTCATTTTTTAGGCTTTAACTCTCAAGTTAAAGCCCTCAAAACACTGATCAAATAAACTTCAGCTCACAGCCAATCACACGCCTTGATTTAACTGTTTTACCAAACAGTTTGGCCAGATGACTTGCTCTTGACTATGGTTTGAACATAAAGCTGTCTTTCTCTGGGTAAACAACTGCTCTGCGTTTTGAATGGTTTTGCCATGATTCCCATCACATTTTTCTGGCAAATCTTGAGCGCTTTTGTCTGTTCCACATAGGGGATTTTTGAACCCTCAATTCTTCAACGTTTCTCCAAGTTTCTCTGCATTTTCTTCCATGTTTTGCAACTTTGAACCTGCCTGTTGCTCACCTTTTTGCCTCCCCTAGTTGTTCTTGGCAAAATTTGATTATTTGTCCTCACAGTTTCTCTGTCCTATTTCCGGCCTTTTTCTGGCTCCTTACTGCTCAATCAAACTTAATGAATTCACAGTTTAATAACTGTGAATAATTTCTTTTTCTCTTTCTTTCTCTTTATATGATATATAATTATTTTATATCATATCTTTGGCAGCCTAAAATTATTATTTAACTGCTTCTTATATTAATAATTCCTCTCCTAAGACACAAAAAATCAGCATTCCGGTCTCTATTTCCAATCATGCTAGTCCTTTCACAACATCTTATAGTCCTGCACTATCATCTTCTGGTTCTTCAACCAGTTCTTCAACCACATCTTCTAGCTCTTCAGCTGCACCAGCCAACAGTTATCTTAGACAAAAAACAGCTTGTTCCAGTCTTTCAACAGCTTATTTCCATCATCAGTCCTCCAGCTACTCCTCACTAGGAACCACCTTGGTTCCACCTGCACAATGAACCATTTTTGGTTCCAAAATTTAATATGAACCAACAGTCCCTCAACTAGTCTTCACTGTGATCAAGCAGTCCTTCTTACTAGTCTTCTCTGCTGATCCTATGAACCACATTGGTTCTTTATCTCAGTTCCTGTTACCAGAACCTGTAAACCCAGGCATGAGTCTACATTGAACTGACTTTTGACTGGGCCCTCACAAGTGGCAATCCATTTAGGCCATTCAACCATAGATTATCAAAGTCTATGCCATTATTTTTACTCACCCAGGTGATTAATTCTGGGCTTTCAGCTGCCAAGTAATCAGCTTTGCTTCCCAGAGGCCTGATCACACCAAGTTCTGCAGCTACTTCACCAAGCAAACCACCTGGGTGACACCTCTGAGAAAATCTATGCCCTCCAATTCTCACTTTGGGTTCTCCTCAAAGTTCTCATAGGGGCATAAACAAGGACAACCTACCAGTCCGGTAGGTAGGATGCTTGCTCACAGACCTCCTGTAAGCGTATCAGGGTACGTAGAGCCCTCAGAGCTCTTCCCCTCCCTGGCAGCCCATGTTATCTGCCAAGATCTAAACATCTTTCAGCCTGAGTAGCAAACACTACCCATCAGGCTGGATCACTCCCCACCCCAAGCAGCTAAAGTTCCCTGCTGGGCTATCTCATTCTTCACTCCTAGAAGCAACAGTTCCCTGCAGGGTGAGAACCTCTAGCCCACAGCAGCTAATATCTTCTTCTGGATGGAGACAAAATCTGCCTCTAGTAGTCTTTACACCTACTAGCTAGACCTTACCTTCCCTAGTAGCCATCATTTCCTACTAGGCCTCTACCTTTAATAAACAACCAAATTTTTACTCAGCCAACATTAGCCCCGCCTGCAAACTGCCAAACATGTGGACCATCAAAGTATTGGTTTTTTAAAGTGATTTCATTCAACTTTTGGTAATTTACACATGGTTGCATGCCTGCATCCTTTTCCCCCACAAATAGCATTGGCAATGAGCAGGGCGCTTTTGTTACCCTGATAAAACCCTTGGAAGTCATTTCTTCAAGATATGTCTTGAGGGCAACCTGTTCCATGTGATTGCAGCTGTAGATGGAGTTGTGGCTGAGTTGAGTGTTGGGCAGAAGGTCAATTGTGTGGTCATAGACGGAGTGCTCAGGGAGTTGGCTAGCTGCGCTCTCATCAAAAACATTGTCCCACTTGGCCAAGGGGGCAGGAAGGGCGCCTAAGCTGGGTTCTATTTGTATGGTCATAAGTCCTTGGGTGAAGTCTTCTGGGTTGGTACAAAAGGGTAAGGTGTTGAGGTTTCCTTTGGCTCCCAAGGTGATGTTCTGTTCTTGATAGTTGAGGATGAGGCCGTGTCTGTTGGACCAGAAATCTCCTAGGATGAGGGGGTGCGGTAGGCCTTTCAACAGGATGAGAGACAATGGGTGAGTACTGTTTTCTATCACCAAGGGCAGTTCTTGTTTGCATTTTTACCCTATATTCTTTGTGCTATTTCCCATGATGATCTGGAGGCAGTTCTCAGATGCGGACAGGCCTAGTTCTTGGGCTAGTTCAGCATCAATGAAACTCTCATCTGCTCCAGTGTCAATGAGCACCTTCAGTTTTTGGATTGTTCCTCTGACATTAACCAATACTAGGATGAACTTGTAAGACTGGGAAGTAGTGTTTATTTGGGCCAAGTAGATAGGAGCAGGATTTTTCTTAAGACATGCTCTGGTCAAGTGCCCTGCTTTGTAGCAATGGAAGAAGAGTCTTTCTTTGTAATGTCTTTGAAGTTCCTCAGGGGTCATCCACCCTCTGTTAGGTGTGGGGGCTTGGGTCTGGTGGTGTTAGGTAGTACCAGTGCTTTCTTGGTTCATGCTGAGGCCCTTACACAAGGGGACCAGGTCTTCTAAGCCAAGAGTGAGAGGAAGGTGTTTTTGCAGGTCCTTCATGGCTGGGTTCACCCCCTTTTGGAATATGATTGATGTTAGTTTGTCCTCAAGTTGGGTGAAGGTTTTCAATTTGAGGAAGTTGTCAATATACACTTGGATGGTTCAAAAACCTTGTTGGATTTCTAGCAAGGAGTTCAGGGCGTAATATCTAGTGTCACAATCTTCCCTGGTGGCCATTAATTCTGCCGCAAACTTGGCATAATCCAAGCAGAATTCCACGTCTTCTGCTGTGGCCTTGCCAAACCAGTCTAGGGCATCTCCTGAGAGCATGGACGCAACCCCAAGTACCTTCTTGGTGTCACTGGAGTAGGAGGAGGCATTAGTCTGGAAGTGCAGGCAGAGGACCGGCATGGCATGTTGGGCTTCCTTGAGTGTAAGATTCCCCATCTGAGGCATCTCTACCTTTGTGAGGAATTGGTTTACAATTACATTTTGCACTTGGGAGGAGGGGGCCTTGTTGGTATCAGTGGCGGCAGTATTGGTTCTTTTTGGGCTGTTTGGGTTTGCATTCTTCCACATGAAAGAGATCAGGTTCATGGTCATATTATAGGTGTAATAAGTGATTATCAATAACAAAATCATACAAGATGCCCCAAGAAATAACAACATATTGGGGATCAGGGTACCAGGTTTAACGTAGATTACCATAATGTCAGGGATCCAGTCTTGGGCAGCCAGCCTGTTGATTTCAGGGGTAATTTGGGCCATTTTTTGTGGATAAAGCCCACCACAAGAGAGGAGCTAACTTAAAAAGGTAGGAGAATGACTTCCCCACCCAGGACCATGGGCTGGCAGCTGGAATTATAGTGTCAATCACCCCTGTGAGGGTGATGCACACAATCCCAAACAGCTTGCCAGTGTAGTCAGTTGGGAGGTTGGGTGAGGAAGCAGGCATAAGCTTGGGGGTCACAGGCAGTTCCATACAAAGCTTGTAGGCAGGCAGGCAGGTAGTTAAATTTGCCTCTAAACAACTTGGGTGTTGAGAATATCCAGGGGCCTTGACAGTTGTATCTAACTGCAGATTATATGTGGGCCAAAGGATATAGTTCAAGGATCTTTTCCAGGGTGTAGTCCTTAAATTCAGGTTTCAGAGGGTACTCCATGAAGTGGACAGGGCCAAAGGGAACACCTAGAGGACAGGAATCTGCAGGAAGAGGGCAGGAGAACTGGAAGATCTTATACTAATTTGATAGATGGCAAAGGCAAAATAAGGCAGTAGCTGTGTAAGCCAAAATAACATAACCTTTATTCAAAAACGGCAATAAGTTTGAAATGCGGGGTACTTTGGTCTATATAGCACTCCACTTCCAAACTTAATATTTTCCATGGGGGGTTCATCAGGGCATTGGGAAAGGTGGGCCTGGGGGTTCTTGGTGCTCTGGTTCAAAGGCAGCAAAATAGCACCTGGGCTGGGAGTTCTTTCATTGGTCAGAGATCTCAGATTGGCAACTTGATTATCTTGCTCTAGAGTTGTAGTCATGGGGTTGGGCCTCAGGCCTGTGCCTCCTTCTGGGGATGGCTCTTGATTGGCCACCAGTGTAAACTTCAAGCTCATGAAGCTAATGGTTGAAGTTTTGTTGCCTCCATTAGGCGCCTTGATTGATTCTCCATTTGGTGCGCTGATTTCTTTGGTTTGGCTTTCTTTATCATTTTGACCATCATTCTTGGCTTCAGCTTGCGGGGGCTTGACCTCAGGAAAATGTAGGCAGGCTGTCCCTCAATCCATAGGGCGGCGTCTGCAGAGAATCAGGGTCATGGTTTGAATCTCAACCTTGGTCCCAGGTTTCAAGAGTAAAAGAATTGTTATTTATGACATTGGTGGGTTTGACTGGGCCTGGGCAGGCTGGTTTTAGCTGCCCAGTAAACCCAGTTCAAACCCACCCTCCATTTAGTAATTTGGGGTTCCCAATTAGGAACCCCTTTTTTAATCAAGTTCCTTCACATCAAAAATGCCTGTCAAGCCAGTCTAAGCATGATGATCAAATTGGGAAAAACCTCATGACTCCTGAAGCCAAACCTGCTAGAACCAATGTCCAGCCAAGCCAAGATGTGCCACCAAAAAGCCAAACAACTGTTCCTGAAAACCCCAAAAATGACTATGAAGCAGCCAACTAAACAGCAGAACCTGAGATGCCAAGCCTGGCCACACAAATAGCACCAGAAGAATGCCCAGAGGCTCTTGCATGTGAGTAAGTATATAAGTCAGAAACACTATAGAAATTATGTATCATCATCCTTACCAATAAAGTTGTTATGAACCTTTGGTTCACCAATTTATTTCCATACCTATTTTTGATACTCTTCCATTTTCATTTTCCAAAGCAACAGTACCCATTCTCTGTAAGGTCTTAAGGCTTGGGGCAAATTATTGTAAACTAAAGCCTTCAGCCCAACAATGTTTATATTAGTTAAATATAGGAAGGTGGGAAGGGTTTGTAATAATAACTGGATAAAAGCTCCTAAGAGTTTGTATGAGGATAAGTAAGGACTAAGGTAATTTATTAATCCTAAGAAAATAAAATAAAGCCCAGTCTTAATGACTGACAATTTAGTCAAAAAGTCAATTTTGAGGTTTGGGAAATGGTCACCATTAACTGGTGGATTAAAACCATCCACTATCAAATTTTGAGTGCCACTATAGAAACTACCTAACTGCTGAAAAATATAATCAAATGGTATCATGTTTCTAAGATAGAAATGCAAAGGTAAAAAAGGAAAAACACGCCACAAAACCTAACAAGTACCTTTTTGGAGGTGAAAGCCAACCAATCTCAACTTATTTTTGAGACTGGTAAACTGAGCCTTTTTATTGAGCTTGGTAAAGTGAGGTGCAAAATGGAAGTAAGAGATTTAACCTATTTAGGTTAACTGTTCATTGGCAAGAAAAAACCATAGTTTGTAGGTTACTGCTTGAACTAACTTTAAAAAGTTAAGCTAGCATAAAGGGGATTTTGGAAGGAGAAAAGAAAACAGTTACAGTGGGTGCTTAGTCGGTTTAAGTGAGCAAGAGAGAGCAGGAAGACAGGAAAATTGGATCCAAAGCTGCTGGCATAAGCCAAGATGAAAAGCAAAAGGTAAGGAGTTTGGACTAACTTGAATTAACCTTAGCGTAAAGGTTGCAGGTTCAAAAATTGTGCTGAGCAGAAAAGGTAACTTCAAAAAGGAGAACTAACTGTTAATATAGGATAACTAATTGGTAGGAACCAGGGAATGAAAAAAGGAAGTTGTTGGAGGTAAATTGTTGGTTAAAACCAAGGATAGATTAAAATTTAAATCTTTCATGTGAGAAAATGCTAGCAGCAAATAACAGAGAAAAGGAGAATCCTGACATCCTCAGAAATAAATAGCCAGACTTCAATTGACAAAACCAAAGCCTTCAACTACTACCGCCCGCCCAACGCTTCATTTGGCCCTGTGCACTTCACTGAGTATCCCCCAATCCTGATCACAAACCTTAGATCTTGGAAGACTTGCAGTGGTATACCTGCCCAAACACCCCCAAGGAACTGTCAAGGAGCTGGATATACAAGTATTCTGGCTACTGCCAATCCACTTAACATCCAGTCATTGCCCAATTTGGTGCATTTCTAATATACAGTTTGGCATGCCAGAAATGGCAAAAAATTAATATCACATGACTGTCCGAGTATCCAGTGGCTTGAACTCATTCTGCACATGACCAACCCCTAGGTTTAATCCAACTAAATCCCTGCCACAGCAAAAGCTATATAAGTCTAAAGTATTATCCAATAAAATATACTTCTCTTCTTCTTAATTCCATATTCAAAGCTTCCCCAAAAATCACTCCTCATCACTGGTAGTGTCAGGATTATCCTGATATAAATTACCTGGCCAATATAAATAGGGAATTATCCAATATCTGGGCCAGGTAGCAGTAAAATTGCAATTTACTCAAAGATGGGTATTCATGAATGTTCATATGAATAGATTAATGCATGAATGTTCCTAATCATGCAAGTGTAACTCATCAAGTACGGAAAAATCAATTATTGAACTTGCATTCAAAAGGTCTTGCTAAGCTCAACAACTTTTCTTAAGCAATAGTGACTTGTCCTGAAGCCCAATCACGAGAAAAATTAAGATGAAAAAGAACTTTCTATATGAATAACTGGTTGCATGAGAATGATGTCATGTCATGCATGTAGCTGTAAGTTGGCAAATATGAATTGGATCTGCATGTCCAACCCCACATTTGAAAGCCCTTGTTATTTTGAATCTTTATTATTAAATAGTGAGCACTTTTCAAGAACCCAGATTGCAAGAAAATTTGAGTATAGTACAGGATTATGAAAGTAATAAGTGACAACTTCATTTGACATGCATGAAATGCACTCTCTGCACCCACTATTCCTACACAATCTCCTCTCACCACTTTTACCTATAAATAAATGCTTTTTGACTAGTTGATAGCTAAGCTATTATTGAAGTTCAACCCAATCTTGCTATCTATTTTCCTACATTAATTATAGAAAGTAAGTTCTGCTGTGTCTTTACAGCTGGGCTTTACAGGTAGCAGCTACAGTTTTTGACCATGCCCATGAAAGAGAAAATGACTGAACAGAACCTGCCCATCTTCACACACACACTAAACCAGGCCACATTGCAGGAGACCTGGAAGACGTGCTTCCAGCCCACAAAATCAACAAAGATATACCTAGTGGATGCACCATATTAGAATGACTGGTCATGCCCAAAGCATGCACAAAGATACTTTAATACAGTCACTATCTTCAACCACAAACAAACAAACACACAACCACCTATCACAGATGAAGTTACCAACACCAAATACATTGGTAATAACAAGTTCTTTGGGAAAAACAAAGAAAACATCATTAACTGGCTAGATCACTCAGCCGCCAAACTTTGCGCCAGCTGCATTCCCCACAAAAATGGGTCCAGGAAGCCAGCAAACGCCTGTATGAGGCCGCAGCTAACTGGGTCACCACTTGAGTTGGCTCACAAACTGACAACAAGCTTGAAAACTGGGAAGAGTTCAAAGCAGACATCACTCATAACTTCTGTCTCACCAAATCCCTCCAAAACATGCAATACAGCTCAGCAATCTTCCTCAGAAGACCACTATCACAGCTTATGCCAATGAATTTGAAGAAATACATCACAAAATTTAAAAACCAGCACAAGCTGACAACATAAACACTAGAGAATCATTCACCAACAGAATGAAAACCTCAGTTGCTGCCCTCATCTGCCCAGAGGCCAACACCTCCATGCCCACACTCATTGTAGAAGCCAAGCACACAGAAAAATGCCCAAATATGGAATATGCTGCATGCAATGACAACCACTCCTCCAACGACAATGCAGGAGAAAGCTCTAATGGCAATAAACACCAAAACACCAATCATAGCAATGGCAACTCCAATTGAAACAATGGCAATTGCAGCCAGAGCGCAAACTGCTCTTGTCCCAAGAAAGAGGACACCACTGAAGTGAACAATACTGAAACAGCAACCTGCTATGAATCTGACCCCACATTCTCTGACCTTGAAGGTCTCAAAACAGAGGAACAGGGATAATAGAAGGGAGAACAGGATTAAGTGCCCCTGTCTCCCCCCAAACCAACAAGAAATTATACCAAGGCACAAACTTTGCTGCTCACAGCCCACGTGCCCAACAATCTTTCATCTTTATGAATATAAAAATTAAAGATTGCTCACAACTGCTTGTTCACCCATGCACTTATAAATCTCATACACATAAAATTTTATTTGAATCTGATGCACAACAAACCACAGTAAGCAAACCATTTTTAACCCAGTACAAAATGCCAGTTGTCAAATCCAACTTCAAATACACCAGAATGGCAGACAAATCAAAGGTTCTGCTTAAAGGCAAAACAACTCCCTTCAGAATTGACCTCCAAGACATACAAACGTTCATCAAAGGACTTGTCATGAAAAACCTAAACTACTTTAAATTCAGAACCTAAATGTAAAAATGTAGGATTGTCAAATACTAGGTCCAAATTTCAAATCACTTTTGTGGGCAACTCAGCTGAGTGAAAATTAAAATATTTAATCAAATCAACCATTTAATTTGACTTTTTTTAATTTATTTAAATTGGCAAATTTTGAATCCCTTGAGCAGATAAATCAACTAACAAAAGTCAAAACACAGCAAACAAATGTGGGATACATGAATCAGAAATGTGGGATTCTAATGGAAAATTTGAGATTTCCTGTATGTCAAACAAATCATAGACATCATGTAAAAATTAATGAATCTGAAATTGCAGGATTGTCAGATCCAAGAACAGAATTTCAAATCAAAAATGAGGTGAATTTGAAAAATTTAATTTTAGGGGTCTCAAAAAGGATGCTAAAGGATATAGAGTGGATTTGTGCTAAATCTTTTAGGAATCATTGGCATTCTCAAAGATCACCCTATTCCATTTTAGGGCAGCTAAAATTTAGATGCTTGATTACAGTAGATTTTAAAAAACAATAATAATAAAATAGAATTATATATTAAAATTTATCTTATCATGTAGTCTTTTCCTTGATGTGTTGATAGTTCATTTGCTGTTGATAATATGCTTGCGTTCAATTGGATAGTTTCACCACCATTTGCCTTGGCAATAGGAAATCAAGCCGCCTCTACGGCCACAGCTGGTCTCGGGGAGGCAACTTTATTTCCTATTGCCAAGGCAAATGGTGGTGAAACTATCTAATTAAACACAAGCATATTATCAACAGCAAATGAACTATCAACACATCAAGGAAAAGACAACATGATAAGATAGATTGTAATATATAATTCTATTCTATTATTAGCGTTTTTTAAAATCTACTGTAATCAAGTATCCTTAATAGAAACACATGAATACATAGTGTAGTAAACTGATGGTTTATCTTTCCCACCTCTCCTTCTTCCTTGAAAATAAGTTTGTTTGGCCCCTGGCTAAGCCGGGGGCCCTAAAATATTTAAAATATTTCTGTGTCATCAGGAGGATGGCTCATATATCATTATATGGTTTTGTGGTTGCTATATTAGTGATTTAGAGTGCAGAATATTGCATCATTTCCAGTTTAGACAATTTTACATTTCACTTAATTTCATGTCTAAACATGGTTGTTGAGATTGAATTTTTCATTTGATTTTATCCAGAGTGGAGCTTCTTGATTTGGGTTGATTTGTCTTAGTTTCTTACTGTACATAAAATTTGGATTCCAGTTCCCGCAATTAATATCTGAGTTTACTAATGTCATTCAAAAGTGATTTGAAATTCCGTTCTTGGATTTGAAAATCCTGCAATTTCAAAAAACATAGTAACCTTAATGAAAATGGTTGATGGATTTGAACACTTCAAATCTGATTCCAGTTAATTCATTTTGTCCATTGGAAATATGCAGTTTGACTTGAACTTTTCAAAGTGTCTATGAGTTCCCGCATTTTTAAAAATTCAAATAAAAATACAAAGAATTCAATTTAATTAAAAAAGGCTATCCTGCAAAAGTGATTTGAAATTTGGACCAAGGATCAGACAATCCAGCATTTTTACGTTCAGGTTCTGAATTTACAGTACAACATTGTAGCAGGCATGAACTGGTTCACCTGAGTGAACCCCAGCGTATGTTGGAAAACAAAAACCATGACTATCAAACTCAACAGAGTCAATTTTAATATCCTCAAAGAACCCAACAATCTCATCCTAAGAGACACAGTATTTGTCCAATTCATAAATCAGGACAATTTGGAACGTCTAACCAAAGACAGTATGCTCCATATAATGAGGTACACCAAATTCAATAACATACAAACAGCCAAAACTCAATGTCCAGAACTTGCAGCACTCCTAAACAAATATGCTCATGTATTTAAAGAGGAACTCACAGAACTACCCCCCAAACAGGAGGTCAAACTTGGCATCAACCTATGCAAGGCCATGCTCAAACCTGCACCCCTCTACAGACTCTCCCCCATGGAGACACAACATCTCAAAAGTCACATTGAGGATAAACTTGCTAAAGGCTTCATCTGTCCATCTGAATCCCCGTAGGGGGCAGCAGTGTTTTTTGTAAAAAAAATAAGGCACTCTATGTCTAGTAACTGATCTATAGAGCTCTCAATGCAAGCACAGTAAAGAATAACTATCCCCTTACACTTATAGAGGACCTGTTTGCAAGACTCTCTGGAGCCAAATTTTTCTTCAAAATTGACATCATCTCAGGTTAAAACCAAGTTGAAGTAAAAGAAAAAGAGATATCAAAAACTGCGTTCTGTACGCAATTTGGATCCTTTGAATGCAGAGTAATGAACTTTGGGATGACCAACACTCCCACAACATTTGTTACTTTGATGGACCAAGCGCTAAATGGTCTCTCAAATATGTTATGCTACCTCAATAATATCATCATATTCTCAAAAACAAAAGAGGAACACTCACACATGTCCGCAAGATACTCAATCAACTTGCAAAGCACAAACTTTATGCCAAGCCTAGAAAGTGCCAATTTATGGAAAATGAACTCTTGTTCTTGGGCCACATTGTCTCTGACGGTGGCATCAAAGCAGATACAGACAAAATAAAAGCCATAAATAACATACAACGCCCCACCTCTGTCAAACAAGTTAGATGCTTTCTTGGAATGGTAGCTTACCTTAGGAAATACAGCAAATACTGCAGAAAATTCACCACACCAATCAATGACCTAACCAAAGGTAATTCCAAAAAGAAATTCATCTGGACACTAGAATGCAATAATAATTTCCAACTATTAAAACAAGCTTTGATCAAAGCACCAATCTTGCAATACCCTAATAACAACAGTTGCTACAAGCTTGAGTCAGATGCCAGAGACACCACCATTGGTACAGTACTATGCATCTGCCAGCCAGGGCAGCAAGACTTCCTGTCAGTATGTTACAAAAGTAGAAAACTAACCAACACTGAGCAGAGATACCCCATACAAGACAAGGAATTTCTAGCAATATACTACAAATGCAAGAAATGAAGATGTTATCTAGAAGGACATTTAAACGTCCAAGTACTAACTGACCACAAATTATTAATCTATTTCAAAACTCATAACACACTTGCACAGTGACAAGCCCAATGGATGTCCCTGCTGGAGCAGCTCAATCTGGGCATTCAATATAAAAGAGGGGCAGAGCTGGTCACAGCTGATGCTCTCTCTAGGCTATGTCAGCCAAGAGAGGATCATCCTTATCACCTGGACCCTGACTGGCCCAACCTATATAACACTGAGTACAAGACCAAAGGGAAAGACCCCTCAACACATCAACTGACCCACAATACATTAGTGAGGAATGAAAAATATTTCCATGTATCAAATGGCACTGTATACCAAATCATTAAAGACAAAAATATCCCCTACATTCCACTTGAACAAAGAGTTGACACTACGCTAAGACATCACTGTCTACTAGGACACACAAAGCCTAACAATCTATACCTCACATTAAAAGAGATAGTATGGTGGCCCAATCTTAAACAAGACATAGTTGATGTTATGAAAAAGTGCACAGTGTATGAGAAATACGTCAGCACCAAGGCTCCTCAGCCAACAATTAACCCAGTACCAGACCCTGAACCATTTAAGGTTTGGGGGCTAGACATAGTGGGGCCCTTCCCAGAGACAAAGACAAACCAACATTTCTTAATTGTAGCAATCAACTTTGCTACACACTGGCTTAATGCTGAGCAACAAAGAATCACAAGGCAGAAACAATAAACCACTTAATTAACAAGAAAATAATAGCCAACTATGGCACTCTAGACTACATCATAACTGATGGAGCAACAGAGTTATCATGTAAATTCACTGCCACCTCTGGCTTTGGATTGCACAATCTTCCCTTGTTGTACCAAGAAAGGCCCAAAAACGCCTACCAAACCCCTCCATTCTTTAAATGATTTAACTCACACAGTTGATGAGAGGTTTGTGTTAGCCTACCCTGCGGACCCTTTGCATTTGGTGGCTCCCTCCTGGGAAGAAACACTGGTTAATTTAGACTACCTATTAGCATGGCGTTGTCCACTTCTGAAAACCATTAGAGCTAGCCAATCAGAGGCTGCCACATTGACACTAAACTGCATGAGTGAATTCCAAATGACCAGCACTTCCTCCAGCCAATCAGATCTGGCCGCAGAAATTAGAATGAAACCCTCCAGTCTTCCTGCTCCTGCCCAGCAAAGTTTTGTTTCCAGCCAATTGGATTCAGAGCCCACTGTCATGTGATCAGTTTTGTTTGCAAGCCATTCCTTTTAATCAAGCAAGGGGACTTTCAGTCCCCTGCTTGTCTATTTTCCAAATATAATAAAGTTTGGTGCTCTTGCAAAACTTAAATTTCAAGTTTTTACTGCTGTCAGGAAACCCAGTTGGTGTTCTAGCAGCCTAGTGATTACAGTGTTAGTTTCGGTTTTAAACTTACCTTTCAATAGCCGGTTTCCCTTCTGGCCGCCTATACTAGGGTTGTTTATCCTAGTCGTTGTCTTTTTCGCCTTTTCTTTTGAAAGTAGAGTTTGAACTCTAATTTTTAAATTGATTTTCTTTATAATTACTACTATTATTTTGAAATTTCCTTTAAAATCCTTGGTTTTGAACCCACTCTTGCTTGCTGTTCTCCCCAAGGCCACCACAATTACCGTAAAGCCTTCTAGACCAGTCCTGCTACAGTTTGTCAATATTCTGTTAAGCCTACCCTGCCACCACCTTTTTCACCTGATTTTTGCCAGGAATTTATACCAACCTGCCCCAAATTTTGCAAGGAATATTCCTATGATACTCCCAGCACTCAAGTTTGTGGTTTTCTCCCTGGCTTCATTTTTACTTCTTCTGTGGTCCACCTCCCCCAATTTGTGGGGGAAAATCTCTTTGTCTGCCAGACTTGTAGGTAGAGATCACTCTAGTCTTTGGGATCTCCCCAGCGGCCTTCTCTTTTCAGGAGAGGCTGTGGTCAAGAGCCTGACGTGTGATGACTTGGATTTGAGCACAGTGGATCATGCCTCACCCGTCTCAGAAGAAGCCGTGCCTCCAATGTGCCCCCTCCCCAGCGTGGTTTTGAGTCCCTCAGTACCCCTTGGTCCCTCCAAGGTGTCCTCTCCCGCTCCCACCTGCACCCCTTGGTTGCTCACCGGCCTGATATTGATGGGCTTGAACACCTACTTCCCTCAGTTATCCCCAGTGTCCTCCCTGTGGTCCCCTCTCCGAGCGGCCATCCCAGTTCTTCACTGGATGGCATCCTGGTGGTTTGTTTCACCAGGATGGGAGCCAAACTTAGTTAGTTTAGCCCCCCTCTCTCACATATCAGGTCACATAGTAAACAACAATCTAAAAGCAAAAAATATCAAACATTCCACAACCTCACCCTACAGGCCACAGGCCAACAGCAGAGTTGAACACCTAAACGGCAGCCTTTTCAGAACCCTTGAGAAAATAATGGATGGCAAAGCCAAAGACACATGGCCATTATACGTGAAAGATGCATTATTAGTATCCCAGGTCTGCACCAATCAAGGGACAGGCTACTCACTGTTTGAACTAACATACAGGTATAAACCAGAGATAGTCACCTACAATAACCAACTGTATGTGAAACCCCCAGGGAAACCTCCCACAGTAGAACAAGCATCAGCTCTACAACACAAACACCTCAAAGCTAAAATAGAATAAACCAAATGACTCAAAACACAAAAAATAACCTCCACAGAGGAACCACTTCCAATTAACTCCCCTGTCTGGGTTCTAGTGGGGAACAGGAAGAAACTGGATTCAGTACACAGGGGACCAGGAAGAATCATCAAATACCAACCAGACAGGAACACCTACCTGGTTAAGTTCCAGGGCGCCAAAGAGCCCATCACCAAGAAGTACCACAGATCTCACCTCCGCCCTAGCAAGGGAGAACACTCAACCCGGTTGGTACCAACTAGCAAACAACTCCAGGAACATCAGGCAGCAGCTGTCAAGACAAAGCCTCCTCCTGATGTACCTGAGTAACCCCTTAAGGGAGGGGTGTGTCAAGGGTCTTGATGTACGAGTATTCCGGCTATTGCCATCACACCTAACATCCAGTCATTGCCCGATTTGGTGCCTTTCCAATATACCATTTGACATAGCGGAAATGGCAACAAGCCAATATCACATGACTGTACAGGTATCCAGCAACTTGAACCCATCCAGCACATGAACAGCCCCTGGGTTTGATCCAACTAGATCCCCACCACAGCAAAAGCTATATAAGTCTAAAGTATTATCCAATAAAGTATACTTCTCTTCTTCTTAATTTCATATCTGAAGCTTCCCCAAAAGTTGCTCCTCATCAGAACCCTACCAAATTGTCCGTGATAGCAGAGAAATTACTATATATCATTTGATCTTCAACAAGAATTACAACAATCCTGCTGCCTACTTGGTCCCAATGGAACCACCCCCAACACCCAAACCAACTATTTCAGCCCCACCCACATCTGATGCCACTGGCCAGAGTAGTCAATTCCTGGGAGTGCTTTACCTGGCGCCCACAGGATTGATTGATTCTGCCTTGCCAGCGGCTGGGCCCTAGGCTGTGGCTGGGAAGGCCCTTTCCTATCTGGTAAAGTTAGGACCCATCATCTGATGGGCCATGCCAGTACCTGTGTCGACTCCTCCCTCACCTGCTGGAGCATCACAGTACTCCTGGTATCCTGACAAGTACATTTTTTGTTTTATAAATGTATTATAAATTAATAGTTATTTTCTTGCGACCCCCAAGTTTCAATCTGTGGTTTTCACCAGGTGCCAAATGGGTGGCACCATTTCTGGAGGATGCAAGGGCGTCCTACTCGCTACCTTTTATAAAACGTCGGAATCTCTACGCCTAAGGGAACTGAATTTCTTTTTGGTTCCGACTTTGCCGTTAAAAGGAAGGCAAAAGTCGGGATTCGGTCTGGGATGGTCCGCTCAGCCCTACTCCTTCATGGGAGATTTATCCTAAAACATTTTCGACTTGCCCTTACAAGTTGCACATCTGCTATTGTCAAAGTCTGATTTTCGAGATAATTTTGGCAGCTGTAATACTGATAGTATCTACCCTTTAGCTGGGAGTATATTCGTTAACAGTACAGTAAGTATTTTTATAAAGTTGTTCGCCCTTAAATGGTTTGGGCGTTTGGCTACTTTTGTCCCATAGGTTTCTGGATTACAATCAGATCGTTAAATTACCATGCTTTAGCTTTATACTCAGGTCCCTTTTTCTTTGCAAGCTTCTCCTTTTTATTCTTGCTTAAGTCTTAGCTACATCAGGGGAATTATTGATTCCTAAATTAGATAAGTTATGTCTGATGGAACAATCACCCTGAACTTCGCCCCGATCAAACCAGCCACCACTGGGGATGGGAGCAATACAGGAATAAGTAAAACATCTGGTTCTTCTCGATCAACCAGACTTCCAAATATGAGCTATAAACGCAAAGCAAATAAAGATCTGGAAGGAGATTCTTTTAGAGAGCAAAAGGCTTTAAGGAAAGACTTTTTGGAAAATCGCCCGCCAAGGAGATCCTAAGCAGGCTTATCAGGGCTCGAAAAATGAGCTTATCAAACCGCCCAAAAGCACCATAAAGCACCCCAACTCTAATGAACCCAAAGCTTCAGATGAAAGTTCTGCAGATGAAGATCCAGAACAGCCCGAAGCTACTGCAGCTCCAGAACTCTCAACGAAAAAAATCATATCATCTCTCTTTACTAGTAATCCAATTATAAGCAAGGAACACTCAAGCAACCGCAAGGCGATCGCCCCCCAAATGGCTAGTAATGGGGTTCTTTCTGATGCAAAGTCTTTTGTTGCTGCTGGGCTAGACAAGGTGTTAAGTAGACATCTCAAAGATAAGATGAATATGGGCAAGCCTACAACTGTCCAGAGCCGAGCCATTAGTTTCCTTTCTTCATCAGGCGAGCGTGATTTGATTATTCAAGCTCAGACTGGGTCTGGAAAGACGTTGTCATTCCTGCTTCCGATTGTCGATAAATTGATTCGTGCCTCAGGTTCCGTACCCCCTAATGATTCTTTCAGACCCTCCCGCACTTCCGGTGTCCTGGCTGTTATTCTTGCACCTACACGTGAATTAGCACGGCAGATTTATGATGTGCTCGAGAAACTTCTAAACTACCCCGTAGTTTCTGAAGAGAATTTTCAAAGGTATCATTGGATCGTGCCTGGGCTTGTTGTCGGAGGAGACAAGAAAGCCTCCGAGAAGGCGCGTCTACGTAAAGGAGTGAATATTTTGGTTGCCACCCCTGGTCGCTTCCTAGATCATCTCCAAAACACCAAGTGCATGAACATCGACACTCTAAAGTGGGTTGTGCTTGACGAAGGAGATCGTTTCCTTGAGCTTGGTCTCCAAGAAACATTGAAGTCTATCTTTACCATTTTGAAAGAGAAGGCTAGCAGATCCAACATGTCCTACCGCGGGAAATGGTTCTGGCTCTCTAATTGGTTGCCCAAGGAGCGGCGAACTATTATGGTGTCGGCTACTCTCAACAGTGCAGTCAAGTCTCTTGCTGAGTATTCTCTTACCAATCCTATGCATATTACGGGGGATAAGAAAGAAGATGATTCTTCCGATAGCGACGACGAGGAAGCCAAACCAAACACTTTCGCTACCCCTCAGCAGTTGACGCAACGCTACGTCGTAGCCCCAGCCAAGCTTCGACTGGTCGCACTCAATGCTCTTCTTCGCACCGCATTTACCAATGCAAAAGGCAAAGTCATTGTGTTTATGCTGACTTGTGAGGAAGTAGAATTCTATCACAGCCTCTTTTTAAACACTGGCCAGAATGATGCCAAGCGTTTCCCTGAAAAGGTGGGGGGCTATTACCCTGGAGCCGAAAATTTCTTTGGCCTTGGGTCCGTCATCCCTGGACTCCCTTTGCTCAAGCTTCATGGCAACTTGGAACAGAAAGTTCGCTCAGGAACCTATAAGGCCTTCTGTGCTCTTGAGTCAGGCGTACTCTTCTGTACCGATGTTGCTGCTCGTGGCCTTGACTTGCCAAGAGTTGCTCAAATCATCCAGTTCGATCCTCCCACTGACATGAAAGATTACGTACACAGAGTGGGGCGCACTGCCCGTTTAGGGAGAGCCGGTGATGCCATCCTCTTTTTACTTCCCTCCGAGGTGGAATACGTGTCCAGGCTTGCTTCCCTCAAGATTAAGCTTCAACCTGCGAATGTTGAACAGATTCTCAAATCATTATGCGATGAGGAGTATCCTGACTTCAAGTCTGCTGCCACCAAACGGCAGAACGACTTTGAAAAATATGTTCTTTCGTCCAAAGAGGTACACATCAATTATTGCCTATCTAACATGTTTTCTAGGTCCAGCAGCAAGCTGCCAGTGCTCTCACTTCAAGTATGCGTGCGTATGCCACTCATCCCTCTTCAGAAAAAGATATTTTCCACATCAAGAAACTGCATGTCGGCCATTGGACAAAGAGCTTTGCTATACGTGACAAACCAACCGAGGTTACCAACCACAAATCCTTCAAGTCTGGCGATTCCAACACCAAATCGAAAAGTGCGGCTGTCCCCTCCTACGCGTCCAAGGCAGGATCTCGTCATTCTGCTGGATTTCATGATCCTAACTCTGAATTTGCATCTGGAAACGTCAACTCGCGCCCTGCCGGAAAAAAACACAAGTTTTAAGCACTTTGTAGCTCTTAAGAGGTGGTTTCTAAATCAATCAAAGAAATATAGATTTCATACATTACGTTGGATATGCCCTTTAAGCTTTTGATTAACTTATCTGTCTAGTCCAATGCAGCTGCGTCCTTTATATCTTTTTGTATATCCTAAGATGTGTACAATATATGCTTTTTATGATATGATTTTTAGTTGGATTCTAGGTTTTCCTACATTGTTCAAGTACCAGGCTCCAATGTTGTAAGTTTGTTTGTATAGCCATAAATTACATGATCATCATCAGCTATCCATCTTTTGGATCAAAGTTTTCACATGTCATAACTATTGTAATGCAGTTTTCACATCTGTTGAGATAAGCGAATCGAGATCAGTCATGAGCAAACCGAAGTCGTGCAGTGAACAAAATGAAGCTTCAAACACAGCTTTCATATATACCTATAAAAGTCAGTGTTAATTCACAATTAAATCAAATACACAGCTAATAGAAGTCATACCATAGAATCACCAGCCAAGTATTCAAACAAATCAATTCTATTCCAATTAATCTTATATTCACTATGCTTTGACAAGGTCACACAGATGTAGTGCATTGAAGCAAAAAATTCAACCTTAAACCTCAGGGCAATGATAAACCAACCATTGGTGCTGACTAAGCCAGATTACTACACTAGTTTTATAGCCTGCTGAGATAAATAAAATATACTAGCATAAAAATCAGCTCATCCAGAACAAAAGTGCAACAGTTCCACTCAAAGATCAACTGTACACAACAAATTTACCACCCAACCAGGTACCAGATTGCAAGAATGGTCAAACACAAAGCAAAGCAAGATTGAAACCACAGCCCCAAAGATGGGCAGCCAGCAAAAGAATCCCAGATCCAAACCAAAGTCAAGCCAGCCACATCCCAGAAGCAATGCAGTCAACTGATTTACCATCCAGCCAACAGCCACGCTGAAATCAAAGAACACACCTGGGCCAGCCACAGAAGCTATAAATTCACCCGCAAAACAACATACTTCCCATAAACCTGGATCACTTTCATGGCTCAAAATAGAAAGAGGTTCTTTCAATAGAGAATCCAACAAAATTCATCCAGGAAACCATAGTGTTAAGTATATACTTCTGGGAAGTATAATAAACAAGATAAAGGGGGAAATTAAGAAGAGAATGATACTTTATTGGGTATGAATATAAGATATTATATAGTATCATGGGAAGCCACATACTGTCCATGTACGTCATGGTAGTCATGGGGCTTATCTAAGTAATTGTTCCTCTTAATTCACAAGGCTTGTCCAAGTTGTGTTCTGTGCGAGAGGGGGGCTAAACTAACTAAGTTTGGCTCCCATCCCGATAAAATGAACCACCAGGATGCCGCCCAGTGGAGGACTAAGATAGCTGCTCAAAGAGGGGACCACAGAGAGGACACAGGGGAAAGTTGAGGGAAGTACACATTCAACCCCATCAGCATCAGTCTGACAAGCAACCAGGGGGTACGGGTGGGAGCGGGAGGAGGCGTCTTGGGGACCTGGAGAGGCACCGAGTTGCTCTTCTCTGGACTGGGAATGGAGACCATCAACACCTCCTTGCCGCAGGAGCGGACTGGGTGTAATCAATGTCATCCAGATCCAGGTCATCACAGGTCAAACTCTTTACCAAAATTTCCCCAGAGAACAGGAGATCACTTTGGAGATCCAAGAGGCTGGAAGGATTATTGCCCACAAGCCGAGCAGAAGAGGTGATTTTAGACCACAAGTCTGGCAAGGTCAACCACAGAAGTAACAAAAACGGGGCCAAGGAAACCACAACAAATTTGAGAACTGGGAGTATCATGGCTGTGCTCTCCACAAATTTTCAAATATTTAGACAAGGTTTTCAGGGTAAGAAGCAATAGTTCTGGTGCCAACAAGGGGACCCACAAGCAAGAACAAGGTGAGAGGTGGCGGAGAAGGTGTGGGTGGCTTGGCAACGGGCTCAGGTGGCTTGGGACGGTGGATAATGTAAAAGCGGGTTTGAAAGTAAAGAAAATCAAAGAAAATTCAAAATAAGAATAGGTGTTATATTGAAAATTAATTAAAATTTTAGGTTTGAGAGCTGCTTTTGAAAGCAAAAGCATAAAGAAGCAACAACTATACTCCAAGGCTTCTTCAAAAGACCCCAGAAGAGATCCTGGGTTTGAAACAGGAGGATATAAGGTAAGCTTCAAGGAAACAACTAACACTTTAATCTTTCTGATAATAGGGACTTGAAACTAAGTTTAGGTCCAATTAAATAATAAAAATAAGTGCAACAAATCCAAAACTTTTAATAAAATGGACAATAGACAAGCAGGGGACTGGAGGTCCCCTTGCTGAGTTAAAAGGAGTGGGTTGCAGGGGAGGATAGATTGCATGACTCCAGGGATTAAATCCAATTGTCTGGTGGAGAAAGTTTGCTGATCAGGACCAGGAGGACTGGAAAGATTCCCATTAATTTCCGTGGTCCCATCTGATTGGCCAGAGGGAACTCCAGGCATCTGAAATTCACTTGGTTTTTTGGACATTGATGTGACATTGCCTGATTGGTTGGATCTGATAGTTTCAAAAGTGGGCAACACCATATCAACAAGTAGTCCAAATTGACCAACGTTTCTTCCCAGGGGGAGCAACCAAAGGCAATGGATCCGCGGGGTAGGCCAGCACAAATCTTTCATCAACTGTGTGTGCTAAGTCCCCTAAATAATTAAGGGGTTTGGCTGATATTTTTGGGCCTTTCCTAGTACATCTGGGGAAGATAGTGCAATCTAATGCCAAGGGTGGCAGTAAATTTACATGCTCTGCTTAGGATTCAAAATTTTTGATCCTCGTAATAGATGGCCAAATGATAACAGTGCCACCAACTTAATGGTTAGTCCGGGAATCATCTGGAAAGTCATTCAGGGAGTTAGTTTCCTGAGAGGGAGTAATCATATATGTTGTGACATCTCCCCCTGGGGTGCTGAAAGGTGGAACCTTGGGGATTTTGTGAGAGTGTTGGGGATTCTGACTTGGTATTGATCCAGTTTGGTATTGGGTACAGGGATCCAGGAATTATGTTGTGCTGTTCTTGCCTTACATAGGTGGAGGCAGTCATGGTGCATACATTTGAGTTCTTTTTGAGCGACAATACCTTTGATGAGGTAAGTATTGCTGGGCTTGACTTCCATGACAATGCTGGGTCCAACTTGTGCATGTCGTGGTTAACAGCCCAGATCTTGTCCCCAACTTGAAAGTGTTCCTGTTGCAGTGGAATTGCTTCTCTTTCCATTCTTTTCCTTTCCTTATCCTCTTGGTCCTTCCTGGCGCACTGTAAATCAGGGTCACTGTTGTCTGGTACCTTCTTAGGTAGAGGTAAACTTGGTCCTGAGGTAGTACTACCAATGGTGGGCTTATGTCCATAGACAAGTTCATACAGGCTTTTGCCCGTGTTGCAGTTGACTCAGGTTCTGCACACTATAGGTGCTGTTGGTAGCATGTCAAGCCAGGCTTTTGGATTGTTGGCAGATAACTTACTGAGGGCCTCTACTAGGGAGCAATTTAGTCTTTCTACTATTTAATTTTCTTGTGGGTGATAGGGGCTGGCTATGATGTGTTTTATTCTATTCTTGGTAAGGTAGATATTGGTGTCAATGGCTTTAAGTTCAGTTCTTCCGTCTGTGATCAGGAGGTCAGGTTTGCTCAACTTAGCTATGATCTCTAGGCCAATATATTGTCTCACATCATTGCCTTTATTTTCAAAAGTGACAAGTTCCTGTTAACTTGTCGTGAATAACGGCATTCACCATGTTTCAATTTTGCCTTTTTTGGGTCATTTTGAGGACAAATCTCTTGCTTTTGCGTTTGATTCTCAAAATGAACTGGCTTCTGCTTCAGGAAATATGATTGTTTGGTTTCCTGACTCTGCGCTACTCACTTGCCCCACTCATGCTTGTGGCGAGTGATCCTACTGTCCTGGTAGTGTTTTGTGGTATTCCTAACCACTATATATTCCATTTCACATTCACCAATAAAAATTAAGTTCTATTCACATTTTTGTCTTTGTGTCTTCTGTACTTCTGCGCCTCTCTCTAGCCACAACTAGTAGAGATTATTCTTCCAGGGCCGCAAGGTAAATGCTATTGCCTTCCCTGTCATCTAACCAAGACTTAGTACAAACCCAATCCTAAGGTTAGGATTTCCACGTTGTGTGTCTGTGCCTTGCCTCAGAAAATGACATAACTATACATGTGATGGAATCCCAGCTACAGGATTTGAACCCTGACACCCTGCGGGCCGCCAGCCTGCAGGCCCAGCTGCCTGCAGGTTTTTGGGCTTAAACCAGAGCAGGATTTGACTTTGGAGAATCTCCTTAGGCTTGATGAACAGAAATCACTTGCATTGAGGCCTCCCACACCAAAGGCTCCTGTTAACTCAACCAATGAGAGCGCGGGCCAAGCCAAAGATCCCAAAATAACTTGGGTCACTGTGGCAGGGGAAGCAGAGAATCTTCCCGTGGAATGTGGGCCACCCAAAGATGACCAATCCTACGACCCAAAAGGGAAATTCAAGTTTTCTCAGTTTGAGCCAGCCAATGAAATATCTCCCGCAATGGATGCCACCAAGGGTTGCAAAACTCTGGTAGACAGTATCACCAGGCCCAAAGGAACTTGTAAAAGTTTCTCCATGGCAGATGAGTATACTAATACCCTGGGCCGCCAGGAAGCAGCCCATTGCCATTCTTGCAATAAAGTGACATGAACCTTTGATTCAACCAGGTTATTCCATACTCAATTTTAGTTTTATTTCATTTGCATTCCACCTCCTGCGGTTCTGTACCTCCTGCTTACCCAACCCCAAGAAACTGCAGACCAACTGCCTGAACTATATTATCCACCAAGAGCTCCCTTTGGCCCAGCACATTTCACTGAATACCCACCCAACCTGGCATATTTAGAATTCACCCTAGAGGAAATCCTGATCTACAGCCCATAAGCCAGAACTAGAGAGACAGAAACTGTAAATCCACTGTCACCTTTGGCTTTAGATCACACCATTTTCCCCTGACACACTAAGAAAGGCCCAAAAATATCAGCTAAACCGCTTAATTCCTTAGGGGATTTGGCACACATAGTTGACAAGAGATTTGTGCTGGCCTACCCTGTGGACCCACCGTCTCTGGTGGTTCCCTCCTGGGAAGAAACATTGATTAATTTGGACTGCTTGTTGGCATGGTGTTGCCCACTTTTGAAAACTATCAGATCTAACCAATCAAGTGACACCACATCAATGCTCAAAAACCCAAGTGAATTTCAAAAGCCTGGGAGTCCCCCTAGCCAATCAGGTAGCATGCGGAAATTAAGATGAAACTCTCCAGTCTCCCTGGCCCTGATCAGCAAAATTTCTCCCCCAGCCAATTGGATTCAAGCCCTGTAGCCATGTGATTACTTTCCCCTGAAAAACACTCCCTTTTTACACAGCAAGGGGACCTCCAGTCCCCTGCTTGTCTATTTTTCAATATCATTAAAGTTTGGAACTGTTGCACTTAAATTTAAATTTTACTTGGTTGGAACCCCTGTTTCAGAGTTCCTACAATCTAAAAATTAAAGTGTTAGTTATTATATTAAACTTTACCTTGTGTCAACCCGCCTCAAACCCGGCATCTCTTCTGGAACTATTAAGAAAGGCTTTGGCGTATATTTGCTGGATAGTTATGCTCAAGCTTTTGAAAATAGCTTTCAAACTCAAAATTTTAGTAATTTTTAATATAAAAATCTACTTTCACCTTGAATTTTCCTATTATCTCTTTATTTTCAAACCCGCTTTCTATTTCCTCACCTGCCCAGGCCACCTGAGCCCATTACCAAGCTCCCCAAGCCCAATCTGCTGCTTCTTCCTGGTTTTTACTTGTAGGTTCCCCAATTGGCCTCAATTTTATTGTTTGCGGGTTTAAAAAAACCCACCAATCTTCTCCAAATTTTGTGGAGTTTCCTACCATGATACTCCCTGTCCTGAAATTTGTGGTATTTTCCTTGGCGCCATTTTTGCTGCTCTTGTGGTTAACATCACCAGAATTATGGTCAAAGATCCCCTCTTCTTGACTTGTGGGCAACAATACTTCCAGTCTCTTGGATCTCCCCAGTGGTCTTCTATTCTCTGGGGAGGCCGTGGTAAAGAGCTTGACCTGCAACAATTTGGACTTGGATGCTGTTGATTATGCCTCACCCACTCCTGTGGGTGGGGAAATGTCAATAACCTCCTTTTCCATCCTGGAGAAGAGCAACTCAGTGCCCCTTCAGGCCCCTGTGATGCTTCCTCCCACTCCCACCTGTACGCCCTGGTTGCTCAACGGCCTAATGCTGATGGGATTGAATGTGTACTTCCCTCAGCTGTCCCCTGTGTCCTTTCTGTGGTCCCCCCTTTGAGTGGCTGCTCCAGTCCTTCACTGGGCGGCATCCTGGTGGTTTGTTTTGCCAGGATGGGAGCTGAACTTAGTTAGTTTAACCTCCTCTCTTACAGAAACCATTTTCAGAGAAAGAACCCAAGTCATCATACCTCCCCTGCTATTCCGTGACAAGTACAACTACTTGCCTGCCTACCTAGTTCCAATGACACCACCTCTTACCCTGTGGCCCAACTGCCTGCAGGAATCTGTTGCAACCAATGAATCTACCTCCTTACAGATATTTGGGGTGATGTACATCACCCTCACCAGCCTTATTGATTCAATGGTGCCTGCCAGCAGACCCTGGGATCTCCTGGACAAATTTTTATTTTTATTTTGTAAATTTAGCCCCTATCTTGTTGTTGCAACCAAGTTTCCAGACTTGCCTGCTAACATATCTTACAATACACAGGGGGCGCTTGATGAGTTGCCCCTTGACGTATCTAATGTTATGGATTAATCTGATGGCAATATTAAATGACAGGTACTTCATCCTAATTAGGAGTGCTATCAATTTGACTTGCTGATCCCCACACAAGTTATTACTTGGCTTTGAACCTTACATGGAACTTCCCACTATACCACCCCCTTGTGGCTTTCCCCATATGGTATATTAATCACAATATTCTACAATAAACAATATCTTTTCTTATTGTTCTGTCCTTTCTATTAGACTGTTGTCTTCCTCAATTCCAAATACTGAATCTTCATTGGTTCAGTTGCAACAGTGGTAGCAGCAGTAGGTCAACAACCTACCTAAAACAAAATCCCCCCTAAGAAAGGACAGAGTATGGGCTGTATGGCTACTCCCCAACAAGAAATCTTCCTGCCAGTCCCTGAGGGGGACATCCCCAACAGGTATGTCATCTATCAAGACCAGTTAGTCCTCACCAGCATGTACAATTGGCTCTGCCTCGGGCAGCGTGATGCCAGTGTCACCCTGTCTCAGTCAGACCTGTCCCAACGCATGCTCAACCTTCAGCTAGAATCCTTTGCGGGGGGCATCAAGGGGGCTGACATTGTCAGTTGGCTCCAATCTACTGAAACCTGTCTCTGTATCTGTCAGGTTCCTGAGTCCATGTGGGTTGCCACTGTGTTTGGCCACCTCACGGGGCCTGCCGCCATATGGTTCACCAACTGGGCTAGTCAATAACTTGATGTTACCTGGGCAGCATTCCAAGACGCTGCAAAGTCCCACTACAGCAAAACCTTCTCCCCCATTGTCGTGGGGACTCCTCTTCTAGCAATCAAACAAACTGGGTCCGTTCCTGAGTACCTTGCCGCCTGGCAACAAGCTCTTGCTGCCGCCCCAAAGCTGTGACCAACAGAAATGCAATACTACTCACTCTCATCATCAATGGGTTAAAACCCCATATCTGCAAGTGGGTCCCGTAGGTTGCTGCACCTCCATCAATGACTGCTATAAGGCCATTGTGGAGGCCAACAACCAGGCTTCCATGGGCTTCCGCCATACCAGTGATGCCCCATCCCAACCTTGTACAACACCTGGCAATGGCCACAATCAGGTGGGCCGCTGCCAGCCCTGTCAGCAGGATAATGGGACTAAACGCCCCCGCAAGGGGGAGCTCCAGCTAGCACAGATCAAGGAAAAGGGAAAAGCCTGGGGGTTTTAGCAACAAGAGGCCTTGCAACCCCACCTGACCCATCCTCTCAATCCTTGCTTGCAAAGAACCCCTGCAACTACAACATCCATGAAGTCAAAACCTTGGACGTCTTCCAAGTCCACAGTGACAACCCCATCCTACAAGTGAGCCACTCCTCAAATAAAGTAACCCACTTATCCTACCCCTTCTGTTTCCGTGGGAACACCCATAAATTATTGGTAGATACCGGGGCCAACCACACTATGGTAGACCAGGCGTTTGCCGACTCCCAACAACTGGATCAAGTGCCTAGCAGGTTCAAGGCAGTACAAGTAGCTGACTCCCACAGAGTTGCAATTACCCACGAGATGGTACCCTTCTCTGTGAGAATGGGGAACGTCCAGGTTAAGCTCTCTGGGCCAATCATGGTAGGGCTCAGCCACAATGTAATTGCTGGCCTTGACTGGCTTTGGCACAACTGTCCCTACATTGACTGGGATACCTCTTTCATCACCCTCAATAGAAATGTGGTGGGGTTTCAGATATACCCTGTGGAAATGAGCAATTTACTCCATGATACTGTGTTTTTCAGAATAACAGAGACAGGCTTGTCTGATTTCAAGGGGGGAAGTTAGTTTTTATCAATGCTCAGCCAAAATTATCTGCGCTGAACCATCTGTGGTCCCTCCCTTGACCTCCTCACCACCAGCGCTTGCTGCACTCCTCAAGGAGTACAAGGACTTGTTCAGTGAGACACTTGAACAACTACCTCCTCCCCGGGAGATCCAGCACGCCGTACAACTTCAAGGATTGTTACCTAAAGCACAACCATCATATTGTCTTACACCCAAGGAAGATGAGGCCCTCTGCCAGCACCTTGTGGATGCTCTTGATAAGGGCTTCATTTGCCCCTCAATCTCTCCATACGGGGTGGCTGTCTTCTTTGTAGCCAAGAAGGACAGGTCCCTTTGCCTGGTCACAGACTACCACACCCTAAATGAGGTGACAGTTAATAATAAGTACTCCTGCCGCTGATTGACAACCTGTTTGATACGCTTGCAGGTGTGAAGGTCTTTAGCAAGATTGATCTCACTGTGGGGTACAACCAGGTCCGCATTGCATCAGGGAATGAGGCAAAAACTGCCTTCTGCACACGCTACAGGTTGTTTGAGTGTTGGGTCATGAACTTTGGAATGATCAACGCTCCTTCCACCTTTGCCATGTTGATGAACAAAGCATTTGAGGAACTGATTGGAAAGTGTGTGGTTGTGTACCTTGACAACATCATTGTCTTCAGTCAAGATCAAACCACACACCTCCAACACCTCTGTGCTGTCCTCAACACCCTCCGGAAAACCCAGCTAAAAGCTAACGCCTCCAAATGCAAGTTCCTCAAGTCAGAGCTGTTATTCCTTGAGTACACCATATATGCTCAAGAGATAAAGCCCAAACCTGACAAAATCAAGGCAATCACTAGCATGCTGCCCCCCACTGATGTGGGCCAGGTGCGGACATTCTTAGGCATGGTTGCCTACGTGCGCAAGTTCATTCCCAATTGCGGTGAACTAATTGCACTTCTCACTGAGCTCCTCAATACCAAACAGCGCTTCCATTGGACCCCTGTCAGAGATTGAGCCTTTGAGATGTTGAAGCAACGGCTCACAACAGCACCAGTACTGCAGTTCACCAATTGAAACTGCCAGTACAAACTCAAGACCAATGCCTCTGACAGGGCCATAGGGGGCGTGCTAAGGGTAGAAACTGACAATGGCATCTTCCTCCCTGTGGCATATGAGTCCAGGAAGCTCACTGACTTGGAACAACGCTACCCCATCCATGATAAAGAATTGTCAGCCATTGTACACTGTGTTGAGAAGTGGCGCTGTTACCTGGAAGGTGCTACCTTCCCACCCCGCGTTCTGACAGACCATAAGTCACTTCAGTACTTCAACACGCAGTCCCACCTGACACACCGCCAATTAGGATGGGTTGAGCGTCTATTCCCTTACCAGTTGCGCATTGAGTACAAGCCTGGGAAGAAACTTGTCACAGCTGATGGCCTTTTGCAGCTCTACATAGCGTTCATCACTGGGGACAATGGTTTGGATCCAGATTGGCCCATGCTCTACCTCTGCCCTGAGGCAACTTGCTACGAGGGCCTTAACTTGGTAACCATCTCCAAGTTGAAGGACAACATAATTCAGTTCACCACCAATGCCGGTAACGTCTGCTGTCAGGAAGAGACGGGTGAGAAGACGCCTTACATTCTAACCACGCAACAAGGTGACACAATATTGCACTACCATCAAACCCTGGGTCATATCAGAGGGTGTAACCTCTTTGAGATCATGAAACAAAAGATTTGGTGGCCGCACATGCGTCAAGACATCTTGGATCTTCTCAAAATGTGGGTGCTGTGCAAAAAAGAACGTCCAAACCTGCACCCCCAAGTCTGTCCTGCCCATCAAGGCCATGAAACCCTTTGAGCAGTGGGCTCTTGACATTTTGGGGCCACTCCCCAAAGATAGACTTGGGAAGAAGTACATTATTACTGTCATTGACTACTTCACTTGCTGGCCAGCGGCCTGGGCAACAACTAACCATACCGCCACCACCATCACCCGCTTCATTGGCAAGGAAATTGTGGCCCGCTTTGGACAACCCAAACGTCTCATCACAGATGGTGGCCCTGAACTCATTGGGCATGTCATGAAGGCATACTGTGCCAAGAATGCACTCCAACATATAGTTACAACCCCCTACCATCTGCAAGCCAATGAGTGTGTAGAACAGTTAAATGGCTCACTGGTCCAACTGATTGCCAAGCTCTCACAAGAGCGCCCCAACACCGCATGGACTGAACACCTGCCCACTGCTCTACTTATCCTACAAGAAATAATCAACAGGGGCACGGGGTTCAGCCCCAGCACCCTGGCCTTCAGGACGCCTGACAGTCTGACAGGAGTTGAACAGGGAAAGCTACAGTCCAGAGTTCCCAAAAAGCCTCCCCTAGTAACAACCCCATCCCTAGACAATTGTGTGCCAAAGCCCAGGAAATTGAACACAAGAAAATTGAAGGAGGGACAAAGCACCTCAAAGCCAGTTACGCTGTAAGTGACCCTGTCTACTCTCTTAACCCCAATTCTGCCAAGTTTGAACCCAACCACCTAGGGCCCTTCAAGATAGCCGCTGTCTATGACAATCATACCTATTAACTCAAAGATGCCCAAGGGAATACCAAGAAGCTTCACCATGATTGCTTGCGCCCCTGCCGCGCCATTCCCACACAAAGGTTGTTTGTGCGCACCTTCCCAGACCTTCTGCAGACTCTGGTCTTGGTGTCTGACAACAAGCAGGGGGCAAGGGGGTGTTGCAACCAAGTTTCCAGACTTGCCTGCTAACGTATCTTACAATACACAGGGGGCGCTCAATGAGTCGCCCCTTGACGTATCTAATGTTATGGATTAATCTGATGGCAATATTAAATGGCAGGTACTTCATCCTAATTAGGAGTGCTATCATTTTGACTTGCTGTTCCCTGAACAAGTTATTCCTTGGCTTTGAACCTTACATGGAACTTCCCACTATGCCATCTCCTTGTGGCTTTCCCCATATGGTATATTAATCACAATATTCTACAATAAATGATATCTTACTCTTATTGTTCTGTCCTTTCTATTGGACTGTTGTCTTCCTCAATTCCAAATACTGAATCTTCATTGGTTCAGTTGCAACATTGTGGTGGGCCCTTCTCTCAGGACCTTCAGACTGTCTGCCAGTAAGTTCTCAAGAACCCCCACTTGCTGGATACCTGAAATTTATGTTCTTTTGTAGCTTGTGCTACAGGCCAACTGGTTGCATAGTTGATAGCTGTTATAATGTACTTTTTGTCTTTTTTATTGCCAGGCATTGGTCCTAGAATGTCCAGTGACCACACTTTGAAGGATTGTGTGATTGACACCAGTATTACTGACTTGGGAGGTGCCTTGGAACAGGCGTACTTTTCACAGACTTCACATTGCTACAGTACTTCCTTGATATTTTCTAACATTTTGGGCACCAGTAGTGTGTCTTGAGATATTTTGAAAGTTCCCGCTACAGGTGTGTCCCAGATCTCTGTGGTATCAAAGGATTGTGTCAATATTTTGTGTTAACAGGAAATATGGTACAGTATCACCACTTGGTAGTATGCAGTGTAGTGTGTCATATATGTTTTTAAACAGATTTTTGTTCTTGAGACTTTCTCTTGGATTTCCATTGGTGTACCAGGTGAGAACCCCTCTTGGAGATTCCTCATAATTAACATGGGACAATTGGGGCCTCCATCAGTGCATATGATATGTTTACAGTATAGCCTTGATAGGGTGTCTGGGTAAGCATTTCTTTTCCTGGTTTATTTTCAATTATCATGGGGTATCTCTGTATGAGACTCATCCATTCAGCTTGTCTTCTAGATAGATGTTGTTGATTCTTGAAAAACACTAATGACTTGTGATTGATTAGCACTTTGAATATCTGTGCACCTTCCAGGTAACATTTCTGCTTCATTAGACAGTGGACAATAGCTACCAGTTCTTTTTAATGTATTGGATATCTTTGCTCACCATCAGACATCTTTCCTGATTCATATTCTACAGGAAGGAAGTTCTTTTCTGCAGTTTGAATCCAGAGAACACCTCTTATTGCATAATCAGATGAGTCAGTTTCTAGTTTGTATATTCCTTCACAGCTGGAGTACTGTAAGATAGGGGCAGTGACCATGCACTCTTTTAATTGTCAGAAATGTTGATCTCTTAACAGTGTCCATACAAATTTGGTGATGACCTGCTGTCAAGTTGATTTTTTTGAAGACTTGGGACCCCCCAGGGCTTCAAAAAGGTCATCAATCAGGGGCAGGGGATACCTGTTCTTAATTGTAACCTTGTTGAGCGCCCTGTAGTCAGTGACTAAGCAGAGTCCTCCATCTGTGACAGAAATTTTTGGATAGTAAGAAGCAGTTTCCAGGTGGTGAGGAATCACCACCCAAATCCACATAGAGTTGATGATTAACCACCAAAAAAGCTTCAGATACAGTTTTGTGAAATTTCCAAAAGATATACTTGGGTTAAGTAAAATGATTAAACCTAACCAAAGGAGCCCAAGGTAAATCACCTTGTGACAGAAATCACAGGATAGTATGAAGCTGTCTCTGAGTGGTGGGTAATCACCACCCAAATCCACATAGAGTTAATGATTAACCACCAACGCAGCTTCATATACTGTTTGGTAAAATTTCCAAATGAGATACTAGGATTAAGTAAAATAATTAATCCCAACCAAAGTAGCCCAAGATAAATAGCCTGAGAGAGCATTAGAGTATCTTCAGAATAAAATTCAGGATATTTAGATTCAACACAATTTTCAGGTACAAGCTTAGGAGGAACAATTCCAAGATTGGCAGGCATTGAATTAACATTGGGCAGAGGCAACGACAAAGTGCCAACAGCGGGGCTCTATCTTCCCATAATGATTCTGCTAAGAATTAAATTGTAGGGAATGTAGTGCAACCAATCCAACCACAGAATGCATTTTTAAAAAGTAATTAGACCAAGGGATATTTGATTGTTATTGAGTAAATTTTTGGGAGGACTCAACTCTTAGAGTTGAAAAAGTGAAAATTATTCAATATATATCAAAATTTGACTAAGCAATACCACCTGGATCCTTGGCTCCTATTCCTTCTGCATTGTCAAGTGAATAAATATTCCAGTTTGAAAAGAACCCTTGTATGATCAACTTCTGATGGCCGTGCTGATTAATAGGATCATATCTGGTGCTTCTCATATTATGTTGATTTATCAACGGCAGCTTGCAAGGGGGAATCAAATACTGCCAGGCTAGAGCAGCTGTAACCCATTTTCAATCAACTGTTTGATTTGAATCTATCAAATCAGTAGAATTTTATTAAAAGCTTTCCAGCTTTTTGAGCTTTCTTACTTGGGCAGATAATTCCTGGCATTATGGAATCTACTGTGACATCATCTTTCTTTGCTACAAAAAAGACATCCACACCAGAAGGAGATTTAGAAGTTTTTATGAGTCCTTTTTCAAGTGCTTTGTCTAGGTAGGCCTTTAGGGTGTTGTCTTCTTGTGACATTAGGCGTTAAATGGGGTGTGCTTTAGGCAGACTTCCCTTGAGGTCAATTTTGTGCTGTATGCCTCAGTTGGGTGGTAGTCCTGGTAAAATTTCTTGGAAAACAGAAGGAAATTCAATGACTAGCTGTTGTTGAATTATGTTTCTTTCACATGTAGTTTCTGTACTTTTAAAGTGAATAATATCATACAGCTAAGTGTTCCAGTCAATTTTGCTAGGGTCTTTTTCCTCTTCTGTTTTCATAATCTTTACAAATACATGGTCTCTCATGAGTGTATCAAGATGAGTTGGGTATACATTGTGGTGAACCTTGCCTTGCTTTGTGGTGAGGATAGCACTATCCCAGTTGATTTGAGGCTTGGTCTTTCTCATCCATTCCAGGCCAAGTATGACATTATACTTGGGGATGGGTATGATTAGACCACTAAGCGTAGTTTGTATGTCTCTTATTTGGGCGCAAAAAGGTTTTGCTTATTTAATGACTGGTATATTTCTATTATCTGCCATAATAACTCTCTTGATATTGCTTTGGACCACAGGTAGTTTTATGAGGTTGGAAATTTTCTTGTTAACAAGGGATTAGTCTACTCCAGTGTCAAATAGTGCTGTACCCTGATATATGCAAAAGCAGAATGGATAAGTGAGGAGTTCATTTCCAGTTTGGGTGGCAAACAGTAGAGAATTTCTGGATGGTACTTGGATCATGGTGATTGAGTCCATGTCTTGGTCCCTGTACAAGTCTTGCAAAGCAGGGGAGGGCGGCTTGCCTAAGCACTCCCCTGAGCTTTTCCCTCTCAGTGGTGTTATCAGTGCTCACTTGATTAACTTGAGTGGTGCAATTTCTGTTTCAAGGATAGGGTTATTATCTCAGTTGTTCTGCTTGTTAGGTCAAGGGTCCTGCTTTGCTGGGGGACTTTCCTTCTGTTTGTTTGTTACATGTAGGTTGTCGGATTTCTTTATGCCGTATTTTATTTCTAAGAACACATCCTTAAAGTTTTTGCAGCATGTCATGTCAAACTGACGTCTAATGTGTATGGGGAGGCCAATGTAGAAATCCAGTCATGTCCCATATTTGTCAAAGTTAATGGTGTTGGGAGCTTGGTCACATAGATTTTTGTAGGCTATAATGTACTCCTCAATTGTTCCTGTCATTTTGAAGGTTCTGAATTCTGTCATGATCACCACATCAGAGTCCTTTATGGCAAACTTTTTGAGGAAGGTAGCTTTGAAAATATCCCAGTCTTCACTGTGATCAGGATGTTAGCCAAACCATTTTCTTACAAAGCGTGAGGCAGCCCCTGTGACATATAAAGCAATTTCACTAGCCCAGAGTCTGCAGGGATAGTCCACTTGTGTAAACTTGTTCTGTGTGCTTTGGATCCAGAGGTTGGCGCTCTCTTAACATAGTCCTGCAAACGTTCCTATCTCTGCTGAGTGTAGGCGCTGGAATACAATGTTAGATATTTCAGTTGTCTACAGGATTGGAGTTGGAGGCAGGTTCAGGATTCCAAAAGTGTTGAGGAGATTATACTGTTTGGTAGGGACAAAGACGTTGTTGAAGACAACAAAACCTGTAAGAACGTCCTGTCCTCCTTCATAGTCTCTCCATCCTGCGGGGAGTGGCATCTGCTGGATTCTTTTCTTGGGAAAAATTTTCTCTTTAAGTTGTGTAGGTGTGGATAACCTACCTGTTCTACCACTGTCAAGTATATACTTTTAGGAAGTATAATAAACAAGATAAAGGGGAAAATTAAGAAGAGAATGATACTTTATTGAATATTTATATAAGATATTATATAGTATCATGGGAATCCACATACTGTCCATGTATGTCATGGAGGTCATGGGGCTTATCCAAGTGATTGTTCCTCTTAAGTCACAAGGCTTGTCCAAGTTGTGTTCCACTTGGGATTTAAAATGTTTGATCCTCATAATAGTTGATCAAATGATAACAGTGCCAGCAACTTAATGGTTAGTTGGGGAATCATTTGGTGAGTCACTCAGGGAATTAGTTTCCTGAGAGAGAGTAATTGTAGATGATGCAACAATAGCACTACTTTTTACTCTTGCGCTTCTAAATTTAACCACTTAGGTTCAAGAGGGTGGCTCAAATAGGAGCACAAGTTTCAATGAAATTAATGCTATTACAATCTTTCAGTTTTTATTTCAATAAAACCCATGTAACCTTGAGTTTAAAATGGTTTATACAGGCAACAGGGGCTTTGATATTGCAGAGAAGTACCAGGAGCATCTGCAAGCCTGTCATCAATGACAATCCCCCCTCATATGGACCAGGACGCTGGCCAGAGATCAACCCCTAGCTGGGCTGACCTACAAGCCACCAGCCCAGAAGGCCAGGCACACATTGTTTTTACAGCTCAATTCCCCCTAAAATTGCTCCAACATTCAAAATTCTGATGAGAATTTCTCTGCCAGTCTTCCAGAGAACACTACTAGGATAATAAAAAAACCATCAATCCTATGCTAAAGTGACATATTTGCAATTGTCTCCTTATTAATGCCCTCAGAGGAGCAACAAAGGAAAACAACATAGACTAATGCCACATTCCCATCACTGAAAGGGATAACAGCAACCATAATGCCTTTGAGAATAAAACTTGAGAACAGACAGACTTTATTTGTAAGGTCTTGCTCATAATGATGCAAGGTTGTAAACTAAAGCATGCAAAACATTCAGGTTAAGATTCAAAAGGTACAAAAAGGTAGGAACAGTCTGTAAAATAACTTTAAATAATCTGGCCAAAAACTTGCATTGTGTCACAAAAGGTGTAATGGAGCTTAAATCCCCCAAATAAAGAAGGTAAAATAAGGTATTCAATAATGATCTATTAGTAACTAAGGAAATTGTAAGAGAAGGGGCTAAACTAACTAAGTTAAGCTCCCATCCTTGTGAAACAAACCACCAAGATGCCGCCCAGTGGATCACTGGAACAGCCACTCTAAGAGGGGACCAGAGGGAGGACACAGGAGATAGTTGAGGGAAGTAGGCATTCATTCACATCAACACAAGGCCGGTGAGCAACCAAGGCGTATAAGTGGGAAAGTGAGTCAGAATCTCAGGTGTCTGCAGGGGGACAGAGTTGTTTCTCTTCAACTGAGGAGGAGGAGACGCAGATGCTTCCTCAGCAAGGGGACCATGCAAGTCATGGTCAGGGGAGTACAAGTCCAGATCATCACAAGGCAGGCTCTTAACCAGAGCCTCCCCTGAGATGAGGAGACTACTTGGAAGATTCAGGAGACTGGAGGGTTCATCACCTACAAGGCGCACAGATGAGGAGATGTGGACCCAAAGATCTGGGGAAGTGGACCAAAGGAGCAACATAAATGGAGCCAAGGGAAAAAACCACAAACTTGAGGGCAGGGAGTATCTTTTTGGAAACTCCAGGAAATTTGAAGTTTGAGGATTAATTTTCCAAGCCTTTTTGTTATAGGAATTTGTGTAACTTGAGTGGTTACAAGCAAATTCAAGGAGGAATAAACCAAGGAGCTTGGTGTGAAAGAAATTGTGTAATAGTAAGAAGCTGTCTCCAAGTGGTGGGGAATCACCACCCAAATCCACATAGAGTTAATGATTAACCACCACCGCAGCTTCAAATACTGTTTTGTAAAATTTCCAAATGAGATACTAGTATTAAGTAAAATAATTAATCCTAACCAAAGTAGCCCAAGATAAATAGCCTGTGAAAGCATCAGAGTATCTTCAGAATAAAATTCAGGACATTGAGATGCAACACAATTTTCAGGTTCAAAGACAGGAGGGACAGCTCCAAGATTGACAGGCATTGAATTAACATTAGGAGGTTCCAACAACAAAGTTCCAACTGCAGGGCCCCATCTTCCAGTAATGATCTGGCTAAGAATCAGATTGTAGGGAATGTAACGCAACAATCCAACTACAGGATGCATTTTTTTAAAAGTAAATTAGACCAGGAGATATTTGATTTTTATTGAGTAAATTTTTGAGAGAACTCAACTCTTAGAGTTGAAACAGTGAAAATTATTAAATATATATATAAATTAACTAAGCAATACCACCTGGATCCTGGACCATGGGCTTCTATTCCTTCTACATTGACAAGTAAGTATCTGGTCCAGGTTGCAAAGAACCCTTGGGTGACCAATTTCTGACAACCATGCTGATTAACAAGCTCATATTGGGTGACCCTCAAATTACGTCAATTTATCAACATCAATTTGCAAGGAGGAATTGATTTCAGTTGGCAGACTGGAGCAGCCGTAATCCATTTTCCAATTTACCGTTTGATTTAAATCTGTTAATTTGGTCAATTTTGGTAAAGGGTTTCTGGCTTTTTGAGCCTTTCTACTTGGCTGAATAATTCCTGGCATGATAGAACCTACTGTGACACTTGGGTGGTCTAGTGGGTGTTCTCAGATAGCTTGTATGGCAAGAGTATCAAGAGTGGGGTTAAAAGCAAGCAAAAACAAAGAAAATTTGATATAAAAGTAATTTTTATATTAACTATTAACCTGAAATTCAAGTTCAAAATGTAATTTCAAAAGTGTAAGTGTTTAATATAACTACTATACGCTAACACTTCTCCTAGGGGTTTTGGAAAAGCTACCGGGTTTGAACAGGGCCAAACAAAGGTGATGTTTATTAAGAAAATGACTAACCCTTTTTAAAGATTACAAGGAACTCAAAATGAAGAGCTCAAAACTTAATAAAATTAAAACCAGTGTAGCAACAGACTCTAGGTTTAATGTAACAAGAGAATGAACAAGCAGGGGGCTGAAAGTCCCCTTGCTAGACTTAAGGGAATGTGTTACAAATTGGGTGACACCTGATCACCTGACCTGATCTAATTGGTCAAGGGAGAAATTTTTCTGGTCAAATCCAGGAGGGCTGGAGGTTTTCATACTAATTTCTGAACTTCCACCTGATTGACTGGTGTTGATTTTAGACTTTTGTGGTTTATTTGACTTTGTGGGCATTGGTGTGGCATCACTTGATTGATTATCTCAAATCTTTTTCAAAAGCAGGTGACACCATACCAATAAATAGTTAAAATTAATAAGTGTTTCTTCTCAGGCGGAGCAACAAGAGCCAGAGGATCTTTGGGGTAAGCTAGTACAAATATTTCATCTACAGTGTGAGCCAAATCCCCTAAATAATTGAGTGGTTTGGCTGGGGTTTTGGAACGTTTCTTAGTGCAGCAAGGGAAAACAGTGCAATCAGAAGCCAAAGGGGGCAGTGAATTTAAATAACTGGTGTTCAAACCTATCCATGGCAGAGTTCACATAAAAACACTCCACAAACATCAACTCAGGTCTCATTGTTCTTTGCCAGTGTAGGTTACAATCAGTTTTCCAACATGTGTCCTAGACTGGTTAGCAACATGGAGGCTGCAACTGATCAAGCTGCTGCATTGAAGCAGGTCCATCAGGAGCTTCAGTTTACTCTTGCTGCTGCCGTGACAACTTACAAGGAATATACAGATTGTAAGTGCCAGGAGAGTCTCACTTACTGGCCAAGTAATCTGGTCATAGTGGATGCTCAAAATATGAAGTTGAAGATTCCATGCCATAAACTGGGCCCAAAGTGTGTAGGTCCCTTCAAAGTTGAACGTCAGATTGGTCCTTCTGCCTATTGGTTGGAGCTATCACCCTCCTTTAAAATTTTCCACCCCTTCCATGAGTGTCTTCTCACCCCTTTCTGTGGTACAGAGGTGGTTTCTTCCCAACCCATCTTGGTGGAAGGAGAGCCTGAGTATGAATTGGATTGCATCATGGATTCCCAGAAGAACATTATTGACTTGAATACTTGGTGTCTTGGAAATTTTATCCTGATTGTGAGAGCTCCTGGGTTCCTCACTATGAGTGTTCTAACTCCACTAATTTTATCCAAAAGTTTTTCAATCAGAATCCAAATGATGTTGGTCATCCTCAGCCTACCCTGGCTGGCATGAAACTTCACCCTGCTCTTAAGGATTTTTCCTTGTCACAACTTCCCAATGGTGGCATAGTTCCTTGGCCTAAAGAAGAGGGTAATGTAACAGTAGTTTCCATAATGCCTGGTATTACCTGTCCTAACTTCAAAGCCAGGAATTTGGGAAAACAGTTAACTAAGTTAACCAAGTTGACAGATTTAAACCAAACTTTTGATTGAAAATGGGTCACTGCCGCTCTGTTTTGTTAGCATGTTTCAATTACCCAGTGCAAGTTGACACTGATAAATAGACGTAATCTGAGAGTCACTTGATTCAACCTTGTTTATCAGAATGGTTGACAGAAATTAATCACTCAAGGGCTTTTTGCATGCTGGATGAGGTACACTTTGGATGATGCAGACAGAATAGGAGCCATGGATCCAGGTGATATTGCTTAGTCATTAAATTTGGTACATATTGGAAAGATTCACTGTTCAACTCTAAGAGTTGATTCCTCCCTAAATTACTAAATAAACCAAATCATCTCCTGGTCAAACTTTACTTTCAAATGCATTCTGTAGTGGATCTACTTTGCTACTGTTGTGAATAACAGCATTCACCATGTTTTGATTTTGCCTTTGGTGGGCCATTTTGAATACAAATCTCTTGCTTTTGCTTTCAACTCTTAAATGAACTGGTTTCTGCATCAGGAAATATGATTGTTTGGTTTCTTGACTCTGCGCAACTCACTCACTCCACTCATGCTTGTGGTGAGTGATCCTACCGTCCTGGTAGTGTTTTGTGGTATTCCTAACCACTATATAATCCATTTCCTTAATTTCCAATAAAATTAAGTTCTATTCACATTTTTGTCTTTGTGTCTTCTGTACTTCTGCGCCTCTCTCTAGCCATGCCTAGTAGAGATTATTCTTCCAGGGCCGCAAGGTAAACGCTATTGCCTTCCCTGTCATCTAACCAAGACTTAGTACAAATCCAATCCTAAGGTTAGGATTCCCTGTTGTGTATCTGTGCCGCGCCTCAGAACACAACAAAAATGGTGCTCACTACAGGGGCTGTAAGCCCCTCAGTTATTTCTTTTCATCTACGTTTTCAGGTCCCTCACCTCTGCCTATTTGGGAGTTGACCTTGCCTGAAATTACCAGCCCTCCTATTGAGGAAGACATCGCCGACCCGCCTATTGTCCCTACTTTACTGAACCTTGGGAAAGGTCCCCACCTAGTTGCTTACCCTATGGGTACCCCTGACTTGGAACAAGTCATGGTGGTAGCCCTTGGGATAGCTTGGGATAGGGCCATCCCTTGCCTTCATCTACAGTTTAGCCATGCCAAATACTATGAATTAATTGTGGCCCCTAAGTTTCCACAACATCTCCTCTCAGCAACTGGCTCCACTGAACACCTGCTGTCATCCTTTGTACAGCCCGCCTTGGCCCACCACCAGATGGTCTTGGGACTCCACATTCAAGAGATCTCGTCTCTACAAGCAGCTGTTACCCATCATTGGGACCAGTTTGCTGCCTACCAACAATGGATTCATTCCCTGTTCTCCCTGGCATCTGACAATCAGCATGATTTGGTCACCTCTCAAACACGTTTAGTCAATTCTATTGAGCAAATGCGCCGTCTATCCCTTAGTATGTTAGGGAGCAGCTACATGAGTTTCACTAGTTAGAACAACCCTGGTAAACTCAAGTAGACTCCACCCTAAATGCTTATCTCACCGACTTTGAACGCCTAGTGCAACAGCTTAATGCATTCAGTGTCTATTCCTTTGAGCAATTGCAACAGGTAGCTGACCTTGCCGCCCAAGGTCTAAATGAACTCATTGCGGAATTCGATCAAGAAAGAGCTACCACTGCTGCTGCTATAGCCAAACTTCAGAGCCAGGTGAATGAGCTGTCTACTCCCAAACCTGATGTCCCGCCTTCTCCTCCTGCTGATGATCTGGTGGACAGAGAGAAGAGGATCTGGGAGGCTATCTTAGAATTACGCGCTTCCACTTGTAGCCAAGGACGTCCTACTGAAATGCCTCAACCTGACCCACAGGTTCTTGCGCTGACTGCTCAGGTTGCTGAACTACAGCAAGAAGTTGCTGCTTTACGTGAGGTAGTGACAGCTGCTGCTAGCCCACTTGGGGTTAACGAGGAAGATGGCTGTTGTCTGGTTTAGCAGGGGCTCCTTGAATCCACTGTGCTAAGGAGTTGATTGCCCTAGCTAATGAGGTGGACCATTTGAAACGAGATCAGACTGAGTTGGACAGAGACGTACAGGAGATGAGTGAGCTGATCAATCTGGTAAACAACATATTTGCCCCCTGCCTATTAGTGGGACCATCCCTTACTTTGCGGCTGGCTGAGCTCTCCACTGTTGTCACTACCCAAGGACAACGCCTAGATGTTACTGAACAACAGACCACTCTAGCCAACACTACGGGTGCCAGAACTACTGAGACTCTGATGACCCTTGAAGAAAGTGTTTGACAACTATGGGCTAGACAACACCCCTCCAAATCTGAATCTGAGTTCTCCCTGCGCATAAATGTACTCAATAGCAGCAATGGTGGTCCAGCTCCCAAGGCACACTTCAAGCCTACTTTTAAGCAAGTCTTTGATCCCAAAACCTCAGCTATTGAAGCTTTCTTAACTATTTATGAGACTGCCATGAGACAATCATCAGATGAGGTTAAGAAGGAACATATTCTGACTTGCCTACACCCAACCTGTCAGGAGGTATTCGTTCCAGAGCTGCCCTCCATTGAGACCCGGGAGGACATGGAACAGCTCCTGATTGACAATTTTGGTGGTGATCTTAGCCTGGAGGTGAAAAAGAATGCCTTCATGCACATATCTTTCAAGCCCAAAGAGACGTTAGTCAAATTTTCAGACAGATTTTACATGGAGGGACAACAGTTAATAACAAGCAGACAATTGATGGCGCATGAAGCGTATATGGCCTGCACCCAGGCCCTCAAGGTGAATCAACTCCTGTGTCTTCATTTCAAGGCCCACAAAGCTATGCTGTCCTCCATGAAAAGTATAAAGACACTGCTACAGGATATGCATCTTACCCATTCTGGGGCAGTTGTTCAGGAGAGTTGTGCCACTTCCAACTCTGGATCTTCTTCTTGTGGCCCTTGTATCCTCACTATGAACTCACAAACTCCTCCTCAACATCAGGGTTGCCACAACTGCGGTCAGGTAGGTCATCACTCTTGCGTCTGCACCAATCCGCGGATTGAAGGAGCTGATCCCAAGGATCAGTTGGGAAAAGAACAATCAACCTAGAGGCAGAGATGCTCTTGGTTGACAATTCTTCCCAGTCTCCTTCTATACCTCCGCCTGCTACTGACTCTGAGCCTGCTGATGATGAGGCTCATCTTATCCTCCTTCTGTTCCATGACATTTCTGATGATTCCGATGTGGATGAATCTGATGTTGAAGACCCTGATGCATACAGGTATTCTGTTCTTGCCGTCCCAGAGACTATTGCAGTTCCCTACAAGCTACGGTCTGGGAAGACTACAACTACCACCAAGCCCTTGTCTGAGGCCAAAGCAGTTGTCTCCTGCCCCTATCTTACTCAGACAAAACGGTCCCCTGTATTAGTGGAATCATCAGAGGAAGCCGTTGAAGTTGCAGACACGGATTTCAAGAATGTACCTGTCTCACTCCCTCTCCAAACTGTATATAAGGAGTTTCCGGGACTGCAATGCATGATTGAGAAATGGGACAAGGAACTAGCTGAGGCGCAGGATATCTTGGCTGTTCTGCCACCCTTTGGACGCACCGCCACCCGAGTAGAGATATCTATCCAAAAGGTCAAGATCAAGGCCGTCCTGGACACTGGTTCTCCGGTCAACGTTGTTTCTTCTAAACTGGTGAAGAAACTTAAGATGGCCCCTGATCTCAACTACCATCAATCCTATGGCACCGCTGGTCTCTCCATGACTTGTGCCATAGGTGCGTACTCTGCCTTACCAATGCAATTTGGTAAACTCCTGTTGGCTGCGCCAGCTGTTGTTCAAGAAAATGAGAGCTACAACCTTTTGGTTGGTACCCAGTTCCTTCAGGAATATAATGGGATCATCAACCTAAAGGACGGTTATCTTATTATCCTAGGGTACAAAGTCCCTCTGATCTTTGAGGAGCCAATCAAAGTTCCTGGTAAACGTTTGAAGACAGGTACTCTGGAGTACCCCACTGGATTTTTCACCCTAAAATACCAAACCCATTCCACCAACATGAAGTGTCCTCCCTTGGCTTGTCCTGCAACTGAGGTAATTCCTCTCATGGTCACGTCTGCTGTCACCATTCCTCCAGGTTCTCAGGCTATCCTAGACTCACAGATATCATATGAACTACCTGAACGGACTTTCTTAGAGCTGTATTCCCCTCCTTTACTGGGGCGTGACGAGCCTTACCTTTGTCCTGGAATTCTAGACGTTTCCCACAAGGATCCCATTCAATTACTAGTTGCTAACCTTACCGCGCTTCCTATGACTGTATCCAGAGGACAGGTTGTTGGTTACAGAAAGTTGTTAAATGCCCCTGATGTCTTGTCTCTTCACCCTTTTGGAACGTTTCAAGACTTTAACCTGCCCAAAAACAAGCCTCAAGTCCTATCTCTATTCACTGCCCAAGACTTCCCTCAGTTGTCCCCGGTACAACAGAAAGAGGTGCTTGATTTACTAGACCAATTCTCAGACATCTTTGCTAAAGATAGCACTGATTATGGGCTGGCCAAAGGTGTGATTCATCATATTGACACAGGAGATGCTCCTCCCTTTTGTGCCAAGCCATATTACCGCAGCCAAGTGAAAGATGCGCAGGTTTTTAAGGAGCTCAAACAACTGCTGGACACTGGACTGCTAGCTCCCTCTCAAAGTCCCTGGGCTTCTCCTCTGCTCATCTTAAAGAAAAAGGATGGGGGCCACCGGATTGTGATGGACTATCAGAGGTTAAATTCTCTAACCAAAAAAGATTCCTATCCCTTACGGTGCATTGATGACGCTCTTTGACGCCTTGGGGGTTCTAAGTTTTCTCTGCCATGGATTTGGCATCTGGTTACTGTCAAGTTGACCTCTCTCCTGAAGACTGTCAGAAGGCTGCGCTCATCACATCAGAAGGATTGTTTGAACCTACCTGCATGCTGTAAGGGCTCTGTAATGCCCCAGCAACTTTCCAGAGGGCCATGGATTCCATCCTGCGTGATTTGAAGTATTTGTGTGTCTTAGTCTATCTAGATGTTATAACAGTCTTCAGCGCAGCTTTCACTGATCACCTAGCCCATCTTAAAGAGGTGTTCATAAAGATCCAAGAGACTGGCCTCAAACTAAAGCTTCTAAGTGTGCTTTCTTCAAAGAACGCCTTGAATTCCTGGGCCATGAAGTAACCCAAACGGGGATTTGTCCTATGACCAAGAAGGTTGAAGTCATTGACAAAATGCTTCCGCTCACCAACCTACAAGAAGTACAAGTCTTTATGGGCATGATGTGTTACTATAGACAATTTATTCCTGATTTTGCTGACACTAGCAAACCTCTGGTCCAACTGTTGCGTAATGTTCCTTTCAAATGGACCGCCAGCCAACAGCAGGCCTTTGAGACTCTAAAGCAGAAACTCAAAGAAGCGCCCATTTTAGTGTACCCCAATTACAATAAGGAATCCATCTTGTACACTGATGCTAGTGACCTTGCTATCAGGGCTATCAGGGCTATCTTGGCTCAACTTGAAGATGAAGGTGTGGACCACCCTGTAGCCTATACTTCCCGTGTGCTAAATAAGCATGAAAAGAATTATAGCGTTACAGAGAAGGAAAGCCTCAATGTGCTGCATGCAGTCAAACAATTCTGCCACCATGTGTATGGTACCCATTTCACAGTTGTCACTGACCACGCTTTGCTCAAATGGTTACAACAACTTAAGGAGCCTGAAGGACACCTAGCCAGATGGGCTCTACGCCTACAAGGTTATGACTTCACTGTGCTCCATTGCCCTGGGATTCAACATCAGAACGCTGACAGGCTATCCCAAATGCCCATCCTTGCCCTATATCCTGCTGAGGCAGATTGCCTGTATGAGCTAATTGGCTACCCCTCTTCCTGGGAAATTGAGACAGAAGAGGTTCAACTTGCCTTGTCCAAGTTGTCTGAAGATACCCTCATACACAACAACCAACTCTTCAAGAAGGTGCGGGGTCAATACCTGCCATACGTGCATCCCAGTCTTTACCTCTCTTTGGTGTCACAAGCTCATAAAGAAACTGGCCATGGAGGCATAGCCAAGACCTTTGACTGGCTTCAGAAGAATTACTTCTGGGAGAATCTTTGCCTGTTGATCCCAGATGGCATAGCTAGTTGCCATGACTGTCAACTTCAGAGGCCCTGAGCTGCTTCTCACGAGTTCAAATTGGTTCCCCCTCAACACGCTTTTCACACGGTTAGCATTGATGCTGTAGGTCCTCTCCCCCGCTCACACTCTGGATGCCGCTTTATCCTGATTGCTGTTGACCACTTCAGCAAGTGGGTAGAAGCTCGCCCTACTAAAGACATCACTGCTAAGACTACTGCTGCCTTCCTGCTGCAGGATGTTTTCTACTGCCATGGCTGCCCTCAAGTGCTGTTGTCAAACAATAGAACCAACTTCAATGCCAAGCTTGTAACCTCTGTTGTTGAAGCTCTAGGAACTCACCAGTCTTTCTCTGCCCCCTATAATCTTTCCACTAATAGGGCAGTTGAGCGTGCCAACTTGACACTGGTTTCTATCATGAGAAAACTCACCTACTCTGATGCTGCCAATTGGGATCTATACTTACCTGCTTCACTCTTTGCCTATCATCTGAGCAGGCATCAAATCACAGGGTACTCCCCCTTTGCCATGTTGTATGGGTGTAAAGCCACCACTCTGTTGCTCTTGGGGGTTCCCCTACTCTCCTCTGATAAGGCCATGAACCCTGACAACCACATCAAAGACTTAGTCAACCGCATCATTGATATACAGGCCACTGCCTACACTTCCGCATATATGACTAAGGTGCTCAAGCTCTCTCCTGACAACGCTGGGCGCTCCCCCTTGCCCAAGTTTGATGTTGGTGACCATGTCCTGTACTACCAACACTGTGTGGGTGGGCGCGCGCATAAGCTGGACTCCCTGTGGATTGGTCCTTTAGAGGTGACTTTCAAACGAGAATCTGTGTACACTATAAAGCTCCTCTCCAGTGGTTGTCCTTTTGCTTGCGTACACGCCAAGTTCCTCTGCAAGTATCACCCCCCTAAGGCCAATCTAGAGGGGGGCAACGTTGTGAATAACAGCATTCACCATGTTTCTATTTTGCTTTTGGTGGGCCATTTTGAAGACAAATCTCTTGCTTTTGCTTTTGACTCTCAAAATGAACTGGTTTCTGCATCAGGAAATATGATTGTTTGGTTTCCTGACTCTGTGCAACTCACTTGCTCCACTCATGCTTGTGGAGAGTGATCCTACTGTCCTGGTAGTGTTTTGTGGTATTCCTAACCACTATATATTCCATTTCTTATTCACCAATAAAAATTAAGTTCTATTCACATTTTTGTCTTTGTGTCTTCTGTACTTCCGCGCCTCTCTCTAGCCACGCCTAGTAGAGATTATTCATCCAGGGCCGCAAGGTAAACACATTTGCCTTCCCTGTCATCTAACTGAGACTTAGTAGAAATCCAATTCTAAGGTTAGGATTCCCCGTTGTGTATCTGTGCCACACCTCAGAACACAACAGCTACATTCTGTATAACCTGGTCTTAAGTTGGGTTATCACTGGAAGATGGGGCCCAGCTGTGAGTTCTTTGTTGCCAGTGCCTCCTAATGTTACCCCAATGCCTTTAAATCCTGGATTCTTTCCTGCAGAATCTGAACCTGAGACAGCTGTGACTTCCCAATGTTCAGAGTTCTATGCTAAAGACACTTTGATTCTATCACAGGCTATTTATCTGGGACTCTTTTGGTTGGGTTTAATCACTCTGTTAACCCCCAGTGTTTCTTTTAGAAATGTTACTAACCATTATTTGTTCTTTGGTGTGGTTAATCATTAACTCCTTATGGATTCGGGTGGTTATTTCCCATCACCTGGAGACATCTTCTTACTATCTGTTAATTTCTGTCACACCCCATGGCCAACACTAAGGAATTGACTAGACTCAACAGTAAGGGTTCCTGGAATGTAACCAAGCCCTGCTTGTTCTGAGATAATACAACTTCATCCCTGCCTACCAACTAGACATGGAGCCTCCCACCCCCAAACCAATGCCTGTGTTAGCAACCACATTCTCCCTGGACCACACCAATAAGCTATTTTGGATAGTGTACATCATCCTCTTAGGGGTGATAGACACTACAATTCCAGCCACTGGCCCATGGTCCTGGACTGGGAGGTCTATGATATACCTCTTTGAGTTAGTGCTGATCCTATGGCAGGCTCTGCCTGCCTGTCCTGCAGCCTGTCTGACCTCTGATTATGATAGGCCAGCTGCCCATGGTTGGTCCCCTGACACTGCCATCTGCTTTAGAACTGATTTCAAGAAGCCCTGGCAAATGATTTGGCAGATTTAGATATGGTGATATATGGGGTACATCTTATCTATGTAGCAGATGGGTGATGCTACATATTTTTTCAGCTAGGCTATTGATAGTTAAGTAGTTGGAGAGGTTGGGCAAGGAAACTGTTCCAGGAGGGATGTAATTGTGGCTGGGATTAGATATGTCTGGTTTAAGTGGATAGAAAATGCTTGTGCTGTAAATTAGAGCTATTGGACCAAAGCAGGGTGGTATAGGTGGCAGTGTAATAGGTTAAAAATAGGTAAGGTTCAAAGGATGGACTTCAATATTATTAATGATGCAGCTTAGATTGGTTTCAAACCATGTGTAGATATGATATAGATTCATGCCTAGGGAATAGACAAGGGTATATCAATATATGTCCTATGGGGTGAATCTATGATCATCCCCTGCATGTCATGAGATATGGTAGTAACTGGGTGAGGAACTTGTTGTTGTAACTGTGCTGTTTTTGAAGAGTTACAAGGGGAAAAATTATTTAGAAGCTAGATAATAATCTTTATTGAGATATAGTGATTATATAGTTTTTGTGAATCAAGGATAACAGGAACATGATTGTGTTGATCACACAGCTGGATGGTGAAGGTGGTGGCTTGATCCTGGTAATGAGTCAAGCGCCAAAACAAGGTATCCACTGTAGGGGATCATCATTTGTTCATGTTGTTAGATTTAGTAATTCAAGTTGACTTCCTAGTCTGGCTTTGAGTGGCCGGTTAATTAGATTGCAGGTCACAAACCTGCTTTTTTGGAACCTTGCTGGTGGGTTGAGCCTGCTGTTTCAACACCCCCCAACTGAAGATTGGCCTCCTCTGGGGGTAGGTTGTCAGGGAGGTTGTCAGGAGCCCGGGCGCTGTACTGGACTAATTGTTGTTCTGTGGTAGGCAGGGCAGTTTTGCATTTGTTTTTTTCTTGATTTGCAGGGTCTCAGGCAATCATGGTGTAGGGTCTTGTCTTGCTTGTGTTTCCCAAGCCCTTGCACAAGGTAAGTGTTATTGCCGTTTACCTTCAGAATGATTACTGGTCCTACTTTCTCAGGTTGAAGTTTGCTTTTATCAACGTTCATGACCCAAACTTTTTTCCTGACTTCATGTCTATCTTGGATGGGGACAAAGATTTTTTACAGACGTTCATTTTCCTTTTATGTTTGCTTGCTGTTGGCCTCTATGACTTGAGGGTCTGAGCGCGGGAGACTTTACTTGGGATTTCCTGTTTGGGTCCTGTTAATGCTTGGATGATATTTGGCTGTGTGCTGTATACCAACTCAAAAGGACCTTTTCCAGTGGATCTATTCACTCAGGTTTGGCACACAAGTAGTGCAGTCAATAGCTGCTTATACAAGCCTTCAGGTCTCCCAGCGGTGAGTTTGGCTAAGGCTTGCACGAGGCTGTCATTTAGTTGCTCTACACGTCTATTGGCCTGTGGGTGGTATGGTATTGTCACAGTATGTTTGAGCCCATTTTTAGCAAGGTATATGTTGGTGTTTTTGGAGGTCAATTCTTTCCCTCCATTGGTTATCAGGAGTTCTGGCTTTCCAAACTTGCTGATTATCTCTTTTCCAATAAATTGTTGTACATTATTGCCAGCGTGTGCCTTTACTGCTTGGGCTACTGGCCATCTTGTAGCAAAGTCTATGGTGGTGATGATGTATTTCTTATCATTGTGTTTTCCTGGCATGGGGCCAACAACGTCGAGGGCCCACACCTTGAAGGGTAGCTGTGTGTGGATGGGTAGTACTGACTTTGGAGGGGTTTTGCTTTTGGCAAACTTTTTGCATACCTCACATTGGTCTAGGACTTCCTGAACGTCACAATATAGGGTTGGCCACCAGGTCTTGTGCTTAAGGAACTCATATAGGTTCCGACTCTTGGTGTATCTGAGGTCTCTATGATATTGTAGGATGGTGTCTGCTTGCTGGTGTGTGGGGATATAAGGGATGGTAGTACCGTTGGACATTTTTCTGTGCAGGGTCCCGTACACGTCAGCAAATAGGTGTTTTTTGATAATTGTTTTCTTTGTTATGTTGGTTGTACCAGGGGGGAACCCCTTGTCCTTTGTTTGTAGTACTAAGAGAGGCCAGTCTGGGTTGAGCCCATTTTCTCCTCTTGTGGCACAAATGTATAGGCGTGAGAGGGGGTCTGCCATGGTAAGCTCAGGGCCAGGGTTGTACTGTATGAGCATATTGAATCTCTCCAAGAGCTCCATCCAGCAGGCTTGGCAGTAAGATAGATTTGCTTGGGGTTTGAAGTATATGAGCAACTTGTGGTTGGTTCATGCTGTGAACTCTTCCTGCCGTTCCAGATAGCAACACCATTTGACTAGACAGTGCACAATGGCTGGCAGTTCCTTGTCGTGGATAGGGTATCAACACTTGCCATCTGTCAACTTTTGTGATTCATAGGCTACGGGCAGGAAGTCACCATAACTATTTTTGATTTGTAGTACTCCCCCAATAGATGCATCTGAGGCGTCGGTTTCCATTTGGTATTCCCCATCACGTTTGGGGTATTGCAGGATAGGATCTGTTGTGAGTTTCTCCTTGAGGCGTCTAAAACAGAGGTCATGTTGGGGGGTCAACACAAACTTGGATTTGCCACCTGTTATGGCGGATAAGGGGGCAGTCAAAACACCACAGTCAGATATGAAGCGGCGTACATAAGCCACCATCCCCAAGAAGGTGTGGAGTTCTGACTTATCCTTGGGTGGCGGCATCTTGCATATGGCCTGTATCTTTTGACTGTTGGGTTTGATGCCGTCCTTTGAGACTATGTGTCCCAGGAAGGGTAATTGCTTGTAGAGGAACTGGCACTTGGAGGGTTTGGCTAACAGTTTGTGTTGTGCCAGGGTAGCAAAGACTGCCTCTAGGTCCTTGTGGTGCTGTTTCACTAAGGGGCTGTAGGCAATGATGTTGTCTAGGTAGACTAGGACATGCTTGCCTATGTGTGGAGCAAACACCTCTTTCATGAAGGCCACAAAGGTGGAGGGGCGTTTGTCATGCCAAATTTGAGCACCACACATTTTTATGAGCCATATTTAGTGCAGAAGGCTGTTTTAGGGATGTCTTCCTCCTTAATACAAATCTGGTTGTAGCCTGCAGTCAGATCAATCTTGGAGAAGACTGTGGCTCCTCCCAAGGCGTCAAAGAGATTGTCAATCAGTGGTAGCAGATAACAATTCTTGATGGTAACTTTGTTTAAGGCTTGAGTGAGTCTGTGACCAGACATAAGGTACCATTCTTCTTGGCCACAAAGAACACAGCGGCCCCAAAAAGAGACTGTGAGAGGTGGATAAGTCCTTTCTCCAACGCCTCTTTGAGATAGGCACATAGGATGTTGTCTTTGTTTGGGGTCAGCCTGTAGATAGGGCATGATTTGGGGATAACTCCTTTGAGTTGGATGGAGTGTTGGATGTGCTTCTCAGGGGGCAGCCCAGGTAGCGCTTCCTTAAAGATTTCTGGATGGTTGGCCACAATTTTGCAACCCTGAGGCATGGAGGTATCCTGGTGATCTTTGAAGTGTAGATCTAGTACTGGCAGGAGTCCCAGTCAATTGCCTTCAGGTTTTCCTTCTTGTCCAGGGTCTCTGTGATGCGCACAAAGACATGGTTGTGTAGGAGTTGGTCCACTGAATCAGGGTAGATCTGGTGGTTGACACCTTCACGCTTGATGGTCAAGACTGAGGTTGCCCAGTCTACGTGAGGATTGTTCTTTTGTAACCAGTCTAGTCCCAGCACAATGTCAAACTTTGGGAAGTTGATGACAGGACCCTGGATGGTGGAGTGGAGGTTCTCAAGCATGACAGAGAAGGGGGCAGTTTCCTTTATCACAGCAACATGGTGTTCATCAGCCAGGACCATGTTCTTAACCCGCAAAGGATTAGTGATTAGCTTGAACTTATCTACAAAGCTGCTGTTGACTAGGGTTCAATCCACGCCCAAATTCAGGAGTGCTGAGCCTATGTAACTGCAAAAGCGGAAAGGGTAAGTCATCAATTTATTGGGATGTCTGACAATGGTGTATAGTACCAGGTCTTCTGAGGGTACTTGGATCATTGGACATTGGTCCACGTCCTCGGGTTGGTACTCATCATTGGGCGAGTTGGGAGTTGTGTGGGGAGAGCTTGGCTTGCTTAGCGCTCTCCCTGGGCTTTTCCCTCATCTTGGTTGCCTTGGGTGGCGGTGACACGGAAATGAGTGCAATTTGAATGGCTATTGTTTCCATTCCCATGTCTGTTTGAGCTTGTGGATTTTATGGTTGGTGTTGTTTCTGTTACCTCCAGGAGGTGGTCAAGTAGAGCGCCTGCTTGGATGGGAATCCTTGGGTCTTTTGCATTATCCAGTCTGTGCCTTGTGCAGAGCGTTGGATGTTTGTTCCGCCTTTTCCGCTTCACGATACAGGCTTTGCAGGTTGGTTACCTGGTCCAGGTTCACATGCCTCATTACATGCGGCTTGAGGGCGTTGTAGTACATGAGGTGTGTAGCTGGGGTGTCAAAGGCCATGTCAGATGGGGCACAGAGACAGAGTTCCTTGTAGGCGCGGGTGAGTTCTTTAACGGTGCTTGTCTGGGTCAGGTTCTTTACTTGGCGTATGATCATGAGCGCTGTATCCTTGAGCACAAACCTTGCCAAGAAGTCCTGTTTAAAATTGTCCCAGTTCTTGTCAGTGTGCTCTTTGTGCCACTTTTTGCACCAGGTGCCAGCATCATGGGTCAGACAAATGGAAATCTCCGCAATTCAAAATTGCTGTGGGCATTTCATCTGGGCCAGCTTGCTCTGGGCGGACTGGATCCATGCGGCGGTGTTGTTGTCGTTGGCTCTGGCAAAAGGTTCCAAGGCAGCGCTTTGTAGTCTTTGGGCTACGTAGGCGGACATAGTGTTTTTGTCAGTTGTTCGCAGAATAGAAGAGGGAGCCTGAAAGAGCCCTTGTGCAGACATGGTGTTGAAGGCGGGTAGTGGGATCACTGTGTTCTGGTACAGGACAAAGCCATCAGGTATCTTGGTACCAGGGGTGCATGGGGTCCAGTCCAGCGGGAGGCCAGACATAATTCTGTCAAGGATTTGTTGGCCGTGGCGCGTGCAGGCAACAGGCAGAATTTTTCAAAATAAGCTAGGATGGAGAACCTACCTGTGCTACCAATGTCGTAACTGTGCTGTTTTAGCAGAGTTACAAGGGGAAAATTATTTAGAAGCTAGATAATAATCTTTATTGAGATATAGTGATTATATAGTTGTTGTGAATCAAGGATAACAGGAACATGATTGTGTTGATCACATGGCTGGATGGTGAAGGGGGTGGCTTGATCCTGGTAATGAGCCAAGTGCCAAAACAAGGTATCCACTATAAAGGATTGTCATATGTTCATGTTGTTGGATTTGTAATTTGAGTTGACTTCCTAGTCTGGCTTTGAGTGGTCGGGTGATTGGATTGCGGGTCACAAACCTGCTTGTTTGGAACCTTGCTGGCAGGTTGAGCCTGCTGTTTTGACATTGGTTAAAGCAGGTTTAAGGATATTGAGGTAGATTTGAACTTTGGCTTGGGGGTTACTTTAATAGCAGGGCATGTCAGGATGGATTATCTCAGCCTGGGGGGCCATCCTTTTAAACTCTCTGGCGAATTGGGGAGGAAGGTTGGGAAGGGTGATGAGGAATTGGAGGTTAGGGAGGGTGTAGTTGATGGAGGTGGATATAGCTTTGAATGAGCTTATTGTAAGTTTGTAAAGAGATGGGAAATGGGAGATGCATTCCCAGAAATGGTCATCAATACAGTCTAGGCCCTGGATAGTAAGTTGGGTTACACTGGGGCTTGGAGGGAAGGTGGTGAGGTGTGATGAAGAGAAATCAATCTGAAGCTGGGTGAGGTGTATGAATCTGGATAGATTGGGGAATTCATGTGCTTGTGGGAGGATTTCAAGTTTAAGTGATCGAATGAAGGAAAAGTGGAATTCAAGGGTCTCCTGAGGAAAGGAAGATGTGACGGCTAGCTGGCGAAGATTTGGTGCAACAGGGGCAGGTAGATTGAATACAAGAGAATATGGGCCCAGATCCAAGTAGATCATGCTAGTTAAGCAGGTGGGTAAGTTTAGGCAGATGTTTTTTGTGTGGCCTAGATGGTCAGAGCTGGCCAGTCTAGCGTACTGAAGAGAAGGGATATCTGGGAGAGCAAGGGTAAGAGGGTCAGGTTTCGAGAAGTAGGTAATTGCAAGTTCCTGTAAAGTTTTGAATTTGGCAAGTGCAGCTATGGCAGTTCGGTTTGGCCGAAAGTTGCGCAAATGGAGTCTTTGAAGAGAAGGGATGTTCAGAGAGGTGATGGCCTTGGTTTGAGCAAGAATATTTAGGTTTATCAGATCTAGCCGCAATGACGTAATGTCAAGCCCCAGCATCCACTTTCCAGTAGAAATCTGATCTATGCTTAGCCCGCTGCCAGTAAACATAAAGCTACCGCCAGACTTATCTGCTTTGGCTATCAGCCTTTGCGGTATAGTTAACTCAATGTTGATTTTCCCCTCGATATGGAATTCATGAATTTGTAGATTTTCAGATTTATGGACATACTTCACCTTTTCCCTGGTGTATTGTTTGATGCAGGCGTCAAAGTAAAATGCCTTGAGTGCAGGCAAAGAAATAGAGAGCTCCCTACATTTATCTTTGTCCTTCGGGGGACTCCAGCGTTTGAACATCTGTGTTCTTTGCAACTTGTATTCCTTTTTATAGCAGGCTTCATGGGTTTACCTAAGTTTCAAAGGGCACGTTTATTTTAGCCTTCGTGTTTGATGCGGTGAAAGTTGTGGAGCCCACGAAGAGCGTATCCATTGCTGGGTGGAGTCCTTGGCTCCTAAAATTCCGCACAGCGATTCAAACATGTCTATTTATTTAGCATTTAAAAAGAAGGCGGGAAATTATCATGAGACATGGTTTTGGCACCATTTAGTATAAATACTAAATAAACCCATTCTTTGAATGATGCGGCGAAATGATCAACAAACCATTTATTGGAGAATGTAGCCCGAACTCCGGCTAAATATACCCACTATAATCGTAATTTAAACTAGAATATATATTTGCTAAAGTTGTCGATAAAATAAATCTGTTCTTCGGGATATCACTATGCACCACCAGATCCTTACTGCAGCTCATGAACTAACATGGAGCTTTAGAAAGTAACTTCTGGTTAAAAGTTTATAGGACTGCGTTATTTTTAGTACACGTGATCCAACAACTTCTTCAGAGCCTTAACTTTAGAACATGAGGTTGCATCAGCTATTTAATCCCAATATCCAGATGTCTGTGGCAGATTGAGTGAATTCAGCCCAATTAATTCACGGCTAAAACCATCAACAAATCTATCATGGATAAGGTTTAGGCAGATTATTTACAGAGTCTGCTTTATAAGTAAGCAGCCTTGCATAAAAAATCTGGACCCGTTACCAGCAGATCTAGGCGTCATCCAATTTTATTGGAATTGGGTCCAGCAATTAATATGTATAAAAGCTGGTATGTAATGTCAGCTCGAGTGCACTCAAGCCGCAAGGCTCGGTTTGAAATATATATTTTTATATTTAAAGTCAACGGGCAGGCCAAAAGCTTGAATTGGCACATCCTTACATACAAGTAGGGATGCTTCGGCTCTAGGCCGCTACAGCTAAAGTGGAACTGATATATATTTAAACATTGTTAAATAAACATTTGATACAAGTGGCCAGGAGCCAGAAACTGACCGCGGCTGCCTGGGGCTTGGCCGAAGCAGCCCTACATACAAGCACCTTTGAAAGCACGCATATTGAATTCGGTGGAGTATGGGCTAAATTATGTAGAAATAAGAATATTGGCCACTCAAACTTTGATAGATCTATATTTAACCTCTTGATTTTTAAAATATGGTCCAACCATAACAAGGAGGCTATCTGCATAGATGATGTAACCCCAGAACATGTGGATTAAAATCGAGAGCGGGGGATCATATTGTTTAAGAATATGATTAGTTTGCAACACCTTTATATGATTGGATGCCTAAACTCTATGCTTACGATTGGCTTGACTGGAGAAACGAGAACTCGGTTAAGCTAAAGAGATCTGATTCAAACTGGATATATAAAAGTTAGTACAAGTAAGAGATGGTTGGTTTGCACATTTCAATTTTATTTATTTTTAAGTTCCAATAATAGAGCATTCCAGACAGATGCTTCACCTGAAACAAGTGGATATAGATTGTTTCATAGCTAATGGACACATCACCTGATCTGAATGGATGTATATTTTTATAGTTAATGGATGTACCACCTGGTCTTAGTGGACATATATTGTTTTATAGTTAACCTTGCTTGCCATTGTATCATCCTAATAGGGATGTCAGTGGAGTAAGCTGGCAATAATTGTATTAAGACTAAGCATAACAATTTTCATAAAATTTAGAGTATCTAGATAAGTTTTCAGACAATTCCAATCAAAATTGTACCAAACATGATAGCTCTAGCTGCCCTATATGCTGATATATAGAGTGAAGTACTGAAAACAGACCTGCAACATAATCAAAGGCCCAGACTCAACTTGATCCATCTGAACTCACTCTTAATACACAAGGTTTACAACCTGTTGTAAAGCTTTTGACACAGAAGCGTCAATAGTATGATTGGTTGCACCAGTTGCAACCAATAAGAGATAGGACAAGAGTAAGAGGAAAGATATATGAAAATACATTTATTAAACCAATCTTGCTGGAGTGTATATAGTTGCTCAAATGCAAGCTTGACAGTTGAGGTGAAGCTCTTTGCATTTGCATAGCTGCAAGGTTTAAGCCACAATATAAACTTGCATCAGATAGGGAGCTAAATCCATCATTTCTATCAATAGAACATGATCTGGGTTACTTCTGGGTATTACATTGTTTAATTGTCAACTTTGCTTAACTGAAGTTAACTTCATTACACTTTTGAGATGAACAAAAAAGGTTCAGTTTGAAACAAATTGGTTCAACCACAACACAGATTCCAACTTTTTTGATAGAAATAGGAGCTGATCCCACAGAAAATGGGCACTGATTGGTGAAAATGCCAGACAGGCAACAAACAATATAAACTGAGAACAGATTTATTATCATTCAACAACAGCCCTCCCAACCACTAGAAAAAATCAATTTCCGCCATAAACTAAGACAAAAAAAGTTGCTAAAATCTTTGAAAACAAAATGAGCCAGTAACTAAAGCAAAAAAACTTGATCCAACAACAAACCCCCATAGCAACTGAAACACACAGATGAAACATCAAATATCAAAACAAACCAATGCATCTATGGTAGTGTTACCAGTTCATCCTAATTAATATGTACAAGCTATAGATAAAGATAGAGATGCAATGTTATGAGTATATGCACTTTGGGGAAAGCTGTCAAAAAAATCAAGTACATCAATGTACATGGCTAAAGATGCACATCCACGACCAAAAATAATGAACATAGAGATTTCAAACCTAACATGGAATGTATGGTAGAGACAACAAGCTTTGGAGCTATTTTATTTGAAAAATAAAGGCCACATCAGATAGATTATATAGCTGAAGGGATCTGATTTTGACTAGCTTCAAGATTAATTTTATCTCAAAATAGATGTATCCCAGCAACAGAGTCAGGGAGCTGAAGGAGTAAAGCACGGATGTGGTGCCCTCATGGGTCAAAGAACATAGCAGCTGTAGTCCAGGAGGATGAAGGTTTGAGTATCTCTGCATCAGGGAGTGAAATCCAAGCTACACAAATACAGTAAAAAACCAAGGGCACCCAGACTAGCAGGATGAGTAGCATTAATCCAAGGGTTCAAACTCTTTCCAAGAAGGCCATCAAAGTCACCACCACTAGAACAGCAAACAACACCACCATTGAGAGAGTGCCCTTGATGTACAATCCTGTTTACTGCCAAGATGAGATTTCTGCCAGTCTTATAAAGAGCATAAATCATATTCTAGATACCATCTATGAGCCTTATGCAAGTGATGGTGAAGGGAAAGGCAAAAAAAAGAAGCTGCATTATTATCAAACTCTGAAGGGACAGAAGGTACTCAAAAATATTGCTGTGCTTTACAGCCAGGTGCCTATGCTGTGTATCTTAGCAGAACTCACAGAGTCTATGCCTACCACCAAGAAACCTAATAACATAGTGATCCCAAACTACACCTGTGAAATACTTATCAGACCTATAAAGGAAGCTTGGGACTACAGGAAGGCTGCAGCAACTGTCAATGTATCAGAAAAACCAGCACATAGGCTGCTTAGCAATTTCCTGAAACCCAGCAGAATCCTCCCTATGGAGAAGCCCAAGCACAAGTTGACCATCCCAAATAAAGAGCACATCTGTAAAACCAAGCAATGTATTACCCAAAATTGCCATCTTGAACTGTAAAATATACAGTCAATGGTCAGATCTGTTTTTGGAATTAAGGCCTCAATTTTGACTTACTATTGCGCTGCAAAGATTTTAAGATTTTCCTTGAAAAAACTTGGGTTTACTACCTATAACCACAACAGCCCTGCCAATATTGAGAACCATTCTAAATACGCCAAGATGTACATCACTATAAAGGAAAAGGGCATAGTAAGGTTCTACTACATCAATGAATTGACCTTTGAATTGTCCATACATAATGCTTACAGCTATGTGCCAACAGGTGCTAAGGATGTAGTATCCTGGTGTGTGTCTGTTTGTGCTGTGGCCTACTCAATGGTAGCCCTTCTTGATCTCCTGGCATTGAAATTTACCAGATGATTGAGGGTTCCCACAATAGTGGGGCCTTCATTGTGTCTCTCCATTTGGTCAAGGCGCACCTCAGGCTCACTAGCTTGGGGTTCACTAACATCATTGTATTGGATAATGTTGGGCTCTGCAGGATGCAAGATATTCTCTTGAAATTCCCAATGATTGAGACAGGTGTTGTTAATGCTGCTATTCACACTGTTTCAATTTTGCCTTTGTGTGGCTATTTTGAAGACAAATTGCTCTCTTTTGCTTTTGCCCTTCAAAATGGGCCTGTTTCTGAACTGTGAAATTCAATTGTTCAGTTTCCTGATTCTGCGCAACTACTTGCCCCATTTGTGCTTGTGGCAAGTGATCCTACCGTCCTGGTAGGGTTTTTTGGTATTATCTAATACTATATATTCTTTTTCTTATTCAACAATAAAATTAAGTTATATTCACATTTTTTTCTTTGTGTCTCCCAGTACTTTGGCGCCTCTCTAGCCACGCCTAGTAGAAATTATTCAATCAGGACCACAAGGTAAACCAATAGCCTTCCCTGCAACTAACCAAGTCTTAGTACAAATCCAATCCTAAGGTTAGGATTCCCCGTTGGGTGTCTGTGCTGCGCCTCAGAACGCGACAAAAATGGTGCTCACTACAGGGGCTGTAAGCCCCTTGGTTATCCCTTTCACAACAACGTTTTCAGGACCTTTGCCTCCTCTCATACAAGAGCCAACTTCTTATGAAATTACCAGTCCTCCTATTGAGGAAGACATTGTTGACCTACCTATTGTCCCTACTGTGCTGAACCTTGGGAATGGTCCCTGCCTAGTGGCCTACTTTTTGTGTACCCCTGACTTGGATCAAGTCATGGCAAGAGCCCTGGGGTTAGCCCGTGATGGGGCCATCCCTTGCCTCTAGCTACAGTTCAGTTAAGAGGAATGCTATGAATTGATTGTGGCTCTGAAATTTCCACAGCATCTCCTCTCAGCGGCTGGCTCCGCTGAGCACTTACTATTGTCCTTTGTGCAGCCTGCCTTGGCCCACCATCAAATGGTGTTGGGGCTCCACATCCAATAAATCTTGTCTCTGCAAGCTGCGGTTACTCATCACTGGGATCAGTTTGCTGCCTATCAACAGTGGATCCACTCCTTGTTTTCCTTGGTATCTGACAATCAGCGCAACTCTGTTACCTCCCAGACCCTTTTGGTTAACTCTGTCAAACACATGCGCCAGTCCATCCCTGAATATGTCAGGGAGCATCTACATGAGTTTCACAAGTTATAATAGCCCTGGAGAACCCAAGTAGATTCCACCTTAAACGCCTACCTCACCAATTTCAAACAACTTGTGCAACAACTCAATGAGTTTAGTACCTATTCCTTTGACCAACTACAAAAAGTAGCAGATCACAACGCTAGGGGTCTACATGACCTCAATGAAGAGTTTGATCAGGAAAGGACTGCCGTGGCTGCTGCTATAGCCAAACTTCAAGCTTGAGTGAATGAGTTGTCTACGCCCAAGCCTGATGTTCCTCCTTCTCCCCCATCTGATGATTTGATAGGCAGAGAGCAGAAACTGTGAGAAGCCATTTGTGAACTATGTGCATCCACCCGCAGCCAAGGACGTCCAGCAGACCTTCCACAATCAGACCCTCAGGTGCTTCATTAACTGCTCAAGTTGCTGAGCTACAGCAAGAAGTTGCTGCTCTGCGTGAGATTGTGGCAACTGCTGCTAGGCCAGTCAAGGTTGTCAAAGGAGATAGTTGCTGCCTTGAACTGCCAGGGAATCCCCACATCCAATGTGCAGAGAGTTGATTGCTATAGCTAACAAGGTGGACCACCTGAAGCAGGATCACTCTAGTCTTGATAGGGATGTCCAGGAAATGAGTGAGTTAATTGATTCATTAAACAACAGGTTTGTCACTTGCCTCTCAGTGGGACCTTCCCTGACCTCCTGGTTGGCTGAGCTCTCCACTGTGATAACCACACAGGGTCAACACCTAGATACTACCAAACAACAGGCCAACCAGGCCAAAAATGTGGGTGCTTGCACCTCTGAGACTTTGAATACACTTGAGGAGAGTGTTTGCCAGCTGTGGGCAAGACAGCCCCCTATGGAATCTGAAGCCAAGTTTCTCTCCTGTATAAATGTCCTCAATAGCAGAAATGATGGCCCTACCCCCAAAGCACACTTTAAACTTACTTTTAAGCAAGTCTTCAACACCAAAACATCCACCATTGCAGCCTTCTTGATCATCTAAAAACAGCTATGAGACAGGCCTCTGATGAGGTCAAGAAAGAACATGTTCTAACCTGCTTGCACCCAACTTGCCAAGAAGTGGTGGTGCCAGAGTTGCCCACAATTGAGACTTGGGAAGAGATGAAACAGCTTTTGATTGACAAGTTTGGTGGTGACCTTAGTTTGGAAGTGAAAAAGGATGCTTTTATATCACATTACCTTCAAGACCAAAGAGACACTGACTGAATTTGCGGACAGATTCTACATGGAAGGACAGCAGTTGATAACGAGTAGACAGTTGACAGCCCATGAAGCGTACATGGCCTGTGCTCAAGCTCTCAAGGTTAATCAGCTTCTGTGCCTTCATTTCAAAGCTCACAAGGCCATTCTCTCCTCAATGAAGAGCATAAAGACGTTGCTCCAAGATATGCACTTGACCCACTCTGGAGCTGTTGTACACAAGAATTAAGCTGCATCTAACTCTGGTTCTTCTTCCTGTGGCCCACACATCCTTACTATGACCTCTAAGAACCCTCCTAGACAACAAGGGTGCCCAAACTGCGGCTAGATAGGTCACCACTCTTGAGTCTGTACCAATCCTTGAGTTGAAGGTGCCAACCCCAAGGAGAAGGCGTGAAAAGAACAGTCAACCTAGAGGCAGAGACGCTCTTGGTTGACAATTCTTCCCAGTCTCCTCCAATCCCCCCGTCTATAGCAGACTATGAGCCTGCCAACACTGAAGCACCTCCAATTCTGCTATTGTTCCACAATATCTCTGATGACTCTGATATGGCTGACTCAGATATTGATGATCCTGATGCCTATGGATATTCAGTCCTAGTTGTCCCCAAAATCATTGCAGTCCCTTATAAACTACGCTCTGGGAAAGCTACAATGACTGCCAAGCATCTACCTGAAGTCAAAGAGGTTGTCTCTTGCCCTTACCTCACTCAAGCCAAGAGGTATCCTGTACTTGTAGAGCCCTCTGAAGAAGCGGCTGAAGTAGCTGCTGCTGTTTTCAAGAATGTTTTGGTCTCAATTCCTCTTCAGACTGTCTACAAGGAGTTTCCAGGCTTGAGATGCATGATTGAGAAGTGGGACAAGGAACTAGAAGAAGCCCAAGATGTCTTGGCCGTCCTCCCTACCTTTGGTTGTACCACCACTTGTGTAGAGATATCCATCCAAAAAGTGAAGATTAAGGTTGTCTTGGATACAGGATCTCCTGTTAATGCTGTCTCCTCAAAGCTTATCAAGAAGCTTAAACTTGCCCCCGGCCTCAATTGCCACCAGTATTATGGTACAGCTGGGTTGTCCATGACTTGTGCTATAGGGGCATACTCTGCACTCCCTATGCGGTTTGGTAAGCTAATCTTAGCTGCACCTGCCGTGGTCCTGGAGAATGAGAGTTATGATCTTCTAGTTGGTACTTAATTCTTTAGGGAATACAATGAGATAATCAATTTAAAAGACAGATATATCTCCATCTTAGGGTATGGAGTACCTCTAATCATTGAGGAGCCTGTCAAAGTTCCTGGGAAACACCTCAAGATGTGTGCCTTAGAGTACCCCACTGGTGTCTTCACACTAAAGTACCAGACCCACTAATCTAATATGAAGTGTCCTCCTATGGCCTGTCCTGCGTCTGAAGGGATTACTCACCTTGCCACTTCTTCCGTGACCATCCCCCCTGGATCTCAAGCCATCCTGGACTCTCAGATATCATACAATTTGCCTGAGCGTACATTCCTAGAACTGTACTCTCCTCCCTCACTAGGCCACAACAAACCTTACCTCTGCCCTGGATCTTGGATGTCTCTCACAAAGATCCTGTTCAGTTGTTGGTAGCCAACTTAACAGTTATCCCCATAAATATGTCTAGAGGCCAGGTTGTTGGCTATGGCAAATTACTTAATGCTCCTGATGTCTTGTCCCTTCATCTCTTTGGTATATTTCAGGATTTTAATCTACCGGAAGACAAGCCCCAAGTCCTATCTTTGTTTACTTCACAGGACTTCCCGCAACTATCCCCTTTGCAGCAAAAGGAGGTGCTCAATTTACTAGATCAATTTTCAGACATCTTTTACAAAGACAGTACTGATTATGGCCTAGCCAAAGGCATTATCCATCTGATTGATACTGGAGACGCTCCCCCCTTCCACGCTAAACCATATTGCTGCAGTTGCGTGGAGGACACTCAGGTATCTAAAGAGCTCAAACAACTGTTAGACGCTGAGCTACTGGCCCCTTCCCAAAGTCCTTGGGCTTCACCCTTAATCATCTTAAAGAAAAAGGATGAGGTTCATTGTATCGTGATGGGCTATTGACAATTGACCTCTTTAATCAAGAAGGACTCTTACCCCTTGCCGCATATTGATGATGCTCTCCGACAACTTGGAGGCTCTAAGTTCTTCTCCGCCATGGATCTGGCGTCTGGATACCAGCAAGTTGACCTATTCCCCAAGGATTGTTAGAAAGCCGCGCTCATTACATCTGAAGGGCTGTTTGAGCCTACCTGCATGCCGCAGGGACTCTGCAATGTCCCGGCTACCTTCCAACAAGCCATGGACTCCATCCTCCGCAACTTGAAACTTTCATGTGTCCTAGTATACCTAGATGATATAATGGTTTTCAGTGCTACCTTTACCAATCACCTGGCCCATCTTAAGGAAGTCTTCCTAAAGATCCAAGAAGCTGGCCTCAAACTAAAACCTTCAAAGTGTGCCTTCTTCAAGGAACATCTTGAATTATTAGGCCATGAAGTGACCCAGACTGGGATTTGTCCTATGACCAAGAAGGTTGAAGCTATTGATAAGATGCTTCCACCCACCAACCTGCGCAAAGTTCAAGTTTTACTGGGCATGATGGGGCATTACAGACAGTTTATCCCTGATTTTGCCAACACTAGTGAACCTCTGGTTCAACTTTTATGCAATTTTCCCTTTAAATGGACCGCTAGTCAACAATAGGCCTTTGAGACTCTTAAACAAAAGCTCAAAGAAGCTCCCATATTGGTGTATCCAGATTATAATAAGGAGTTCATCCTCTACACAGACGCTAGCAACCTAGCTATTGGGGCCATCCTGGCTCAGCTAGATGATGAAGGAGTGGATCACCCTGTAGTGTATAATTCTTGTGTCCTCAACAAACATGAGAAGAACTATAGTGTCACAGAGAAAGAATGCCTTGCTGTACTGCATGCGGCCAAACAATTCTGCCATTACATTTATAGCACCCATTTCTGTGAGAGAGAGGGGCTAAACTAACTAAGTTTGGCTCCCATCCTGGGGAAAGGATCCACCAGGACGCTATCCAGTATAGGACTGGCATGGCCGCTCAAAGGGGTGTGCATAGGGAGGACGCGGCAGACACCCGGGGGAAGTAGGAGTCCAAACCCATCAAGATCATTCTGCTGAGCAACCAGGATGCATGCTTTGGAGTGAGCTTTGGGGTCCCCACGCCTCCCTTGGTAATCAGGACGGGTGGGTCCTCAGAGGGAAGGGGCACAGGGTGGACCAGGCTGAGGGGTGTGGCAGAAACTGCTTTAACGGTAGAGAGGTTGAGATCATCACAAGTCAGGCTTCTCACCACATTCTCACTAGTGGTGTATATGCCCTGAGCGCGGGCGGGGATATTGTCAAACATATTCAAGAGATGATCAGGATTTGCACCAACACAGAGGAAAGAATCAGTGATACTTTCCCAAAGGTCTGGAGAGGTAGACTAAATCATCAACAGGGCCAGTACTAATGTAAAAACCGCAAACTTGGCTAGAGGGACTAGCATGATTAGGGTCTAGAAGTGGTGGCCAGAAAATGCAGTTAGGCTTTGTTGCCCTTAACCTTAATAATCAAGGATTGAGAACCCAGGAGCAGCCAGAAGGACTCTGTAGTACCAGCAGGAGATAGAGAACAGAAACCACGATAGAAAATAGAACAAAAGTGTAAAGTAAGACTTCTCAAAGTGTATATCAACTTATCAAAGTATAGACAAAGCTCAAGAGCAAGTGGAAGCAAATCAAGTGTATAATCAAACTTAAAGTAAGTAATTATAACTAAATCAATTCTAATCTTTAAAATTGAATTGCTTTCTGCAAAGCAGAAGGGAAAAGTGTCAGTCTTTAAGTTGACAATGTACGCAGGAACTTTGAAGAGTAGCAGAAGAGCCCAGGAGGCAAGGGTAAGGTAAGATATTAAGAAACTTTTACTAAATTTTTTAGAAAATTATAAGGTCAAAAAGGAGACACTAAATGAACCAAAATTAAGATAGAGAAAGTTTTTAAAACTTTAATTTGAAAGAATGAGCAAGCAGGGGACCAAAAGTCCCCTGTATTGCTTTAAGAGACAGACATCAGATTTCAAAGGTCACCTGACCCAGGGAATGGGTCTGATTGGCCAGGGGAGAAATTTTGTGAGGACTTGTACATTGGGTTGGAGAGTTTAGCAATAATTTACGGCTTCAACTCTGATTGGCTGACCATGCCGGAATGATTTAAATCAGCATTCAATCCAGTCAGATTGGAATTTGGTGGTTTAACAGTAGCGCGACCTGGGTGTTTGGACTTAATTAATTTTAAATGTGGTTGAGCACAAGCCATAAGGTAATCCAAATTAATTAGGGATTCCTCCCAAGTGGGGACAGAGTCCAAAGCGCCATCAATTACCGCTTGAGAAGGGTATGCCAGCACAAATCTCTCATCAATTGTGTGGGCTAAATCTTCAAGGGAATTGAGGGGCTTGGCTGGCTTCTGAGCCAATTTTTTTGTGTGGCGCGGAAAGATTGTCCTATCCAAAGCTAAAGGGGGAAGTGACTTTACAATTTCACTGTGGTCACTGAGCACACCTCGCTTAAGTGGCTGCAGCAGTTCAAAGAACCAGAAGGACAGCTAGCTAGATGGGCCCTTGGCTTGAAGGGCTACAACTTCACAGTGCAACTGTCTTGAGTTCCAACACCAAAATGCTGATAGACTGTCCTTAATACCTATCCTTGCTCTACATCCTGCTGAGGCTGATTGGTTATATGAGCTCATTGGGTATCCCTTTTCTTGGGAAAATTAGACTGAAGAGATTTGAACTGCCCTGTCTAAGCTATATGAGAATACTCTCATTTGTGACAATCAACTCTTCAAAAAGGTGCATGATCAGTACCTGTCATATATATACCCTAGCCTCCGCCTCTTGTTGGTGCTCCAAGCTCATAAAGAGACTGGACATGGATGCATTGCCAAGACCTATGACTGGCTCCAGAAGAATTGCTTCTGGGAGAACCTCCGCCTACTGATCTCTGATATCATTGAAGGTTGTCATGACTGTCAACTCCAGTGACCTTGAGCAGCCTCTCACAAGTTCAAATTAGTCCCTCTGCATCATGCCTTCCACACGGTCAGCATTGATGCTATAGGACCTCTACCTCGCTCTCGCTCAGGCTGCTGCTTCATCCTGATTGCAGTTGATCATTTCAGCAAATGGGTAGAAGCTTGCCTCACTAAGAATATCACTGCTAAGACAACTGCAGCCTTCCTTTTGCAAGATGTATTTGTAAGGAATTACACACCTTACACAAATATAAGATCAAACTCAAGAACTCTGGATAAATCTCAAGGACTAAAAACTGAATTTTCAAATGAAAATTTAAAAACTAAGGATGTTAATGAAACAATTAATTCAATTGTTTCAAAAACACATTTTAAATTGATAAACAAATGTGTTTTAAGCAAAAACAAACAAAAAACCAAAAGCAAGCGTAAAAACCAAGAACAACAGATAAATTCTACTTCAAAACTGGAATTTAAGGCTTTGGACAACTATTACGGCAACGATAACAATTCAGCATTTAATTTTGGCTCCAATAATTACAATGCAGCTAATCAATCTAAAAATAAATGCAAAAACTGTCTAAACCAGATATTCAGGGACCCAGGAAGCCAATCAAACCCAGAAAACCACCCAAGCCAAAGAAATACTTCACATCCAGCCCCAGATACCATCCCCAACCATAGTGAGGTACAATACTGCAATGCAATATTCCAACCTGCCTCTTCTTGCATTGCAGGCTGCAGCCTGCTGCAGTTCTACAAGGCAATCCTTCTCAAAATCACTCTTGCAGTATCACCTGGTAACCACAATGTTCCCTTCCTCACTTAAGATCAGTATTTAAACTGGCAAATTCTTCCCTTCTAAATTGCTCCAACAATTTCTCTTATTCCTATCAATCAATAAATTTATATTTTCAACTTCTAAACACTTGATTAGTAGATTCTAAAGGTTTCCCCTCCAACAGCATGAAGTTTATCTTCCTTGTATGGACTTTTTGTGTGTTAGTCAGTTATGGGCAAGCCAGTATGAACTTTGAAACCCCCAAACCAACTCTGACTGACAAATCAGAAGACTCAATTTGGTATTGTTTTGGACCACATCAACACCATGCCCCTTACACAGAAACAGCACGGTTCCCACCTATTATCCACCCCAAGGCCCCCTGGTTAGTCTTGGGGTACACCAGCGTCTATTATCTCCTAAACCACTTCACTCCCTTCTTGGGAAGATTCTGCCTATTTGGTCATCTTCTACACATGTTAATGATAGGGATTCCAGTAGGGTCCAATCTAGTCAAATTCAACTTGGGAGCTCTCCTTCATTCTATTGTCAAGACTTCCCAATGAGTGGACCCCTGACAGTTTGTTGGAGCCCTTACTGAACCACCTTATGGGTGGTCCAGGTTGACATTTTACCTATGAATATATCTTCTACGTTGCCCTCATCAAATGTCTTGCCCTCATAATTGTTACCTTCACCATAAGCTTCACTGTATACAAGATTCTGTCCCTCTTTCAAAAACCAACTACCTCAGAACCAATTGTCTCCAGAACCAGCAACCAGGTCCAAACAGTAGTCCTGAAAACTCTATCTGCTGTTGCCCCAGGAGATAACAAAGGAAACAAGATCCTGATGCTCCTGGCCTTCTCCAAGTCCCTGTTTGAAACCTCACTGGAAAAATTCACCACTGACACACAGAAAGTGCACCATGTGGCAGAAAAGCTTACTGGTAAGTCTTGCCTTTGGTACGCCAAGGCAACCCTCCAAGGAGAGGATCTCCTCAACAACTATGACCAGTTCTGCGACACCCTCATAGCTACAGTATCCCCTGCTCCAAACCCTGACCAGTTAAGAGACCAAATCTCCGCCCTTTACCAAGGAAGAATGTCCAGCCCAAGATTATGCCAATGAATTTACTTGCCTCAAGAATACCATTGGGATGAGCAACAACAAAGCCTGCTACCTGTTCTGTAAAAAACTCTCCTTTGAACTAAAGAATTTCCTTGCCCATCATGAGTTGCCAACCAACTTTGACTCCATGGTCAAGGAAGTGATCAAGTGGTCTGCCAAGGTGAAGCAGCTCCCATCTTGGGCCAAACCCCAGAATCCTGTTCCCTCTTCCTGCAGTTGTTATTAAGGAAAACAGAAATCCCACCCTCAAAAGTCCAAGGAGAGATGCCCAAAGGACTGATCCCCAAGGAGGGTGGGGGGATACCAACTCTCAACAGAGGAGAAACAACGTCAAACACAACTTGGACTCTGTATGTATTGTGGGAAGGCTGGATACTCAGCCAAGGACTGCCAAGCCTTGGCCAAGGTACAATCTCCTACTGCTCTTCTAGCTAGTTCTTAAAATAAAGAACCCTCTCAATCTTATGCCCTATTACCAGTTGAGCTAGGTTCTGCTAAAACCTTGCAGGAAGTAAAAGCCTTATTGGACACAAGCGCCATGGGGAACTTCATAAGTAGCTCCTTGGCCCAACAATTGGGACTCCAGGAAGGACCTTCTGCTTGGGTGACCCTTGCCAATAAGTCACGCACCAAAGTAACTAGAATTGAAGGGAACCTAGGGCTCAAGGTAGGGAATAACCAATTTGACATCAGGGTGTCCTCCTTGTTAAATTTGGCTTTTCCACTGATTCTGGGTTTCCCTTGGTCCAAGACTGCCAAAGCCGTATTAAATCTGGACTCAATGACACTCTCCACTCAGAAAGAAGGGGTTACTTCTTCTATTCCCTTTGACCAAACGGGACATGAAGGGATCTTGACTCCAGAAGACACCATCAACGTTCTTGCCGCCTTGAAGGAAATATCCCAAGCTCAGATCCCTCCAGAGCTTCAAGACCTGGCAGAAGCCTTTAGTGAATCCTCCTGCTCCCAGTTACCCAGTTGCAGAGAGTCAGACTTACGTATCAATTTAGTACCAGGATCAGTACCCACCTGGGGTAAGCTCTATCCAGTCAACCACGCCCAGAGTTTAGCCATGAAAACATACCTAGATGAAAATGTAGCAAAAGGATTCATGCGTTGCTCAAACTCCCCCTGCTCTTCTCCTATGTTCTTTGTCAGTAAATCAGATGGATCCCTAAGACCTGTGGTGGACTACTCAAATCTCAACAGCATCACAATCAAAAATCAAAACCCTATTCCCTCTGCTGAAACCCTCACCAATTGACTAACAGGGGCAAAAGTTTTCTCTAAACTTGACCTTCACAACACCTACCATCAAATTTGTATAGCTGAAGGCCATGAATGGAAGACTGCTGTGAGAACCCTGTTTGGATTATATGAATACCTGGTAATGCCTTTTGGCCTAAGTAACGCCCCAGCAGCCTTCCAAGGGCTCATGAATGAAGTCCTCTTCCCGTTTCTGGACACCTGCGCAGTAGTATACCTTGACGATATCCTCATCTACTCTAAGGACCATGACTCTCACCTCACCCATCTTTAAGAAGTCCTTCAGGCCTTAATCAAAGCTCTCTTGTTCTGTAAACTGGAAAAATGTGAATTCTACAAGAAGGAAATTGAGTTCCTAGGCTACAACATCTTGGAAGGAGGCTTTGCTGTTGCCCTGTCCAAGGTCCAAGCTGTGGCAGATTGGCCCATCCCTACCTCCTGCACCAAGCTTTGTGGGTTCCTGGGACTAGCTAATTTCTGTCACAAATTCATCAAAGACTTCTCAGCTATTGCCTTACCTCTCACACAACTCACCTCAGACAAAGTACCCTTCTCATGGAATCCTGAAGCTCAGTCTGCCTTCAAAGCCTTGAAACACGCCTTCTCTTCTGCCCCTGTCCTTCTACGCCCGGACCCAGAGCGTCAATTTTTTCTGGATACAGATGCCTTAGACTTTGCGCTGGGAGCGGTGTTGCTCCAGCTTGGGGAGGATGGAGAACTTCACCCTGTTGTGTTCTACTCCTACAAGCTCCTGGACAGGGAGCGCAATTACCATGTTTACAAAAAGGAATTATATGCCATAGTACGCGCCTTGGACCACTGGAGAAGATACCTACAGGGAAGTAAATACCCAGTCCACATTTGCAAAGACCATAAAAACCTCCTATACTTCACAGAAAAACACAAGGTTTGCCCCCGCTTGGCCTGTTGGGCTATTGACCTGATGACATACAGCTTCCAAATTGAATACACTCCAGGTAAGAAGAATGTTGTCCCTGACGCCATTAGCCGCAGAGAAGACCTTGACAACCCCAACACCTCCTACCATGCACACAACATCCAACAAGTGTTGGAACCCTCTTGATTCCTGAACCTCATTGCTACCGCTTCCTTGTACACCAACCTGGATAAAGAGATCCAAGAGGAACAACTTCTGAACCCTCCAACTAGCACTGCAGATCTAGAAATAAGAAACAACATCTGGTACCATGACAACTCCCTGTTTGTTCCCCAAGGACCTCTTAGAAACCAGATTATCCAAGCCTTCCATGACACTCCTCTATCAGGCCATGGGGGTATTACTAAGACCCTCAAAAGGATTTCCTAACAATACTGGTGGCCCTCAATGAAGAAGTTGGTGGGAAGCTACATAATCAAGTGCCTTGAGTGCTGTCAGAACAAAACCTCCCACCAAAAGCCTCAAGGATTCCTGCAACCCTTACCAATCCCTCCCCAACCATGGTCTTCCATATCAATGGACTTCATTGTTGAACTACCCAATAGCCAGGGAAATACAGGAATCCTAGTGGTGGTAGACCGCCTGACCAAGTATGGTATCTTCATCCCCTTCTCCACTGCCTCCACAGAAGAGACCGCCCAGATGCTCCTCAAGAACGTGTTTGCCTACCATGGAATTCCAAACAACATTGTCTCTGACCAAGGAACCCAGTTCACCTCCAAGTTTTGGGTCTAGCTTGATGAAAGGGTTGGGAGTTAAGACAAATCTTTCCACCTCATTCCATCCCCAGACCAACAGGCAGACTGAAAGGATTAATCAGGTATTGGAGGCTTATTTACAAAACTACGTCAATGCCCAACAGAATAACTGGTCTGAGCTCCTGCCAGTAGCTCAACTAGCCTATAACACCAGCCATCACATATCCATTGGGATGTCTTCCTTTAAGGCAAACTATGGATATGACCCTGAAGAAATTACTTCTCAGGCAGAGACAACCACAGTCCCACAGGTCAACAAGCACCTAGATGACCTCTCCATGATTCAAGCCAAGCTTAAGGAAACACTAAATAAATCCATTCAGTCATACAAAAAGTTTGCTGACAGACATTGCAGAGAGCCTGATGAATACTCCCCTGGATCCCTGGTGTTTCTAGATGCTTGCAACCTACACATCAAATGGCCATGTTGAAAGTTAGGACCCAAGAAGATAGGCCCCTTGGAAGTAATACGAAAGATCTCTCCCCTGACCTATCAAGTCCGTCTGCCAGAAGGATCCACAGCCCATGACGTTTTCCATGTCAGCCTTCTTAGCTGCTACCACAGATCACCAGAGGATCTATCACAGGCCAAATGGAATCCCCCACCTCTGGTAATGAACCATCTCCCCAAATGGGAGGTGAAAGAGATCATTGATGACAGGATGATCTGGAACAAACCACACTACCTGATCAAATGGGTAGGTTATGGTATGGAATCAAACAGCTGGGAACCCATTGACAATTTGACCAACTGCTGGGACCTCATGGACCATTACCATCAAACAAAGGGAGGAGACAGGGCCTTAAGGGAGGCTAGTGTAAGGAATTTCATACCTTATACAAATATAAGATCAAACTCAAGAACTCTGGATAAATCTCAAGGACTGAAAACTGCATTTTTAAATGCAGATTTAAAAACTAAGAATGTTAATGAAACAATTAATTCAACTTTTTTGAAAACACATTCAAAATTGATAAACAAATGTGTTTTAAGCAAAAACAAACACAAAAACAAAAGCAAGCGTAAAAACCAAGAACAACAGATAAATTCTACTTCAAAATTGGGATTTAAGGCTTTGGACAACTATTACAGCACCAATAACAATTCAGCATTTAATTTTGGCTCCAATAATTACAATGCAGCTAATCAATCTAAAAATAAATGCAAAAACTGTCTAAACCAGATATTCAGGGACCCAGGAAGCCAATCAAACCCAGAAAACCACCCAAGCCAAAGAAATACTTCACATCCAGCCCCAGATACCATCCCCAACCATAGTGAGGTACAATACTGCAATGCAATATTCCAACCTGCCTCTTCTTGCATTGCAGGCTGCAGCCTGCTGCAGTCCTGCAAGGCAATCCTTCTCAAAATCACTCTTGCAGTATCACCTGATAACCACAATGTTCCCTTCCTCACTTAAGATAAGTATTTAAACTGGCAAATCCTTCCCTTCCAAATTTCTGCAACAATTTCTCTTATTCCTATCAATCAATAAATTTATATTTTCAACTTCTAAACACTTGATTAGTAGATTCTAAAGGTTCCCCCTCCAACAGCATGAAGTTCATCTTCCTTGTATGGACTTTTTGTGTGTTAGTCAGCTATGGGCAAGTCAATATGAACTTTGAAACCCCCAAACCAACTCTGACTGACAAATCAGAAGACTCAATTTGGTATTGTTTTGGACCACATCAACACCATGCCCCTTACATAGAAACAGCACAGTTCCCACCAATTATCCACCCCAAGGCCCCCTGGTTAGTCTTGGGGTACACCAGCGTCTATTATCTCCTAAACCACTTCACTCCCTTCTTGGGAAGATTCTGCCTATTTGGTCACATTCTACACATGTTAATGATAGGGATTCCAGTAGGGTCCACTCTAGTCAAATTCAACTTGGGAGCTCTCCTTCATTTGATTGGAGAGAGACTTCCCAATGAGTGGATCCCTGACAGTATTCTACTACCATGGGTGCCCCCAAGTGTTGTTATCTGACAATGGATCTAACTTCAATGCCAAGTTAGTAACTTCTGTTGTTGAAGCCTTGGGGTCTCACCTGTCTTTCTCTGCTCCCTATAATCCTTCTACCAATGGGGCGTTCAAGTGTACAAATTTGACTCTGGTTTCTATCATGAGGAAACTCACTTACTCTGACACTGCAAACTGGGATCTATACTTACCCGCTGCTCTCTTTGCTTATTGCCTTAGCAAACATTGTGTCACAGGGTTTTCCCACTTTGCTATGCTATATAGAGGTGAGGCCACTACTTTGTTGCTTCTAGGGGTCCCCCTACTCTCCTCTGATAAGGCTATGAACTCTGATGACCATATTGAAGACTTAGTCAACCGCATCATTGATATACAGGCTACTGCATATACTTCTGTGTATAAGACCAAGATGCTATAGCTCTCTCCTGACAATTCTGGACGCTCTCCCTTGCCTTAGTTCAACATTGGGGATCATGTTCTCTACTATCAGCATAAAGTAGGAAGACACACTCACAAGCTAGATACTTTTGGTTTGGGCCTTTGGAAGTAGCCTTCAAACGAGGGTCAGAGTACACCGTGAAACTCCTCTTTAGTGGTTGTCTGTTTGCCCAAGTGCATGCCAAGTTCCTCCTCAATTACTACCCCTAAGGCCAATATAGAAGGGGGCAATGTTGTGAATGCCGCTATTCACGCTGTTTCAATTTTGTCTTTGTGCGGTTATTTTGAAGACAAATTGCTCTTTTTTGCTTTTGCCCTTTGAAATGGGTCTGTTTCTGAACTGGGAAATTCAATTGTTCAGTTCCCTGATTCTGAGCTACTCACTTGCCCCACTTGTGCTTGTGGTGAGTGATCCTACTGTCCTGGTATTGCTTTGTGGTATTGTAAACCACTATATATTCCATTTCTTATTCACCAATAAAAATTAAGTTCTATTCACATTTTTGTCCTTGTGTCTCCCAGTACTTTGGTGCCTCTCTAGCCACGCCTAGTAGAAATTATTCAATCAGGGCCACAAGGTAAACCAATAGCCTTCCCTGCAACTAACCAAGACTTAGTACAAATCCAATCCTAAGGTTAAAATTCCCCGTTGTGTGTCTGTGCTGCGCCTCAGAACACGACAACAGGCATAGCAATCAACTGTTGTGACCAAAATTACTTCACACCCACTAATGTATCTCAGAATATAAAGGGGCGTTTGAAGAGATTCCCCCATAAAAAACTAACTGTATAGAGGATCCTGTGGCTAATATCAAATTGTGGGCACTATCTCCTTAATAGGAGCAATTAGAATTTGACACACTGATCCCTCGCTTAACATATTCCCAGCTAAAACCTTATACTGAAACCACCACAGTGTCTCCCCTGGCAACTTGTGGCTCCCAAATATAATATTTTAACTGTACTATTCTTAAAATAAAAACATCTTATTTGTCATGAATGACAATTTGGATGCTCCTAAATCTTAAAATACAGAATCAGAGTCAAACCCTGGACAAAACCCTTTGCAGACCGTCAGACTCATAGGCTGGGAACGCAATAACCCACTACTAATTGATGAAGTTACTGCCAGCCCACCAGGACCCAAACCCTTAGCTGCCCCGCAGGATTCTGTAAGCAAACCGCCAGTGCAAGATGCCGGGAATTTCCCCAAGGTGCCAACGCCTGACACCGGCAGTTTGCCTGGTGAAATAGACAAATTTCTCCCTGAAAGTTATCCCAAACTCCCCCAAAGTCCCAGGAAAGGCACTGAACCCAAAGAGGCACCCAATACCTGAATCAATAAACAGAAGGATTTGAAGTCTTCTCACCCCAAAGCAGCCAGTGGCAAACCACCAGTGCCAAGCGCCACACTGCCATCTGAGACACCTGATGCCAACCTGCCTGAGCCCAGAAAACCCAACCAGGTAGTGAAGCCTGGCAGTGTGGTATAAATACCTGCCAGGCCAAGATCAACCCCCATCATCATTTTTAAATAAAGGTTATGAGATATTGGTTTCCTCAACTATTGCCGTATTTTATTCTTGCCATCTTCCAGTTAACCTCAAGACTGTCTGCCCCCCTACCAGCTACGTACTGCCCGCCAGGTGCTCCCTTTGGTCCTGTCCATTTCACAGAATACCCCTTAAAGCCTGAGTACAAGGACTACACCGCCAACAACATACTAGCCCGGGATCCCTTGGCCAGAACTACTGAGAAGGCCCTTGGTACGTTACCAAACCCCGCCTGTTCAGAGATAAATACAGCTTCCTTACCGCCTACCAAATGGACATGGAACCACCCATCACCCCCAAACCAATGCCTGCCTCTGCCGCCGAGCTCCCACTGAACCATACCAACAAGCTTTTTGGAATTTTATATATTACTCTCACAGGAGTAATAGATACTATTGTCCCAGCTGCTGGTCCATGGTTGTGGCTGGGCAAGTCAATACCTACCTCATTAAGTTAGCACCAATCCTTTAGTGGGCTCTGCCCACCCAGTCCAAAACCCGCCAGTTCCCAAACACTAGCAAGCCGGCCAATCAGGGTTGGTTCCCTGACATTATTTCTATTCTTGTCTTTTTTTATTTGGAATGTTGTTGTTGGGAATTTTGACCAAGCAATTATGCCAATTATGACAGAGCTCACAGATTAGGGTTTCAGCAACCAAATCCAAAAATTAGCAGTATAAAAATCAATGATGCCAATTATGACAGAGCTCACAGATTAGGGTTTCAGCAACCAAATCCAAAAATTAGCAGTATAAAAATCAATGATGCCAATTATGATGGAGCTTGTGAATATGAATTACAGCTGCCATCAAACATAAATTGGTAGTATAAACCATATGCATATTAAATTGGCAGTAGTCTGCTGACCTGAACCATCAATCAGCCAATGGTAAGCGCTGCTGCGGCGCTTAGTGGTACATGATTTTTTGCCAAGCCACTTTGGAAAGATACAGGAGCCAAACTACTTTTACGTCAAGTGCCAAGGCACTAGGTTTGATTCCCCATAATATCAAATTACCATATTATTCACATAATTAAGCATTGAGCTTGAAGTATGTCAGGAAAGTAGGAAGTGATCCTGAAGTAACTAAATTACTCCATGCCAGCAAGGACCACCTGTGTTGGGTGAAGATGAAGATATTCTATTACTTCATGTGTGATAAGCGCCAAACCTAGATTAATAATTACCCAAATTAGGAGCATATTAGAATGTCCTAGAAGACAATGCTAGCAGCCCAGAGATTAACCTTGTAGAAGGTATAAGAAGAATTAATCAATTATAATAAAATCATCTTTTGATCTATCTTTAATCTGGTTGATCTTTATCTTAATCTTTAAGTACTTCTGCGTGATCAAAAGCTATTTCTGGACAATAATCATGTTTTCATTCAATCCTGGCTCTTCTGATACAATACTACTCATATCCTCACATATGACTGTATTCAAGCAAATGCCCTGTGCCCTATAATCTCATATAATTGTGGCGCTGCAATGCAAAAAGCGCAACAGAAGGGAAGAAATTACAGTATAAAAATGAGTAGCAAAAGGGAAACCATGATGTGTAAATGAAAAACCAAAAAGGAATGGTACTGCAATAAAGGATACAAACCCAGTTGATCTCAGGTGGAGGCCTTTCTTAGCCAAGACAAGATGGTAAAAGCCATGGCATGAGAGGCAGAATTTTGGACCCCAAAGTTGCTTTCATCTATAGGGTGTCTAACTTTATTGTTTGGTAGAAAACCTATCTGAAAACAGGTTTTCAGAGGGGAATTGGGAGAGATTTTAACCCAGCTGGGGGAGGCAAACTTGAAGTTAATTGGCTGGACAGAAATATTTTCACCTCCTGGTTAGAGACCTCAGTTTGGGAGTTTATGACATATGATCTGATATTTTTGGGCAACCAGCCGGTCAGCCATCAAGCGCCACTGGGGAGTGATGTCTTGTAACCTTTGGTGCATAACTAATTGGGCAAATTCTGGGAGTTGCAAGTTATTTTCTTCACCCGCAATAAGAGCTGTCTTAACCCATTTTTTATCAACAACTAAATTTAAGCCATCTAATACTTTTAGGGGGTTTTCAGCTTTTCCTTTCTCATTTTTCTTTCTTGTACAATCTATTCCAGGCAAAAATGACAATACAGTGACAGGTACTCCCTACTGGTCCAGTGGTCCCCCCACCCGCATCCGCTAGTGACCCTCACCAATTCTGGCTCCCTGAAACACCTTGAGGTTTGTGTGATATGTAAGAAGAACATGTCCAAGCCTGCTCCACCCAAATTAGTTCTACCTATCAAAGTCATGTAGCCCTTCATATAATGGGCCCTTTGTTGGATGATTGATACACTTCAAGTCTTTGGATAAACCTCTTGACTCTGAAAATAACCCAGGACCACCTTTCATGGCTGAGCCAGACAAACTGAGCTTCTCTCAATCTAGAGCTGTGGATAAAATAGTCTCTTATGGAACTAGGTCATCAAATTCAGCCCCACTTCAAGGCAATACACAGATGTGTGATTACTTAAAGGCGTTGACCCATTTGATTCAAGATACAAAAGATAGCCTGGATACACCAAGGTATTCTTTAAGGCCACAGCAACCGCCCAAGGGTATAGATACCTGCCATTTTTATTACCAATAAACTTATCATCATCATACTCCAAGTGAATCCTCTTGAGTGGGATCCTTTTGGATCATGAGCAAACCAGCCTCAATTTGAAAGCTGATTGCCAACACCAGATCCCTGGCCAGTAGATTCTGTGTTTAGGTTGCAACCATTGCTCTGACGCTGGAAGACAATATCAGCCACCCTCTCCAGGATTGCCAACATTTCTGTTTCATTGAGGAGCTGGCCCAATACTTATCAAAGTCATCTCCTGGCAGCATCAGGCAAGGTTCTAACACCCTGGACATTTTAGGGCCCCTGCCAGAGGATAGGTCAGGAAGATAGGCCACCATCACTGGCATCAACCATTTTAAACGCTGGCCTGCAGTGTGGTCAGCCAATAACCACACCATCACCGCTTGATCCATTGGTAAGGGGGTTGTGGCATGCTTTGGCTGCCCCAAGATCCTCGTCGCCAATGGTGGGTGTGAGTGTTGTGTTCTGAGGCGCAGCACAGACACACAACGGGGAATTTTAACCTTAGGATTGGATTTGTACTAAGTCTTGGTTAGTTGCAGGGAAGGCTATTGGTTTACCTTGTGGCCCTGATTGAATAATTTCTACTAGGCGTGGCTAGAGAGGCACCAAAGTACTGGGAGACACAAGGACAAAAATGTGAATAGAACTTAATTTTTATTGGTGAATAAGAAATGGAATATATAGTGGTTTACAATACCACAAAGCAATACCAGGACATTAGGATCACTTGCCACAAGCATGAGTGAGGCAAGTGAGTTGTACAGAATCAGGAAACTGAACAATTGGATTTCCCAGTTTGAAAACAGACCCATTTCAAAGGGCAGAAGCAAAAGAGAGTGATTTGTCTTCAAACTAACCACACAAAGGCAAAATTGAAACAGTGTGAATAGCAGTATTTGTGGCAGTGATCTTGTGGATAATGCCACAAAGGAATACTGTCAAGGGCTCCCTCAAGCATATAGTCCTCACCCCATATCACCCACAAGCCAATGGGTGCGTAGAGCGCCTGAATGGTTCTCAGGTCCAACCAATGGCTAAATTATCCCAGGGGCACCCAAAAACTGCCTGGACAGGACATCTTCCCACTACACTACTCATTCTACAATCCAGACAGGCTACAGCACAGGTTTCAGCCCAGTGTGTCAGCCTTTAGCACCCCTGATGCCAGGGTAGGGATAGATGGGGATGGGGCAAAAACTTCTGGCCCAAGTCAACCATCTCCCACAACCACTCCCTCATTTGCCCAGGGGTGGGCCAAAGCCTGTGATCTCAAACAAGGGTGAATTACGGGTCAGCACAGCACCTCCAGGAAAGATATTCTATAGATGATCCTGTTTACCCCCTGGATCCTGATTTGGTGAAACTTGAACCCAGCTGTGTTGGACCTTCTGAGGGGTTGCTGTCTACAGCAACTGTACCTACTATCTTGAGGATTTCCAAGGGAACACCAAGAAACTCCACCATGATTGCTTGCGCCCCTGTTGCACCATTCCTGCACAGAAACCCTCTATGGGTACTTTCCCCAATCTCCCACAGATTCTAACTGTGGTCTCCAATAAAAAGCAGGGGCAAGGGGGTGTTGCAACAGAGATTGCTCCACTGTCGGCTAACATATCTAACTGTATAAGAGATCCTGTGGCCAGTGTCAATTTATGGGCACTGTTGCCTGGATAGGAGGGCTGCTGATTGGATGGGCTGATCCCTGGCTTAAGGCACTCCTGGTCTGAACCAGTATACTGTGCTGCCTCAGTGCTGCCCCTGGGTGGACTTTTGGCGGTTTGATATAGTATATTGGTTGGGCTATTCTTGGATAATCATGATTTTGTCCCTCTTCTTGTTCTTCCTATTGGAATGTTAACTTCCCTGATCTAAATACGGAGCTATAGTTGGTTCAGCTGTAACAGCTGCTGTGCTTTATAAAGGGTTCCCCCCACCCCCAAATCAGTGATTGTGTGAGGAAGGTTTGGTGCACTTCCTGGAAGGCTTCCACTGGGTGAAGATTGTGTTTTTCTAAAGAAGTGCTGTAGCTCTTGAAAATTTTCAATGGATGTGGTATAATAAATTATACATGTGTCTGGACTGGAATTGAATGGAAGGCTTGAAGAGATCAACCTCTGAGAATAGTTGGGTACTTTTTTTGGTGACGCCTGAAAGTTAATACATGGATTGTGCTCCTAGGATGTCCAACAGCTATATGTCGCTTTTTTAATGATGTTTTTGCTAGTAAGGTATTAGACATATGTTGATAGTAGAGTGTCCCAGGAAGGTGGCAGGTTATAACCATATCCTCGTTTTTAGCTTTGCTAAAGTTAAGTTATAAGCTTATAACTTGCGGCTATGTTTGTTCTGAATAGTTTAAGTAAGAATATTAAAGGGGTTTGATAGCAAACTTAATTGATTTTATAATCATTGGGCAGCAACTTCTGCGGTGGTGCTGGGATTGGTCTTGGTGACCAAAAAATCAACCATGCTCTGGACGGATTCAACTCCAGAGCGGTTATACTCTTCAACGTACTCCCCATCTCTGTATAAGTTAAGTGTAGGGGTGTGGTTTATGTTGCTGCATAGATTTCGGTAGAAATAGCAATCGACCGAACCAAAGCTGACTGCTGAATGGGCCCCCTTCTCATACTCAGCCGATAGCTCCTTCCATACGGGCAGGAACTGGATGCAGTGGCCGCAGCGCGAGGAGCGGAAAAATATGAACCTGGGATTTAATACGCTAAATACTTGATTTACCATGTACCGTTCTGGATCACCTGGGTATAGTTTTCAGGGGTAAGGATGGCACCAATTGCCCAAGCGCTTTGAAGTTTAATCTTGCGATTGGTATGCTTACCTGGGGAGAGCGAACAGGCCAAGCTTCATCGTGTTCAACATTGTTCAGATCATGATATCACCTTATTTATACTTGATTGCTCCTATCTAATAGAATGAAAGCCACATTTTGATCAACCTGTATTTAGGCTTATCAAGAACTACCTGTTACCTTCCTATCTAACTTGGTTTCCCACAAGTACTAAACCAACTTGGCTCCAAAAACAACATCTACTGATTAGTCTACTTCAAGATCACGTTAATCCTATATACGCTTCTATTTTAAATGCACATTTAAAATCCAATTTAAATAATTAATTCGCAGTAAGCTTTAACTTGGCGATCCTCCCAAGGCTAGATACGTCTACATAGTAAAACTTGGCCAAAGATCCTTGCACTTCAATTTCATCAGCGCAGCCCAAGTGGCTAGCAAACCCACTTGGACTTTATTTAAAATAAACGTTTCACTTCAGAATAAAATGCCTCCAATAAGTCCATCTATTCAAAAAATATTTTCTAAAATTGGCTCAATCCTTTGCGACTTCAAGCGACCATCCTCTGTTCAGGCCCAACGATTCGAGCGATCCAATATTATTTAATAAATTTATTTTATAAAAGGCTATTCAAAAACAAACTGTTTTAAACTGCATAATTATAAATCGGACTCGATAACTGGTGTTTGATTTCTGTCTAAAATCCAGTTCTAACCCCCAAATCAAGGGCTCAAAATAGATGAAGCCAGAAACTCTATTACACTAAGATCAAACATTTGAGTTCCAGAGGAATACAGATCTACATGGATACCCTGTGGCTTATCACCTTCTAAATACCACTCTTCTCTTATATCCAATAAATATATCATCCCTGCTCTCCAATTTCCCCTTGTTTTGCATTATATACTTCCCACAAATATATGCACAACAGTTGCAAAAATACCATCTCAACTCCACACCACCTTGAGATATCATTAAGCAGATCAGGATTGCAAAGATGAATTTAAACAGTGAAAATAAAATTACATAAAAAATACCTTCAAATAAATACATTTATACTAGATATGACCCACATGTTGTACTAACTTTGTCTTCAGTAGATGCAGTGGGACATGCTGTGATATCAATTGCCATGTACAGGTATCAGTTATACCTCTTAGCAATGAATTAGCAAGGGAAGGTACCTGGAGCTCTTTGGAAGAAGATATATAAATAAATGGGCTCCTTATATTTTCCTAAAGCAGAATGAGAAAAGAGAAGGTGTAAAGGGACCTCTTTATTGAGAAATACCAGTGCAATAAATAGTCATTTAGGTGGCATTTGAATATATAAACCCAAGGGATAGATATATCAATCAATCACAGAAAATTTAGTTTATGGTAGGTATGTAGGTGAATAGGAGAATGCTGAATAGAGATTGGGATTGATTTGGTGGTCAGTTCACATCAGCCACATAGCTTGGAAAAATTAGCCCAAACTTAATATACCAGAGTCAAAAACCAACTAGCCACCCTACATCACAATCAAAATAACCTGAATGTTTGGGATTCTGACATTGTTCCCCAAAGAAAACTTACTTGGAGGGGTTAAGCTTTAGACCCACCTTACATAGGTTAATAAAGCAAGCTTTAATATGTTTCACATAGTTGGTAAAGATATTTAAACATGCAGTGATATCTTCAAAGTAAAAAGTACATAGTACAGATTGATACCCCTCAGTATGAAATCCTTGGCCCTCTAAAAGGTGAAAATGACATTGCATAGCCCACAAGAGATAAATATGGGCAAAAAAAGGGACAGGCAGATATTTCATCAATTTTTGTTCTGTTGCCTGATTATCTGGCAACCAACAAAGAACACACTAAGTTTCTGCTGCTCTGATCAAATAAAAACTTATCTTCTTGATAAGGAGCGCCTTTTTGGGGGAGCTTCAAATATAAAAGTAGGAAGAGAAGAAGTATATTTTATTGGATAATACTTTAGACTTATATAAATTTAGCTGTGGCGAGGATTTTAGTTGGATCAAACCCAGGGGTTGGTCATGTGCTGGATGGGTTCAAGCCGCTGGATACCTGAACAGTAATGTGATATTGGTTTGTTGCCATTTCTGGTATGTCAAATGGTATATTGGAAAGGCACCAAATCGGGCAATGACTGGATGTTAGGTGTGATGACAATAGCCGGAATACTTGTACATCCAGACCCTCAACACCCCCTTAAGGGGTTACTTGGGTACATCAGGAGGGGGCTTTGTCTTGACAGCTGCCGCCTGATGTTCATGGAGTTGTTTAATAGTGGGCACCAACTGGGTCGAGTGTTCTCCTTTGCTAGGGCGGAGGCAAGATCTGTGATAATTTTTGGTGATGGGCTCTTTGGCACCCTGGAACTTAACCAGGTAGGTGTTCCTGTCTGGTTGGTATCTGATGATTCTTCCTGGTTCTCTGTGTACTGAGTCTAGCTTCTTTCTGTTCCCAGCTAGGACCCAGACAGGGGAGTTGATGGGAAGTGGGTCCTCTGTTGAGGTTACCTTTTGAGTTTTAAGTCTTTTTATTTCTGCCAGTTTGGCTTTGAGGCGTATGTGTTATAAAGCTGGTTTCTGTTCTACTGTGGGAGGTTTCCCTGGGGGGATCTTCACATACAGTTGATTATTGCAGGTGACTATTTCTGGCTTGTACCTATATGTTAGTTCAAATGGTGAGTAGCCTGTCCCTTGATTGGTATAAACCCGGGATACTAGTAATGCATCTTTCACATAGAGTGGCCATGTGTCTTTGGCTTTGCCATCCATTATTTGTTCCAGGGCTCTGATAAGGCTGCCATTAAGGCGTTCAACTCTGCCGTTGGCCTGTGGCCTGTAGGGCGAGGTTGTGGAATGTTTGATGTTCTTTGTTTTTAGATTGTTGTTTACTACTTGGCCTGTTAGCTCTTTTGCTCCATCTGTTATGATGTAGTCTGGAGTGCCGTAGTCTGCTATGATTGCTTTATTGATGAATCAATTTATTGTTTCCGCCTTGTGATCTTTTGTTGCCCAGCAGATGGGCCAACATGTTTCAAAGTCAATGGCTACAATTAGGAAACATTGATTTGTTTTGGTTTCTGGGAAGGGTCCCACTACATCCAGTCCCCAAACCATTTAAGGTTTGGGGTCAGGTACTGGGTTGACTGTTGGGTGTGGCGCCTTAGTGCTGGCATATTTTTCACACACTGTGTACTTCTTTAGAACATCAATTATTTTTTGCTTCAGGTTGGGCCACCATACTATCTCTTTTAATGTGAGATATAGGTTGTTAGCCTTTGTGTGTCCTAGCAGACGGTGGTGTCTTAGTATAGTGTTGACTCTTTGTGTGAGTGGAATGTATGGGATGTGTTTATCCTTGATGATTTGATATACTGTGCCATTTGATATGTGGAAATGTTTTTCATTCCTTACTAGTGTATCATGGGTTAGTTGATGTTTGGAGGGATCCTTTCCTTTTGTCTTGTACTCAGTGTTGTATAGGTTGAGCCAGTCAGGGTTCAGGTGGTCAGGGTGATCCTCTCTTGGCTGGCATAGCCTAGAGAGAGCATTGGCCGTGACCAGCTCTGCCCCCTTTTTGTATTGGATGTCCAGGTTAAGCTGTTTCAGCAAGGACATCCATTTGGCTTGGCGCCACGCAAGTATGTTCTGAGTTTTGAAATAGATTAAGGATTTGTGGTCAGTTAGCACTCGGACGTTCAAGTGTCCTTTGAGATAACATCTCCATTTCTTGCATGTGTGGTATATTGCTAGAAATTCTTTATTGTGTATTGGGTACCTTTGCTCAGTGTTTGTTAGTTTTCTGCTTTTGTAACATACTGGCAGGAAATCTTGTTGCCCTGGCTGGCAGATGCATAGGACTGCGCCAATGGCGGTGTCACTAGCGTCTGACTCAAGCTTGTAGCACCTGTTGTTATTAGGGTATTGCAAGATTGGTGCTTCAATCAAAGCTTTTCTTAATAGCTGGAAATTCTTGTCACATTCTGGAGTCCAGATGAATTTCTTTTTGGCATTACCCTTGGTTAAGTCATTGATTGGTGTGGTGAGCTTTCTGCAGTCTTTGATGTATTTCCTTAGATAAGCTACCATACCAAGAAAGCATCTTACTTGTTTTACAGAGGTGGGGTGTTGCATGTTATTTATGGCTTTTATTTTATCTGGGTCTGCTTTGATGCCACTGTCAGAGACAATGTGGCCCAAGAACAGGAGTTCCTTTTCCATAAATTGGCACTTACTAGGCTTAGTGTATAGTTTGTGCTTTGCAAGTCAATCAAGTGTCTTGCAGACATGTGTGAGGTGTTCCTCTTTTGTTTTTGAAAATATGATGATGTTGTTGAGGTAGCATAATGTGTTTGAGAGTCCATTTAGCGCCTGGTTCATCATGGTGACAAATGTTGCTGGGGCGTTTGTAATCCCAAAATTCATTACTTTACATTCAAATGACCCAAATTGTGTGCGGAACACAGTCTTTGGTATGTCTTTCCCTTTAAATTTAACTTGGTTATAACCAGATTTGAGCTCAAATTTCGAGAAAATTTTTGCTCCAGAGAGCCTTGCAAATAGGTCTTCTATGAGGGGAAGTTGGTATTTATTTTTTACTGTACTTGCGTTTAGTGCTCTGTAGTCAGTAACTAAGCAAAGGGATCATTCTTTATTTTTTACTAAGAACACCGCTGCCCCTCACAGGGATTCAGACGGGCAAATGAATCCTTTGGCTAGATTGTCCTTGATGTGGGATTTAAGTGTTTGGGTCTCCATGGGGGAGAGTCTGTAGAGGGGTGCAGGTTTGGGCATGGTTTTGCATAAGTTGATGCCATGTTTGACCTCTCATTTGGGGGGTAACTCTGTGAGTTCTTCCTTGAATACATGAGTGTATTCATTTAGGAGTGCCTCAAGTTCTGGGCATTGGATCTTTTGTGTTTATATGTTATTAAATTTGGAGTACCTCATTATGTGGAGGGTACTGTCTTTGGTTAGATGTTCAGAGTCATCTTAATTTATGACTTAGACAAATACTGTATCTCTTAGAATCAGGTCATTGGGTTCTTTGAGGATATTTAAGTTGACTCTGTTGTGTTTGATGGTCATGGTTTTTGTCTTCCAACATACGCTGGGATTCACTCAGGGGAACCAGTCCATGCCTGCTACAATGTTGTAGTTTATATTGTTCATGACAATTCCTTTGATGGACGTTTGTATGCCTTGGAGGTCAATTCTGAAGGGAGTTATTTTGCCTTTGAGTAGAACTTTTGATTTGTCTGCCATCTTGGCGTATTTGAAGTTGGATTTGACAACTGGTATTTTGTACTTGGTTACAAAAGATTTGCTAACCATAGTGTGTTATGCACCAGAGTTGAATAGAATTTTATGTTTATGAGATTTGTAAGTGCATGGATAGACAAGAAGTTGTGAGCAATCTTTAATTTTTACATTCATAAAAATGGAGGATTGCGGGACACATGGGATGCAAGCAGAAAAGTTTGTGCCTTGGTACTTCTTCTTGTCAAGTTGGGGGGAGACAGGGGCACTTAAGCCTGTTCCCCCTCCTCTTATCCCTGTTTCTCTGTTTTGAGACCTTCAAGGTCAGATAATGTGGGGTCAGATTTGTAGCGGGTTGCTACTTTGGCATTGTTAACTTTGGCGGTGTCCTCTTTCTTGGGACAGGAGCGGTTTGCGCTTTGGCTACAATTGTCATTGCTACAATTGGAGTTGCCGTTGCTATGGTTGGTATTTTGGCATTTATTTCCATTGCTGTTTGTGGAGCGGTTGCTGTTGCGTGCAGCATATTCCATGTTGGTGCGTTTTTCAGCGCGCTTGGCTTCAGCAATGAGCGCAGGCATGGAGGTATTTGCTTCTGGGAGGATGAGGGCAGCAACAGAGGGTTTCATTCTGTTGATGAATGATGCTCTGGTGTGTACGTTGTCAGCTTGTGCTGGGTTTTGGATCTTGTGACGTATTTCCTCAAATTTGTTGGCGTAAGCTGCAATAGTGGTCTTTTGAGGAAGATCACTGAGCTGTATTGCAATGTCTTGGAGAGATTCAGTGACACAGAAATTGTGGGTGATGTTGGCTTTGAACTCTTCTCAGTTATCAAGCTGGTTGTTGGTTTGTGAGCCAACCCAGGTGGCAAACCAGTTAGCTGCAGCCTTGTATAGGCGCTTGCTGGCTTCCTGGACCCATTTCTCATGAGGGATGCGGCTGGCGCAGAGTTTAGCGGCTGTGTGATCTAGCCAGTTGATGATGTTTTCTTTGTTTTTATCAAAAAACTTGTCAATACCAAAATATTTGGTGTTGATAACTTCACCTGTGATAGGTGGTTGTGTGTTTGTTTGTGGTTGAAGAGAGCGACTGTATTGAATTATCTTGGTACATGCTTTGGGCATGACCAGACCTTCAAATACGGTGCATCCACTAGGAATATCTTCATCAATGTCGTGGGTGTGGAAGTAAATTTTCCAGGTATCCTGGGATGTGGCCTGGTTGAGTATGTGGGCAAAGGTGGGCGGGTTCTGTTCAGTCATTTTCTCTTTCATTGGTGTAGTTGAAAACTGTAGTGCTACCAGTGATAAGGAGCGCCTTTTTGGGGAAGCTTCAAATATAAAAGTAGGAAGAGAAGAAGTATATTTTATTGGATAATACTTTAGACTTATATAGATTTATCTGTGGCGAGGATTTTAGTTGGATCAAACCCAGGGGTTGGTCATGTGCTGGATGGGTTTGAGTCGCTGGATACCTGGACAGTCATGTGATATTGGTTTGTTGTCATTTCCAGTATGTCAAATGGTATATTGGAAAGGCACCAAATTGGGCAATGACTGGATGTTAGGTGTGATGGCAATAGCCGGAATACTTGTACATCCAGACCCTTGACATTCTGTCAAAAAACCCAACCCAATCAATGGCTAACTTTGACTGACCACTAATAAAAACATATATTACATACACAAAGATGAGCTTGAGTTTCTACACCAGATAAAAGATAAGCACACCCATAAAACTTTAATAAAGATCAATTTAAATCCTAGACCATAAGGATTTGTACCAGATAGATAAAAAAGTAACCAACTATCTTTTAAAGAATAGATATAAGAAGATAAGCAGATACTCTATTGGATTAAAATTAGCAAGCATTCAAACCCAAAGTTCATGGCATCTGCAACCCTCTTCAGATGTTACCACATCCCATCCATATTATGGCCCCTGAGTACCAGAATGTGTATTGTATCCTTTTCCAGTCCATGTTGCTTTTCTTGAAGGGGGAGGGGCTCCATTTTCAATGCCCTTTAACATCTCATAGCATGTACTTGGGCATGGCCAAGGGACATAAAAGGAAATCCTAACAATAGGATTGGGGTTGTACTAAGCCAGAGGTTAGCCTTTGGGGATGAATAAGGAATTTACCTTGAGGCCCTGGGAATGATAATGATCATATATCTCCTCTAGACAAGACTAGGGAGATGGCGCCAAAGTCCAAGAATACTCACAAGGAGAGAGTGTAAGTAGAATTTTCTTTTATTGGATGGACCTAAATGATTCTTGTATGGTAAATGTTCACCACAAACCGGTGGAAGGACAGATAGATCACTGGTCACTCTCATAAGTGGGTCAAGGATCCCTCATGTCATCAGTTGGGATGTAAATGAGCCCTTCACCCAATTTGGAGGGAACCCCATTTTGAGTTGAGAAAGGGAAATGAAGGATTTAACACTCAAAATGCAACTCTGTCAAAAGCAAAATCAATAATGCATGGATATTGGGATTCACAACACTGATCCTTGAGCGCTTTCAGACAACTCTTGGCCCCATATTCAGACAACCTCTCCTCAATCCCTTCAGAATCTTCATGCATCCAGAATAGGGACTCATTGTTGGCAAACTTCACTTGATCATCAACAGCGTGATCTTTTGCTGTTTCTGGATTTTTGGCAGGGAATAGGGTTGGGACAGGCACTGAAATTGACATAGTTGGTTTTTTGGCCAATCTTTGCCTATCACAATTGGTTCTGTGGCCTGAAAGTTGAGCACAAATTATTTTGTGACTTTCATGTCACATCAAAATTCATGTAGATTTTTTTGTGCTTTTAGGGGGCAGTCCATCATTTCAACTGCCAAATTTTGTACCCTGCTCCTAAAGTCCCAAAACAAATCTGCATGAATTGCAATGTGACTAAGCAAAATCTCATATGGTCTTGTGGTGTGTCCAACCATAAGTATGCAAACTATTTCTTTCAATTGAAATAGATATTTATTATTTTTTATCAGTGTTCCACTATAGTTATCTAAAGCAAACTGTGGTATGATCAAAGCTATAACTGTGAGATGATGGCAGATAGAGCTTTGATGAATTTTAGTTAAAAAATAAGGTCCACCAACTGAACCTCTCTAACTTTACACCCTGTGCCTTGTGCAAATGATACTGTATGTCTCACCTTTAAACCCAGCTTTAATTTTACATCCCGTGCCTTGCATAAGATGAACCTATCTGCCTTGTATTTGAAACCAACCTTCCCTTAAAAACTTGTGATCTACACAATGGAGCAAGGCACAGATTGTGACCTACTCCAAAATCTGCAGCACAAATCTACCCATATTGTTTTGTGAACCAATCCAAACAATCCAAAAAACGGTTTTGTAACACCATGTTTACAAAATTGCTGTTCCTATCCCTACCCTAGCTGGGATGGAGTCATAAATCATTTGTTGGTTACAAACCTGATGAGTTGATGAAATATATGGACCATTGATTGCTAGGGATCATTCAGATTTGATAGGGTATGGGTGGCTATGTCTGAGGAGAGCATATTTGATTTCAGGGGATGTTGGTTATAGGGCACCCTTTATTAGGCGCCTGAAAAGATCTTTAGGAGGAGCATGGGCATAGTCTTCAGGTGAATATTTAGAGGATTCAACCCTGTTGGTGACACCCATTGATAGTGTTGTAACTGTGCTGTTTTAGCAAAGTTACAAGGGGGAAATATTTGGAAACTAGATAATAATATTTATTGATAGATATGGATTATATAGTCACTGTGAATTGTGAATAGTAGGAACATGATAGTTTTGATCACACAACAGGATGGCAAAGGGAGTGGCTTGATCCTTGTAATGAGTTAAGTGCCAAAATGAGGTATCCACCATAAAGGATCATCATCTGTTCATGTTGTTGGATTGGGAAATTTGAGTCAACTTCCTAACTTGGCTTCAAGTGGCTGGATAATTGGATCATATGTCACAAACCTGCTTACTCAGAACCTTGCTGGCGGGTCAAGCCTGCTGTTTTGACACCCCCTCTCCGGCTGAGGGTTGGCCTCCTCTGGGGGCAGATTGTCAGGAAGGTTGTTGGGAGCCTGGGCACCATACTAGACTAATTGTTGTTTGGTGACAGGTAGGACAGTCTTGCATTGTTTCTGTCTTGCTTTGCAGGGTCTCAGGCAATCATGGTGAAGAACTTTGTCTTGTTTACGTTTTCTGAGCCCTTGTACAAGGTAATTGTTGCTTTTGTTTACCTTTAGGATGATGGCAGGGCCCACTTTTCTGGCTGTAATTTACTTTTGTTGGTATTCATCACCCAGAATTTCCCCCTGATCTCATGTCTGTCTTGGATGGGGAAAAAGGTACTATGAAGACGTTTTTCTTCTCTTTCTGCTTGGTCACTGTTGGCTTGTGCTACTTGGGGGGCTGAACAAGGTAGAACTTTGTTGGGTATTTCCAACTTTGGCCCTGTGAGGGCTTGGATGATGTTTGGTTGTGTACCATATACAATCTTGAAGGGGCTCTTCCCAGTGGATCTGTTCACCTGGGTGCAACATACAAGGAGTGCAGTTGGTAGTTGCTTGGACCATTACTCAGGTCTCCCAGCTGTGAGCTTGATGAGGGCTTGTACTAGGCTGCCATTCAATTGCTCAACTAAGCCATTGGCCTGAGGATGATAAGGCGTGGTTACAGTGTGTTTGACTTCATTCTTTGTGAGGTAAACTTTATTGCTTTCTGAGGTCAATTCTTTGCCTCCATCTGTTATCAATAGTTTGGGTTTGCTAAACTTGCTAATTTTTTCTTCCCAATGAATTGTCAGACATTGTTGCCAGTATGTGTCTTCAATGCCTGCACTACCGGCCAACAAGTGGCAAAGTTGATGGCAGTGATGATGTACTTTTTGTTGTTGTGTCTTCCTAGAATTCTCCCAAAAATGTTGAGGTCCTACACCTTGAAGGGTAGTTGAGAGCAAATTGACAACACAAACTTAGGCGGAGTGTTGCTTTTTGAAAACTTTTCACACACTTCACATTGATCAAGATATTCTTGAATGCCCTAATATAGAGTTGACCACCATGCTTTGTGCTTGAGAAATTCATAAAGATTTTGGCTCTTTGTATGGCCCAGGTCTTGATGGTAACATAGAATAGTGTCAACTATTTGGTGTGTGAGAATGTACAGGATAGTGCTTTTGTTGGTCATTTTTTGATGTAGGGTGCCATATACGTCAGCAGAGAGGTGCTCATTTTTGATGAGTGTTTTCTTAGTGATATTGGTGTTACCTGGCAGGAAACCTTTGTACTTGGTTTAAAGCACCAGGATGAGCCAGTAAGTGCCAAGCTGTAAGGTCTTGCCCATAAGGGTGCAAGATTATAAACTAAAGCATGGAGAGTATTAGGATTTATATTCAGAAGGTATAAAAAGGTAGGAACTGTCTGTAATATGATTTTACATAATCCTGCTAAGAACTCATACTTTGTTATAAAAGGACTGATAGAGTTTAAGAACCCTAAACAAAGAAGATGAAACAATGTATTTAATAGTGAATAATTAGTAACTAAGGGAATGTCAATATTGGGATACTCTCCATCAGCAAACTGGTACATATAACTATTAAAAGAGTTCCTAAGGGAAAATAATGGATATAACAAGCCTAAGGCTTGCTGTTTTACAACTTCCATTTATTCAAACAAGAGAAAAGACTAAACTTAAAATGAGTTAATAAAAATGTACAAGTTTCTAAAAATTAAGATCTCAAGTTAAAAAATTGATAAAAGTTTGAAGGGTAGAAATCATTTAGAATTTTGGCTTAAAGCCTACTCTTCAAAAGCTCTTTATTTATAGAAAAAAGCCTTTCCGGTTTAGATTGATAACCAGGGAGAAAGCAGCCAAGAAGAGGAGTAACTGGGGAAGTTTGGAGGTGACAAGAGAAAGAAAGGGGAAACAGACGACCAGTTTGAAGTTGATCTGCAACGTGAAGCTGGGGGGAAAGCGGCAACAATGTAACCAGGAGTTTCAAAATGTGAGTTAAAATTAAAATTTCTCTAACTTTAAAGTAGAGAATATAAAGCTAATATAATGGCTGAAAGCAAAAGATGACAACAACAACAGCAATTAAAACGCAAATTGACATAAAACAAGGTAATCAAGTTTAAAATACTTAATTATTAACTACTTACTTTAAAATTCTAATATTAAAAAATAAAATAAAAGATTTAGCAGTGCAAAAACAACCAAATATAAACTAAAATCCCTGCCCTTTGGGGCAGGACATGACACAAGCCTGTTTTTGCCTCTTGTGGCTCAGATGTAAAGTTGGGAAAGAGCGTCAGCCATGACCAACTTGGGCCCTGGCTTATATTAAATGTTCATGTTGAATCTTTCTAGGAACTCCATCCAGCGTGCTTGGCGCCTGGATAAGTAGGCCTGGGTTTTGAAGTAAATGAGGGACTTATGATCAGTTAGAGTGGTGAACTCTTCCTGGCGCTTGAAGTAGCAGTGCCATTTTACAAGGCAATGTACAATGGCTAGTAGCTCCTTATCATGGATCAGGTAGCGGCACTCACCATCAGTTAACTTGTGTGACTTGTAAGCCACAGGAAGGAAATCACCATTATCTGGTTTGATTCTAAGTACTCCTTCAATGGAAGCATCTGAGGCGTTGGTTTCCATCTGATAGTCTCCATCTCACTTGGGGTATTGTAAGATGGGGGGTGGATGTCAATTTTTCCTTGAGGCAACAGAAACAGAGGTCTTATTGTGAAGTCCATACAAACTTGGATTTGATGCCTGTTATTGCAGATAAGGGGGCTGTCAGAACACCACAGTTGGGTATGAACCTTTGGACGTAGGCTATCATTTCTAATAAGGTGCAGAGCTCCACTTTTTCCTTGGGAGGTGGCATATTGCAGATGGCCTGAATCTTTTGTTTGTCGTGTTTGATGCTGTCTTTTGACACTATGTGCCCAAGGAACAGTAGCTGTTTGTGGAAGAACTGATATTTGGAAGATTTGGCCAATAGTTTGTGCTGTGCCAGGGGTTTGAAGACGGCTTCCAAGTCTCTATGATGTTGTTCTACTGAGAGGCTATACACAATTATGTTGTCTGGCTACACCAGTGCGTGTTTGCTGATGTGGGGTGCAAAGACCTCATTCATGAAGGTGTCAAAGATTTATGGTGCATTTGTCATCCCTAAGTTTAGCACAACACATTTTTAAGAACCATACTTGTTGCAGAAGGCTGACTTGGGTATGTCTTTTTCTTTGATTTGGATTTGGTTGTAGCCTGATGTCAGATCAATCTTTGAGAAGAAATTTGCCCCACCTAAGGCTTCAAAGAGATTTTCAATAAGTGGTAGCAGGTAGCAATTATTGATGGTAACTTCATTCAGTGCTTAGTAGTCAGTAACAAGTCTAAGGGTCCCATCCTTCTTTTCTATAAAGAATACAGCAGCACTAAAGGGAGATTTAGATGGACAGATAAGTTCTTTCTCCAATGCTTCCTTGAGGTATGCACATAACATGTTGTCTTCATTTAGGGTGAGGAGGTATATAAGTTGTGACTTAGGTACTGCTTCTTTGAGCTGAATGGCGTGTTGTATGTGTTTTTCTAGAGGCAACCCTGGTAAATCTTCTTTGAAGATCTCAGGGTGGCAGTCCACAATCTTCTGGTCTTGGGGAGTAGTTATGTCCTGGTGGTCCTTAAATTGTATTAACTTATATTGGCAGCAGGCACAATCAATTTTTTGAGGTTGCCCTGCTCTTCATGTGTCTCTGTGATACGCACAATGACGTGATCTTGCAAGAGTTGGTCCACGGAATTGGGGTAGATTTGGTGGTTAGCTCCTTCACGCTTGATGGTTAACACTGAGGTAACCCAGTCTAATTGCAGGTTGTTCTTTTGTAGCCAGTCCAGGACAAGTTGACATCAAATCTGGGGAAGTTAATGACGGGTCCTTGGATGGTGGAGTATAGATTTTCCAGCCAATAGAGAAAGGGGAAGTCCTGCATGTCACAGTGATGTGGTATTAATCAGCTAGAACCACGTTTTTAATACACAAAGTATTGGTGGCCAGCTTGAAATTTTCCACAAAAGTGCTGTTGGCAAGTGTGCAATCTGCGCCTGAGTCTAGGAGCGCGGAGCCAGTGTAACTGCAAAACCAGAAAGGGTAAGACATCAATTTATTGGGATGTCTGGAGATGGTGTAGAGTACTGGGTACTTGAGGGGACCTGGGTCATTGGACATTGGTCTACGTCTTTGGGGCGGTACTTGTTATTGGGAAAGGCAGGAGTTTGGCTTTCTTAATGCTCTCCCTGGGCTTTTCCCTTGTCCTTATTGTCCTGTGTAGTACTGATCATGAAGTGAGTGTGGTTCAATTGTCTGAATTCCCGCTACTGTGGCCATTTGATCCTGAGAGCTTGTGGCCCTCACCATTGTTGTTGTTGCTGTTGTCAGGTGGAGGACAATTGGCATAACCTGATGGGTGAGAGTCCTTGGGTCTCTCTTTCCAGCCTGAGCTTTGTGGAGGGCATTTGACATCTTCTCTGCCTTCTCTGCCTCACAATAGACTCTGCAGATTGCTTACTTGGTCCAGGTTGATGTGTCTCATCACATGCAGCTTAAGTGCCTTGTAGTACATGAGAGTTTAGCTGGATTGTCAAATGCCATGTTGGAAGGTGCCCATAGGCTGAGCTCTTTGTACGCGCGGGTGAGCTCCTTCACTGTGCCAGTCTGGGTCAGGTACTTTACTTGATGTATGATCATGAGGGTGGTATCCTTCATTACAAATCTTTATAAGAAGTCCTGTTTGAAGGTATCCAAGTCCTTCTTGGTGTGGTCTTCATGACATTTGTTGCACCATGTACCTGCATTGTGTGTAAGGCGGATGGATAACTCTGCAATCCAGAATCTTTGCAGGCATTTAATTTGTGCCAATTTGTTCTGTGCTAATTGTATCCATGCTGTGGCATTGATGTCATTGGCTCCAGAAAATGACTTCAAGACGGCACTGCACAGGTGTTAGGCTACATGGGTGGACATGATACTTTTGTCTGTCAAACAAGGGGTGGTGGTAGGTGCTCGGAAGAACCCTTGTGCTGATAGGGCGTTGCAGGTGGGAACCAGCATCACCATGTCTTGGTACAGTACAAAACCTTCTGGTATTTTGGTACCTGGTGTGTAGAGTGTCCAGTCTACAGGAAGGCCAGACATGATTCTTTTGTAGATTAGTTGACTGCAGAGAGTACAGGCTTCAAGAAAAAATTTGAGGGGAAAAAGTAGGATGGAAAGCCTACTTCTGCTACCAATTTTGTAACTGTGCTGTTTTAGCAGAGTTACAAGGTGAAAATATTATGAACTAGATTATTATCTTTATTTGGAGATAGGGATTATATAGTTGTTGTGAACCATTTTAAGAGGAACATGGTTTTTTATATCATTCAGTTGGATGTTGAAGGAGAGTGACTTGTTTGTGGTAAAGGGTCAGGCACCAAATTGAGTCATCCACTGAATAGGATCATTGTTTGTTCATGTTGTTGCTTTTGGGAATTTGAGTTAACTTCCTTGTTTGGCTTTGGGTCACAGGGAAGTTAATTGTGGGTCACAAACCTGCTTAGTTAGAACCTTGTTGGAGGGTTGATCCTGCTGTTTTGACACTAGCAGCTCAGAAAGCAGCCCTCAAATGGGTATAAGTATAACCACTTGAATTACAATATAACCATCTTTATTTTAGCAAGTGGTTCTGTGTGATCAGAAGCCATTCCCAAAAAGTAATTATTAAATCTTCTCCTCATAGCTCTTTGGATATGGTACTAATCACATCTTCACAATTGACAGTATCCAAAACAAGTACTCCATGACCCATTACAACTGAAATGAGTCACTCTACTACCTAAAGTGTGACACACTTTATGAGCCAAATCCTCTACTTTAAAGAGGGGTAAAGCAGGCTTTCCTGGGCACTTCTTGGTTTGTCTAGGGTAGGATTTCCTATCAAGTGCCAAAGGGGGAAAGGAACCTTATAATACAAGTAGGGATAGGAGAAATAAGAACTTTCCCCAGTTGCTTAAAACCAGCATCATTTATAGGTGTTACTATTTTGTGTATGACAGTAGCTAGAAGCATATTCTATGATATTCTAGCACACTGCAGAAGCTTTTTGCACTGGTGGTAAAAGGCCTAAATTGCTATAATAGGGTACACATGTGATGTACTTCACCCTGCATGAGGGCTTTCTCTGCTAGCATGGCAATTATTGGTCCTGAATGAGTCATGAGGGCTTCCATATTTGGCTCTTGGAATATGAATGCTTCTTGCCATTTTTAGCGTCTTGTTATTGCTTTAGCACTTAATGGTTTAAATTATTCCATATTTAATTGATCCAGGTAAACCCAGAAGTCAAATATTGGTTCAAGATTGTGCTTGGCGCCAATAATCCTTGTCGCTAGTGTCATGGCGCTTTGGTTATATGCCTATTTTAATGTGTAATTGACCATGCCAATTATCGAGATTAATTAAATATGTAACAATTGATCTCATTGGTTAAAATAAGTTACCTAATAAACCAAACTATTCACATTCCTGGTCAACAATTCTTTAAAATCATAATACAGTAAAATTTCGATGGGTTTATTACTTTCAACTTCGCCTTCAAAACTTTATATTATTTTTTAATACAAATTAAGTTTTCTGCCAGAGATTGTTCCTTCAACTTTGCATCCTCTTGGTATTATTATAAAAACAGTGATCAGTTCACCCTAAAAAATTAAATTAAATTAAATTAAATTAAAAAGGACCTGAATTCATTTTACCAATTTGGCCACATCCACTGTTTCTATGCAACCACAACTGCCAATTAATCCAATCAAACCTAACTTAATTCTTTCAAACCCTGCAGTTTTGCTGTGAAACCCCATTATGTAGATAATGACGCCTGATTAATTAGGGGATGACTTGTAAAATGAGTATTCCAAAAAGATGCAATAGGAATACAATTTAGCTTCAGATTATGTAAACCAGTTCAGACTTTAAGAATGAAGTGAAATAATATTAAGTAGCTTAAAAGGATTATTTACTTAGTCACTAATCAGAAGTCCATATTTATGATGGGGTTGAATCCGGAATGGCAGTGGATCATTGGTCAACAAATACCTACAAATCATACTTAACAGGTAAGTAGTTTGAAAGGAACTGTGTGACTTTGTTTTCTTGCAGCTTCAATAAACCATGCAAGTTTATACGCCTGTACCGTTGTCATGCAACTACCGCTTAAGTCTCTTCGAAAGCGGGGATATTAAACCCTGGCTTCAGAGGTTTATTGAGCGCGCTGATGCACATATGCTTTCTTCACAGGCTCGTCTACGACTCGTTCCAACCTTTTTGGCAGGCCAAGCTGCAAGCTGGCATGACTCCATTAACTGGCCTTCATGGGAGGAATGGTGTACGGCTGCGATCGAATTCTTTCGTGATTCGCCTAGCCTCCAACAGTTTTCTTTGGATATTGCTACTATCAAGGCTGATCAATTCTCTGATCAATATCTTTTCCTTGAGCAGTTCCAGAGAATGCTTTTTAACTTTTTTTCTGGAAATTCTATTTATACGTTAGAAAACCCTCGATTCTTTGAAATTCAAAAGTATAGATCTTTACATTTATTTTTAGATTCTCTTCATCCTGCTGATGCCGCTGGAGTGGAAACTTTTGAACCCAAAGATGTCTATGAAGCTATTTCGATATATTCTAAGTACGCTTCACGCCCTGAAGTAAGATTCAATGATGTTTTTCCGAAAATGCCGTCTAGGCACATCTATGCTCCAAAGTCAACCTCTCGGCCCCTTCCACTGTCAGCCTCGACGCCTGATGAGTTAGCCACTATGTTTGAAGGCCTTGACTTTATGAAGAAACCTGAATCTTCTTCATACTATTCCTTTCAAACCGACAATACAGATCCCACTTGCCCCCCGCAGTGGTTTTGATGACCCTAAGTAACCGTTTTTAGCTTTTAACCAACAACCCTTTTAGCTTCAAAATCAGCTACAGTGTCAACTCATTTTGCTTCAATAAAACTGCTTATTTTTATTTTGCAAGTGAATTATTTTTAAAATATTTTTTTCATAAATTCAACTTTGTTCTGGCGAACATGATATACTTTTGTTGAATTTTCTAAGTTATCTTTATTATTAATTTGTTTATCTATCAAAAGGGTGACCAATTATAGGTACAATCGAACCAGTGCCAACTCAGACACACCACAATGGACTGCCTTCCTGAAGTGCAAAGCTGGTTCCAAAAGGTACATTTCAATATCACCGTAGGGATGGCCTCGAAACAAAGTTATTTTCCAGTTGTTGAGGTGTACATTTTCAAAACTTGTTTCAAAATTTGGATCATGTCATTAGAATTTCAGGCTTAAAGTGGCAGAGGGAAAGTGTTGGATATCTTCCCCCATCAAATATCAAAAACTACACATATAAGCTTATAACCTACCTGATGTAGGAAACCAAACTTAGTTCCTCATAATTTAAGTATTGTCAAAACTGCGGGGTTGACCCCTGGCAAGGCTACATACAAAAGACCCCCTGCCCCTTGAACTGACTATCCTGGCTTGTAGCCAAAAGTGGAAGTCAACTTGATTTGCCAAACAAGAAAACTTGAACCAACAATATTCCAAAACCTAGGGGCAAACTCAATTTAGTGCTCAACCCATTAGCTGGATCAAGCTACCCTCTGTTCATCCAATTGATTGATCTGCAGGGATTTTGTTCCTCCTAAGAGAATCACTTAAGTTTAATAATTTCCCATGACACAATAAAAACATGATCTAGTTTCCAACAGTTCCTCCTTGTAACTCTGCTAACACAGCACAGTTACTACAATATGCTCGATTTTGGCTATGTAGCCCTTTCAGCTTAAGTTCGGGGTTCCATTAGCTATGTAACTCACCACTGTATTCCAAACTATAAAACTATAGATTGATTATACCATCTTCAACAAACCCTGAGGAGCTCAGGCAATTTTTTTTACATATTTGACTTTAAGTTAAAAAGAACAAACATCAATAGCAAATTTAAACAGCTTTGAAAGTTATAATGTTTGCAACATGATATAGATGCTGTCAGGAATTCTGGATGTTGACTAATTAACAGATTCAACAAAATAACGTGGGCCAGCAGTTAATTACTCTTAGTAATAGTTTCAACAAAATAACGTGGGCCAGCAGTTAATTACTCTTATTAATGGTTTCAACAAAATAACGTGGACCAGCAGTTAATTACTCTTATTAATGGTTTCAACAAAATAACGTGGACCAGCAGTTAATTACTCTTAGTAATGGTTTCAACAAAATAATGCGGGCCAGCTTGCAATTGCTCTTAGGAATGGTTTCAACAAAATAATGCAGGCCGCAAGTTTGTGGAATCAATGATTGAATCATATCCTGGCATCAACAAATTCATGCATTGTAATTAATAAATGGAACATGCAATTACTGCTCATTAATTAGTCCACTTCAACAACCACCTCAAACATGCTTCTCATAATAATTACTATTCTTAACTTTAATTATATCCTAGAACAAGGGCCATCATATGACCATCATCTGAAACACTTCTAGAAGAGTCCAACATGGACTGGGCTGTCAGTCCAAACACTCTAAGATAAAAGACTTTGAGCCTATTGTATTAGAGTAGCTCTGATTAAGTGAAACAATCATCTCCGTGGACTAGTAGCCAAACACTGGCTAGCTAGCCCTGGAAGTGGTCCAGGTAGACAGAAAGAATGCCAATCTGTGGAAGATGTTAAGTTAACCTTCTTTTAAAACTACCCCAAAAAGGATGGGCCTCCTGCTGTGCTGACCTAATGCTACTTCAGTCTCTTTTAGCGTTGTGAGCTAACTTGGATAAAATGCGGGCAGGTGGGCCTCCTTACAGTCAGTCCATTAGAATAAAAGACTGATGATTCCTTATTGACTTGATGATTAATCCAAGTCTTATTTCCTTAATAAAATCTTTTATTAGACTTTATTAGTGGAGAGCAAAAGATGATACTGTTGTCATACAGTATAATTATCTATAATAAAATATAGAAACAACCATGAACCTATATCCAGAAGTAGGAAGAACCGTCCCAATTCCTTTGGCCTTGGACCCTGTCAGACTTGCTACTTCTGATGACAACAAAATATTCCAGGCCAAAGGTTACGCCAAAGTCACAGGTTCTCTGTACTTTCCTAATGTTAGAAGACTTAGGATATCATCTGGCGGATGATAAAATACCATGGTCCGCAATTTTCTGACATTGGTGCTCCCTAGCACTTTTGTTCTCCTAATAAAATTTAACTACTCTGCCACTGGCAGCCTAGTCTTGGTTGAGGGGGAGGTTGTGCATGGTTGTGCAGTGGCTGTTTGCCATTCCACATAACAAAAAAAGATATAAAAGTTTAAAAAAAAAGTATAAAATGAAAAGCAATTTATTGCAATGCAAATTTTGGGCCCCATGTTCTTCTCAAGTGAATGGGTGGCCCTCCAGTTGGTAGGTGCTGCAACCCCAGTCCATCTTCTTGTGTAACATTGATATAACCAACATCACCTGGAACCAGGCTTGCTGCCCCTCATGCCATAGTTGCAAGTAGTTTAATATTGGCAATGATATTGCAAACTCCTGATCACAAATGCAAGTAACCCCATATTTGGGGGGGGGAAGCAAATGCCAAGTATAAGTGAGTCAACTATGAAATTGTCCACATAGCAATAAACTGCGGGAAAAGTGACTTTCAGTTGATAGATCTCTTGCCGGTAATATTCCAGTAAAGCAGGTATATGGTTCAGCTGCAAATGAGGATATTCATCTAAGGGGGAGAGAAGTAATATGCCTAACACGCACATAGCGGGAAGATATTGAGATCAATCATTCTTCTACAAGCAAACATAGAAATACCTGGCTGTTATGTTGGGCCAGCTGGCCTTACAATCTCTAAAGCAAATTGCTAACCTATCTAAGTAACCAGGTGATGCAGGAAGTGACAAAGACCAGCACTTCAGTACTACACCAGCAAAGGAAAGAATACACTCAATTTCCAACAATAAAAATCGGCCCACATCAACTTGAGGACGGACAAGCTCTCTAACAGCAGCCACAAAGGACAGCCAGAGCTGCACCAAATCCCTACCCTGGCTCCCATGTTCACCCACCAAGAAGCGCTTCCTGAGATCAGCCAAAGGCTGATACTGCATTTCCAGGAAGAGGAACTCCACCAAAATATTGGGCCAGCTAAAACCCTAAAAGGAATAAAGCTAGTGTTATGGATATCACCTTCAGGTGCAAGCATTGGGGGAGCCCTCTCAATCAGTAGGGTAGCCTGCAATAGCAAGTCTTGGGGGGAGTGGATGCTGCCAGAACCCAACAGGTCTTCTAGTTGTAAAGACTTGCTTATTGCATCAGCCACAGAAGTGTGACCAGCTTGGCTATCTGTATCAACAAAAACATGCAGGCCACTGGGCTGGGAGGAATCAGGAGAATCTGTAACTAAATTCTCTGGACCAAAGTATTGTAGGTTGAGAGTACCAGCTGCAGACGTTGCCTCTGTCTCTGTTAAAAAATATTCAGTTGAAGGACAAGAAGCCCAAAGCTGAGTAACCAAGTACTTACAATACTCACTCAATACTTCTTCCACTGCCGCTTTCCCTCTTCATCTAGATTATTGTAATACTCTTTGTACTCAGTTTGAGCAGACAAGTTGAACATAATAGATGAAGGAGCCAACAACATGAACCCTTATATTTAGTCAAGTGGAGGGAAATAGTAGGATTTCTGGATATTGATAATTAACAGATTCAACAAAATAACATGGTCCAGCAGTTAATTACTCTTAGTAATGGTTTCAACAAAATAATGTGGGTCAGCTTGCAATTGCTCTTAGGAATGGTTTCAACAAAATAATGCAGATTGCAAGCTTGTGGAATCAATGATCAAATCATATACTGGCATCAACAAATTCATGCATTGTAATTATTGAATGAAACATTCAATTACTGCTCATTAATTAGTCTATCTCAACAACCATCTCAAATATATTTCTCATAATAATTACTATTATAAACTTTAATTATATCCTAGAACAAGGGCCATTATATAACCATCATCTAAAACACTTCTAGAAGAGTTCATCATGGACTAGGCTGTCAGGCCAAACAATCTAAGATAAAAGACTTTGAGCCTATTGTATTAGAGTAGCTCTGATTAAGTGAAACAATCATCTCCGTGAACTAGTAGCCAACCACTGGCTAGCTAGCCCTAGAAGTGGTCCAGGTAGACAGAAAGAATGCCAATCTGTGGAAGATGTCAATCAAGCTTCTTTCAAAATCACTCCAACAAGGATAGGCTTCCTGCTGTGTTGCCCTAATGCTACTTCAGTCTCTTATAGCATTGTGAGTTAGCTCAGATAAAACGTGTGCAGGCTGGCTGCCTTAAAGCCAGTCCATTATAATAAAAGACAGATGATTCTTTATTGACTTGATGATTGATCCAAGTCCTATTTTCTTAGTGTTGTTAAGTATATACTTCTGGGAAGCATAATGAATGAGATAAAGGGGAAAAATTAAGAAGAGAATGATACTTTATTTAATATGAATATATGATATTATATAGTATTACAGGAAGCCACATACTGTCCATATACGTCATGATGTTATTGGGGCTTATCTGAGTAATGTTTCTCTTAAGTCACAAGGCTTAATCAAGTTGTGTTCTGCTTAGGACCTGGATTGTTTGATCCCTGTAATAGATGGTCAAACAATAGTGATACCACCGGCTTAATGATTAGTTGGTGAGCCATTTGGTGACTCATTTGGTGAACTACTTGGGGTGTTAATTCCCCAAGAGGGAGTAATTGAAGATGTTGCAACATCTTCCCCTGGGGTGCTGGAAGGTGGAGCCTTGGGGATTTTCATGAGAGTGTCGGGGATAAAGGCTTGGTATTGATCTAGTTTGGCATTAGGAACAGGGAGTCTGGAGTTGCGTTGAGATGTTCTTGCTTTGCACAGGCAGAGTTGGTCATGGTGCATGTGTTCCAATTCCGTTTGGGCGCCGTTTCCTTTGATGAGGTAGGTATTGTTGGGTTTGACCTCCATGACAATGCCTGGCCCACATAGCCCTGGATCCAAATTGTGCAGGTCATGGTTGACAACCCAGATTTTGTCCCTGACTTGGAATCTTTCCTGCTGTAGTGGGATTGCCTCTCTCTCAATCCTTTTCCACACCATATCTTCTTGGTCTTTTCAGGCACACTGTACGTTGGGGTTATTGTCATCTGGTACCTTCCTTGGTAGAAGTAATTGTTGTCCTGCAGTTGTAATAACAAGGGCAGGCTTTTGCCCATTGACAAGTTCTTATGGGATTTTGCCTGTATTGCAATTGACTCAAGTTTTGCATACCATGAGTGCTGTTGGCAGCATGTCAACCCAGGCTTTTGGATTTTTAGAAGATAACTTGCTGAGGGCTTCTACTAGGGAGCGTTTAGTTGTTCTACTTGTCTATTTGCTTGTGGGTGGTATGGGCTGGTTGTAATGTGTTTAACTCTGTTTTTGGTGAGATAGATATTAGTGTCAATGGCATTAAGTTTGGTGCCTCTGTCTGTGATCAGGAGGTTGGGTTTTCCAAACTTGGCTATGATCTCTTTCCCAATAAATTGTCTCACATCATTGACTTTGTGTTCCTTTGTAGCTTGTGTCACAATCTATCTGGTTGCATAGTCAATAGCTGTGATAATGTACTTTTTGCCTTTTTTATTACTTGGAATTGGTCTCACAATATCCGGATACCACACTTTGAAGGGTTGTGTGATTGATACTGGTAGTACTGACTTGGGTGGTGCCTTGATTTGGGCATACTTTTCACTGACTTTTAATTGGTCTAGTACTTCCTTGACGCTGTCCAGCATGTTTGGCTACCAGTAGCATGTCTTGAGATATTCATGCAAGTTCCTACTACAGGTGTGTTCCAGGTCTCTGTGATATTGAAGGATTGTGTTGATCTTTTATTTTGACAAGACTTAAGATACAGTGTCACCATTTGAAAGTATTCAGTGCAATGTGCCATATACATTTTTAAACAGATGTTTTTATTAAGGACTTTATCTTGGATTTTCATTGGGGTGCCAGGTGAGAACTCTTCTAGGAAATTCCCCATGATTAACATGGGCCAATCATGGTCCCCATCAGCGAAGAAGACATGTTTGCTGTATAGCCTTGACAGGGCATCTTCAGTAAGAATTTTTTCCTGGCTTATATTCAATTTGCATGGGGTATCTCTGTATGAGATTCACACATTCAGCTTGTCTCCTTGACAAGTGTTGTTGTTTTTGAAGAATATACAGCAACTTGTGGCCGGTGAGTACCTTGAATGTTTGGGCTTATTCCAGATAACATTGCCACTTCATGAGGCAGTGTATGATGGCTACCAACTCCTTTTTGTGTAGGGATATCTTTGTTTGCCATATTATAACTTTCTTGATTCATACACCACAGGGAGGAAGTCCTTTTCTGCTGTTTGGATACAGAGTACTCCTCCTATGGCATAATCAGAAGCATCAGTTTCTAGCTCATAGATTCCCTTGCAATTTGGGTATTGGAGAATAGGGGCAGTGATCATATGTTCTTTTAGTTGGCAAAAGTGTTGGTCCGTAGCAGTGTCCAGACAAACTTGGTTGTTTTGACTGTAATGGCTGACAGGGGAGCTTTCAAAGCGCCTCAGTCAGGTATGAACCTTCTAACGTAGGCTAACATGCCTAGAAAGGTATGGAGTTCACTCTTATTTCTTGGAGCTGGCATCTCAGTTATGGCGTGTATCTTGTCTGGGTCTGGTTTGATTCCGTCCTTGCTGATAATGTGGCCGAGGAATGGAAGTTCTGTTGAGAAGAATTCACATTTTGACAGTTTTGCGACCAATTGGTTCTCTTCAAGGGTGCAGAGGACCAGGAAGACATCTTCCCAGTGTTGCTTTAAGGTTGGGCTGTAGATGATTAAATTGTCCAGGTAGATGATTGCTTGTTTTCCTATGTGCTCCTTGAAGACCTTGTTCATGAAGGTCACAAAGGTGCTGGGAGCGTTTTTCATACCAAAATTGAGGACAACACATCATTGGACCTGTACTTGGTTCTGAATGTAGTTTTTGGGATGTCTTCAGGTTTCACACAAATTTGGTGATAGCCTGCTGTCAAATCAATTTTTGGGAAGATTCTGGACCCCCCAGGGCGTCAAAAAGGTCATCAATCAGGGACAGGAGATACCTGTACTTAATTGTGACCTTGTTGAGCACTCTGTAGTCTGTGACTAGGCAGAGTCCTCCGTCTTTCTTTGCTACAAAGAAGACAGTGGCACCAAAAGGCAACTTTGAAGGTCAAATGAGGCCTTTCTCAAGGGCTTTTTCCAAATAGACTTTCAGGGCATTGTCTTCTTAGGATGTGAGGTAATAGATTGGGTGTTCTTTTAAACACTTCCTTTGAGGTTAATTTTGTGTTGTATGCCACAATTGGGAGGTAAGTCTGGTAAGGCTTCTCGGAAGACAGAGGGGAATTCACTGACCAGCTGTTATCAGATGTAGTCTTTATCACACCTGGTTTCCGTGTTTTTAAAGTGGATAACCTTATACGTGCAGGTGTTCTAATTGATTTTGATAGGATCAGTTTCCTCTTCTGTTTCTATGATTATCACAAACACATGATCTCTCATAAGTGTGTCAAGATGAGTTGGGTAAATATGGTGGTGTACTTTGCCTTGTTGAATGATGAGGGTAGCACTATCCCAGTTAATATGAGGTTTGATCTTTCTTATCCAATCTAGGCCAAGTATAACATCATACTTGGGGATGGGTATGATAGGGCCACTGAGTGTAGTCTGCACATATCCAATTTAGGAGCAGAAAGGTTTTGCCTCTTGGGTGACTGATGTGCTTTAGTTGTCTGCCATGATGACCCTCTTGATGTAGCTTTGGATTGTGGGCAACTTCATGAGGTTGGCAAATTTCTTGTCAGCAAGGGATTGGTATGCTTCAGTGTCAAATAGTGCTGTGCCCTGATATCTGCAAAAATGGAAAGTATAAGTGAGGAGTTTATTTCCTGTTTTGGCAGCAAACAGTATAGGATTGCTGGAGGGTACTTGGATTATGAAAATTGAGTCCACATCTTGGTCCCTGTACAAGTCTTATAAATTGGATGAGGGTGGCTTGCCTAAGCACTCCCCTGAGCTTTCCCCTCCTCATTGGTATCTTCAGTGCTTGCCTGTTTGGCTTTTGCAGTGCAATTCCTGTTTCAATGATGGGTGTTGTTGGCTCGGTTGTTTTGCTTATTAGGTTGAGGATCTTTCTTTGCTATGGGGCTCTCCTTCCATTTATTTGTTGCATGTAGGTTGTCAGATTTTTGAGCTGTGCACTTTACTTCTAAGAACACATCTTTGAGGTTATTGCAGCAGGTTATGTTAAACTGACATCTAATGTGTGTGGAGAGGCCATTGTAGAAGTCCAATTGTGGTCCAGGCTTGTCAAAGTTGATGGTGTTGGGAGCTTGGTCACGTAAGTCTTTGTATGCTGTAATGTAATCCTTGATTGTTCCTGTCATTTTAAAGATTATGAGTTCTGTCATGATTACCATGTTGGAGTCCTTCATGGTAAATCTTTTGAGGAACACAGCTTTTAACATCCAGTTTTCTTTCTGATTGGGATGTTGATCTAGCCATTCACTTACAAATTGTGAGGCAGTTCCTGTGACGCAGAGGACAATTTTGTTGGTCCAGAGTCTACGGGGGTAGTCCACTTATGTGAATTTGCTTTGTGTGCTGTTGATCTAAAGGCTGGCGTTTTCCCAGTGTAACCCTGAAAAGATCCAAATTTCTTCTGAGCATAGGTGTTGGAATACAATTTTAGGTATTTTGGGCTGTTGTGACTCTGTTGTGGTTAGAGTTACGTATAGCAGTTTGCAGGCTTTGAGAGTGTTGTACTGTTCAATAGGCACAAAGACGTTGTCATAGATGACAAAGCCTGCAGGGATGTCTTGTCCTTCTTTGTAGCCTCTCAAACTGGTAGGGAGGGCCATTTTCTGGATCCTTTTCTTGGGAGGAATTTTTCCTTTGAGTTGGGTAGGTATGGATAAACTACCTGTGCTACCAATGTCAAGTATATACTTCTAGGAAGTATAATAAACAAGATAAAGGGGAAAATTAAGAAGAGAATGATACTTTATTGGATATGAATATAAGATAATATATAGTATCATGGAAAGCCACATACTGTCCATGTACGTCATGATGTTTATGGGGCTTATCTGAGTAATGTTCCTCATAAGTCACGAGGCTTACTTAAGCTGTGTTCTGCTTAGGATATGAATTTTTTGATCCCTGTAATAGATGGTCAAATGATAGTGATACCACCAGCTTAATGATTAGTTGGTGAGCCATTTGGTGAACTACTTGGGGCATTAATTTTCCAAGAGGGAGTAATCAAAGATGTTGCAACAGTGTGATCCTCTCTTAGGCTTTATTAGTAGAGCAAAATATAATACTGCTGTCATAAAGTATAATTATCTATAATAAAATATAAAGACAACATATGAACCTATATCCAGCAGCGGGAAGAACCGTTCTAAATCCCTTGGGCTTTGGGCCCAGTCAGACTTGCTACTTCTGATGACAACAAAATATCCCGGGCCAAAAGTTATGCCAAAGTTATAGGTTCTCTGTGCTTTCCTAATGTTAGAAGACTTAGGATATCATATGGAGGATGATAAAATACCATGGCCTACAATTTTCTGACAGATGCTGCAACTAAGCTAATTGTAGTTCAATATTGGGATCAGGGAAGACAACAGTCCAAGAAAAGGACAGAGATTTAAAATAAGATAGTGGCTTTATTGAAAAATTTAAGATATTATACTGTGATAGATAGCTACAGGACCACAAGGAGGTGGTATGGTGGTGTGGTCCAAATATGGGTTTGGGTTTTAAATAATTTAGTGAAGAAGTTTTACTAAAATTGATATTTCTCCTTATAAGGAAGCATTATCCTATATTTTGACATTTGAGATGGAATGTCATTAGATACAACATGTAGCAGTTCATTGAGTACCCCTGTATATTGTAAGATAAATTGTTAGATGAGGTAAAAAGCATAGCTGTAACAGAAAAATGATGTATCATAATTTTTCAATGGTTGTTTGAAAATATTTTAACCATATCAGCTTTAGATATTATTACTCAGCAATGAATAATCCCAAGGCTTGTGATCATAAGTGCTAATAAGCTAAAAACTATCCAAGTAGATGACCAATATTTTTGAATACTTAAGGCTAAGAATATAGCTTTTGGCTTATAGAATGCACATTGTGGATGGCTTTATTCTAGGTTCTCTTTAGAAAAAAGTCATATAAAGCTGATAGAAGATCATAAACAAGTTATTATTTAACAGCACCTATGCTATCCAGATCCTCAATCAGCAAAAGTTCCAAGTTGCTTAATTGTCAAAAAAATTCAAGAGCTTTTGCGGTATTGAAACTAATTGAATTTGTCAACATGACCCTCCTTTTATATCAAATAAATACTATAAAAATTCACAAAACATTTAAATTGATTATATACCCTAGATTATTTGACTGCAGCCTTATATGTCACAGATGAAATTTTGCTTCTAATAATAAACCAAAGTTAAAAGTAGGAATCAACCCCTGCACCCTGTAGCCTGCCTGTCATGAGGGCCAAGGGCCTAGCTGCCCACGCTTTTTGGGCTCAGATCAGTGAATTGTTTGATAAGTAGCCCACAAAGCCAAGGAGATTCACCAAGACTAGAAAGGTTTGTGTCAGGAATTCATTTTTGTCATTCCTGACAACAATCATTTAATTGCTGAGGAAACAGAGTCTTTACTCCCTTATGAATTAGCTGAAACTCCTAATAATGCAAAGTTAGTTGGTATTATTTGTCCATTTGTTGCAACAAAGATTCCATCCTCACCTGCTAATGTATCTCACAATACTCAGGGGGCGCTTGATGAGTTGCCCCATGACATGTCTAATGGCATGGATCAATCTGATGGCAATGTCAAATTGCAGGCACTATCTCCTAATCAGGAGCGCTGCCAATTTGACACACTGATCCCCGCGCAAGTTATTCTACGGTCCCAAACCTTATATGAAACCTGCCACTGTGCCACCCCCTCTGGACCTGTGGCTTTCCCCATATAGTATATTAATCACAATAACGGCCAATAAGCCTTATCTTATTATTCTTATTATTTTCTTTTCTATTGGACTGTTGTCTTTCCCCAATTAAATACTGAAATATGATTGGTTCAGTTGCAACACATTGTTACCTATTCATAACAACCCAGATATTTTGATTAATTCATCAATTCTTGGAACAAGAATTGAACCCATTGCTTCTACAACTTTTGACACTCACCTAGAAGATATTAGTCTTTTAAGATCAAGTAAAGAGCTTTAGTTACCTAAATCCAAGGCTTCCAGATAATCAGGAGTGTGACAATTCACATGAAAGCAGTTGCGCAGGCAAGGATTGATTTGTCCACAATAAAGACTCTATGCTTAAAGTTGGAGAAGTGTAGTGGCTTTAGAGCAGGTAAATACCTAGTAGGTAACAGGGGACTACTAGAGGTAGAGAATGTACCAGCCTGTTAGGTAACTGATGGCTAACAGGGCTGGATGATGTCCAAAACTATTAGGTAACATAGGCTACTAGGGGAGGATAAAGTCCCAACCCAGTAGGACTGATGGCTACTGGGGAAGGATGGCTCCTCAACCTAGTAGGTAACATGTGGCTACTAGGAAGGAGGGTGATACAGTCTAGTAGGTAACAATAGGCTACTAGGGAAAGGATGAGCTGAGGAAGCTCTTAAGATCCTTTGGCCACTTGCAGGAGGTCTGCATGTGGGGAACTTTACCTAAAGGATTGATAAGATTCCCTTGTCTGTGTCTTCCTGGAGGCTTTGAAGAGGTCTTGAAGCTGCCAGAGGGGCATGGATATGCCTAGAGACACCATCAGGGTGGCTGCTTGGGGAAGCAGCTGCAGAACTTGATGATAAACAGGTCTCTGGGAAGTAAATTTGGTTACTTTGCAACTGAAAGCTCAGGGCTATCCACCTGGATGAGTAGAGACAACTGCACAGACATGAGAATTGTCTGTGGTTGATGGCCTATAGTGTTTGTTGTGTTCTGAGGTGCAGCACAGATACACAACAGGAAATCCTAACCTTAGGATTGGATTTGTACTAAGTCTTGGTTAGTTGACAGGGAAGGTGATACAGTTAAATTGTGGCCCTGAATAATAAGTCTCTACTAGGTGTGGCTAGAGAGAGGTGCTAAAGTACTTGAAAACACAAAGACAAAAATGTGAACAGAACTTAATTTTTATTGGTGATGAAGAATTGGAATATATATTGTTTGGTGATACCATAAAACAATACTAGGTCAGTAGGATCACTTGCCACAAGCACGAGTGGAGAAAGTGAGTTGTGCAAAACCAGGAAACCAAACATATTAATTTCCCACTTTGGAAATAGACCCATTTTAAGGAGTAAAAAAGGCAAGGGGTTTGTCCTCAACATAATCCAACAAAGGCAGAATCAAAATAGCGTGAACATTGAAATTCACAACATTCCCCCCTTCTAGACTGGCCTTAGGGGAGTGGTACTTGCAGAGAAACTTAGCATGTACTCCGGAAAACAGGCAATCACTTGAGAGGAGTTTCATGGTGTATTCAGAACCACAGTTGAAAGTCACTTCTAAAGGTCTGACCCATAAAGTATCCAACTTATGAGCACGTTCTCCCACTCTGTGTTGATAGTATAGGACATGATCTCTAACTTTGAACTCTGGAAAGGAGGAGAGTCTGGAATTGTCAGGAGAGAGCTCTAGCATCTTGGTCTTGTATACAGAGGAATAGGCAGTGTCTTGGATGTCAATTATGCAGGTGACCAAGTTCTTAATATTAGCATCAGAATTCATGACTTTGTCAAAAGAGAGTAGGCCCCCCCAAAAGCAACAGAGTGGTGGCCTTGCACCCATACAGCATAACAAAGGGAGAGTAACCAGTGATACAATGCTTACTGAGGCGTTAGGCAAAGAGAGCAGCGGGCAGGTATAGATCCCAATTTGCAGCATTAGAGTAGGTGAGTTTCCGCATGATGGAAACTAAAGTTCAGTTAGCATGTTCTAAAGTACCATTAGTGGAAGGGCTTTAAGGAGCTGATAAGGATTGGTGAGACCACAAAGCTTCTACAACAGAAGTCACTAACTTTGCATTGAAGTTAGTTCTATTATACAATAATAACACTTGAGGGCAACCATGGCAATAAAACCCATCCTGCAGTAAAAAGGCAGCAGTGGTTTTAGCTGTGATGTCCCTGGTGGGGCAAGCTTTTACCCATTTTCTAAAATGATCAACAGCAATCAAGATGAATCAACAGCCTGAGCGTGAGCAAGGAAGAGGTCCTACAGCATCAATACTGACTGCATGAAAGGTGTGCTGTAAATGGACTAATTTGAACTTGTGTGAGGCAGCTTGGGGACACTGTATCTGATAGTTGTGGCAACTAGAAATGACATCAGGGATCAGTAGACGGAAGTTCTTCTAGTAATAGTTCTTCTGGAGCCAGTCATAGGTCTTGACAATGCCTCTATGTCCAGTCTCTTTGTGGGCCTGGAGCACTAACAAGAGGCAAAGACTAGGGCGTACATAGGGTAGATAATGGTCATGTACTTTTTTAAAGAGCTGATTGTCATAAATGAGGGTGTTCTCAGATAGCTTAGTCTGGACAGATCAAACTTCCTCAGTATTATTTTCCCAGGAAGAAGGATAACTAATCAGTTCATACAATTGGTTGGCTTCTTCAGGGTGTAGGGTATAGGATATAGGGCAAGGATAGGCATTTGAGATAATCCATCTGCATTCTAATGCTGGATTCTTGGGCAATGTAACACAGTGAAATCATAGACCTGAAGGAAAAGGGCTCATCTAGTTAATTGCTCTTCAGGCTCCTTGAGCTGTTGTAGTCACTTAATAAAAGTGTGATCAGTGACCACAGTAAAACAAGTGCCATAAAAGTAATGGCAGAACTGTTTAAAAGTATGTAGTATAGCAAGACACTCTTTCTCAGTGACACTATAGTTTTTCTCATGCTTATTGAGAACACATGATGTATATGCTACAGGGTGCGCTACTCCCTCATTGTCTAGTTAGGCAAGGATGGCTCCAATAGTTAGGTTGCTAGCGTCTGTGTAGAGGATGAACTCTTTAGTGTAATTGAGATACACCAGGATGAGAGCCTCTTTGATTTTTTGTTTAAGAGTCTCAAATTGCCTGCTGTTGGCTAGCAGTTAACTCAAAGGAGACATTGTGTAACAAATGAACCAGAGGCTCACTAAAATGGGCAAAGTTGGGGATAAACTGCCTATAATAGCTCATCATGCCCAAAAAGACTTGTATTTTATGGAGGGTGGTAGGTGGAAGCATTTTTCAATGGCCTCAACTTTCTTGGTCATAGGCTGGATTCCGTTTTGAGTTACTTCATGACCCAAGAATTCAAGGTGTTCCTTGAAGAAAGCACATTTGGACAGCTTCAACTTAAGGCTGGCCTCTTAAATCTTAAGGAAGACCTTCTTTAAGTGAGCCAGATGATCAGTTAAGGTTGCACTAAAGATTGTTATATCATCCAAATAGACCAATAAACACAAAAGCTTTAGATCATGTATTATAGAATTAATAGCCCTCTGGAACATGGCAGGAGCATTGCAAAGCCCTTGAGGCATGCAGGTAGTTTCAAAAAATCCTTCAGAAGTGATGAGAGCAGCTTTTTGTCTGTCTTCAGGAGAGAGGTCAACTTACCAGTAGCCAGATGTCAAATTCATAGACAAAAAGAACTTATACCCCCAAGACCACAAAGGGCATCATATATGTGTGGCAAGGGGTAATAATATTCCTTGGTTAAAGAATTCAACTGTCAATAATCCATCACAATGTAGTGACCTTGTGGGGTTCCTGGTCGCCAGTCCCCAAAATGTGTCCTGGGTTATAGCCAGGGACCAGCTTGGAGGAGTTGTAATTCCCCAGCAGTGGTAGATGGTTTGATAGAAGCTTGTACTTTGCCTGCATAACTGCAAACTCTTCCAGTACTTTCCCAATTACCAGGCAGGCATCCCCACCATACACCTGTACTTCAGCAGGAGCTGAATTCTCTGTGGTTCTGTACCAGTCCTTTAAAAACCTATTAAATTGATTTACTATAAACTCTCTTCCCCGATCTGTCATCTCAAGATGCCTAGTTAATCTCTCCCACTCTTCCTGGGAAGTCTTACTAGTAGAAAGCCTTCTACAACTCTGAAGATAGGTATCCTCTTCCCCTTGGCCAGGGTAGAAGATGTGAGGCAATTCACTCATGGGGATTATCTATACTACTTAGAACGTTGGGCAGGGGCTAAAATAGGATTTCATTCACTGTCAGATGGAAGATACCCTTAGAAACCTTCTGATATATCTCCTGGGGGTGTTGGAAGCAATAGGGATTTTCCAATACCTTGGAGTCCTCCAACAATATCTTGGACTCCTTGTACTTGGCCTTGGGCTCCTGAACTCTACTAAAGCTCCTAATCTTTATCTCCAGCTCCAGCTCCTTTGTCCTGGGCTCCTACACCTGTATCTTGGGCTTCTGCACCTTTGATTTATGCTTCAGTCCTTTTTGGAGCCCTTGTGGCCTTTGTAATCTGCTTGTGTCAGTCCTTGAAAAGCCTCAGATAGCTTCCCCTTTTATAGATCCTTGTTTCAGTCCTGATTCTCTCTCAGAACTCTTGTTTTCCTAAGCTTATTCTATAAAGTTTTTTTTCTCTAAAATATATTAAACTTTATCTCTTACTTCATCTAATGAAAGCCCTGAATTTTCTGCTTCTGCTCCTCATTTTTTAGGCTTTAACTCTCAAGTTAAAGCCCTCAAAACACTGATTAAATAAACTCTGGCTTGCAGCCAATAATACGCCTTGATTCAAATGTTTTCCAAACAGTTTACCCAAATGACCCGCTCTTGAATATGGTTTGAACTCAAAGCTGTCTTGCTCTGGGTAAACAACTGCTCCGCATTCTGAACGGGTTTGCTGTGATTCCTGTCACATTTCTCTGGCAAATCTCAAGCGCTTTCACCTATGTTTTACTTAGGGAAATTTCAAACCATTGATTCTTCAACGTTTCTCCACATTTTCTTCAATGTTTTGCAACTTCAAACTTGCCTGTTGTTTGCCTTTTGCTTCTTCTAGTTGTTCTTGAAATTTTTTGCTTATTTGCCCTCACAGTTTCTCTGTTCTGTTTCTGGCCTCTCTCTGGCTCTTTCCCAATCAATTCCTACTTAATAAATTTACAGTTTAAACACTGTAAATAATTTCTTTCTTTCTATCTCTTTCTTTCTTTTTATTTATATGATGTTTAATTTTTTTATCATATCCAGGCAGCATTAAATCATTATTAGCTGCTTCTTTTCTTAATATTTCCTCTCCTAAGACACCAAAATCAGCACTCCAGCTTCCATATTCAGTCTGGCTAGTCCTTCTAAGACATCTTATAGCTCCATAGCTAGTCCTGAACTATCATCTTCTAGTCCTTCAACCAGCTCTTCAATCATATCTTCCAGCTCTTCAGCTTAACCAGCCAACAGTCTATATTAGTCAACAAAACAGCTTATTCCAGTCTTTAAACAGCTTATTTCCATCATCAGTCCTATAGCTACTCCTGCATCCTGCTCCTTTTGATCCTCTGGCTGCTCCTGAATCATGATCTTTCAATCCTTTAACTTTCTTGTATCATGATCAGCTATTCCTGCACCACAATCTTATTTCCAAACTTCAACATTAACTAACAGTCCCTCAACTAGTCTTCACTGTGATCATACAGTCCTTCTTACTAGTTTTCTCTGCTGATCCTATAGTATGAACCACCTAGGTTCTTTATCTCAGTCCCTGTTACCAGAACCTGTAGACCCAGGTATGAGTCTACACTGAACTGGCGTTTGACTGGGCCCTCACAAGTGGCAATCTACTTAGGCCATCCAATCATAGATCATCAAAGTCTATGCGGTTGTCTTTACTCACCCAGGTGATTAATTCTGGGCTTTTAGTCGCAAAGTAATCAGCTTTACTTCCAAGAGGCCTGATCACACCAAGTTCTGCAGCTGCTTCCCCAAGCAACCACCTTGGTGACACCTCTGAGAAAATCTATGCCCTCCAATGATCACTTTAAGATCTCTCTAAAGCTCCCATAGGGACATAAACAAGGACACCCTACCAATCCATTAGGTAGGATGCTTGCTACAGACCTCCTGTAAGTGTATCAGGGTACATCAAGCCCTCAGAGCTCTTCCTCTCCCCGGCAGCCCGTGCTACCCACCAGGGGTCTAAAACTTACAGCCCTGGTAAACAATTCCCTACCATGCTGGCACACACTTCTATCCTGGAGCCTGCGTTACCCACCAGGGTCTAAAAATCTTCCAGCCTGAGCAGCACACGCTACCCATCATGCTAGATCACTCCCTACCCCAAGCAGCTAAATTTCACTGCTGAGCTATCTCATTCTTAACCCCAAGCAGCCAAAGTTCCATGCTGGGTGAAGACCTCTAGCCCACAGCAGCCAATATCTTCTGCTGGGTGGGGACAACATCTGTCCCTAGTAGCCTTTATACCTACTAGCTAGGACTTAACTTCCCTAGTAGCCATCATTCTCTACTAGGTCTCTACCTGCAACAAACCAACAACACATTGTCAATCTTCAGAATAGCGTCTTTATTTGAAGCCAAATCAACCCTAACCTGCAAAACTGTTTACATGTGGACCATTACAGGGGAAAACTCAGCCTCATATTCTGTGGGAGGCTGTCTGGCCCACAACTGTCAAACTCTTTCCTCTAAAGTGAATAGGTAGTTGGAGTTGCAGATGCCAGCTTCAGCAGTGCGGCCTGTTTGCTTCTCAGAAGTATCCAACTGATGTCCTTGGTTAGACACCACAGTTGAGATTTCAGCTAGGCGCAAAGTCAAAGAAGGGCCTACCAACAGGCAAGGGGAGAATCGCTCATTGACAGAGTCAATCAACCTGGTCATTTCCTGAAAGTCTGTGTCTAGAGCATTAAGATCTTGCTTAATATGTTCAAGTATATTGGCTAGAGCAATCAACTCTCTAGCGCAATTGATATGTGGTTGTCCAGGCATTCCAGGGCAACAGCCTTAATCTTTGGAGGGCCCTGGTAAACTGTTGGACTCATTGACAGCTTCTTGTAGCTCCAAGATTTCTTGTTGGAGTGCAGCCATCTGGGTGATCAGTACAGCTACCTGAGGACCAGGTCAAGGTGCAGCCCCAGAAGAGCTTGGCTTCTTGTGGTATCACACAGTTATGAATATTATCCCATAATTCTTGTTCTTGTCTCATCAGATTTCAGAAGGGTGACTGCCAGAAGGAGATTGACTCAAATCATTCACACAGGCCTGCAATGATCAGATAATAGTAATTGCAGAAGCTTTTTCCTGTACTAACTCATCTTGCATTTCTTGCATACTTCTTGAGGCAACCTCAGCCAAGTGTTGCAGTTGCTCAGCAGTATGAACACTTAATTCATTGATTTGTACCACTAATTGCTTAAAGTCAATACAGTGGGTGTTAAGGGCAGAGTTGACCTGTGCCTGTCAGGATTGGTGTAGCTGATGGAACTCCTGAAGGCGCTCATAAACTTAGTCAGGGACAGAGGAACACAGGTGTTTTATAAATTTGGTCAACCAAGCTTGGGAAGTGATAAAATCTCTCTGGTTATTAGATACTATTAAGAACAGAGAGTACAGCCACTGTTGGTAGGCGGATAACTGTTCCCAATGGTTAGAAAAAGCAGCACAAAAGGAGAATGATTCATGAAAATGAAGCTCCAGTACCATCTGATGATGGAATAGAGCAGGTTGAACAAAAGATGAGATCAAGCAATTTGCAGGGTTGGCTGATGAAAGGAAGTAGTGTGGAATACAGGGAGCAACTATCATCTCATAATATTCTATAGACTTGAATTGGGCTTTTATATTAAGGATGGCTCCTTTGCAGGCTAGTCTAAGGGCCACTGATGTAAATTTGATTTAGGTCAGGGGTACCCAGCAGGTAGGCAATGAGACAGGGGCCATTAGAAAGGTTTAGAACAGTATAAGTGATAGGCAGGTTGGAAATGTCTTCCTCCATTGTAGGGCTGGAGACTTCAGGCAAAGACGGTTCCTGAATTAGTGGAGATGAAGGACCATAGAAAGTTTTTTTGAAGGGACTAACCAAGGGGCTTGCAGTGTGATGGAAATCACGGGATAGTATGAAGCTGTTTCTAAATGGTGGGGAATTACCACACAAATTCACATAGAATTAATGATTAACCACCAACGTGGCTTCAGATATTGTTTTGTAAGATTTCCAATTGAGATATTATGATTAAGTAAAACAATTAATCCTAACCAAAGTAGCCCAAGATAAATAGCCTGTGAAAGAATCAAAATGTCTTCAGAATAAAATTCAGGACATTGAGATGCAACACATTTTCAGTTTCAAAGACAGGGGGGACAACTCCAAGATCAGCAGGCATAAAATTAACATTGGGTGGTGCCAACAACAAAGTTTCAACTGCAGGGCCCCATCTTCCAGTAATGATTCAGCTGAGAATCAGATTGTAGGAAATGTAGCGCAACAATCCAACTACAGGATGCATTTTAAAAATGTAAGTTAGACCAAGGGATGTATGATTTTTATTGAGTAATTTTTGGGAGGACTCAACTCTTAAGAGTTGAAACAGCAAAAATTATTTAATATGTATCAAAAATTGACTGAGCAATACCACCTGGATCCTGGGCTCCTATTCCTTCCACATTGTCAAGTGATTATCTGATCCAGGTTTCAAAAATCCCTTGGGTGACCAATTTCTGACAACCATGCTGATAAATAAGTTCATATCTGGTGACCCTTAAGTTACATTAATTTATCAACATCATCTTACAGGGGGAATCAGATTTGACTGGCAAACTGGAGCAGCTTTAACCCATTTGCAATCAATCATTTGATTCAATTCCATTAAATAAGTCAGCTTTGTTAAAGGTTTTCTGGCTTTCTGAGCTTTCCTACTCGGCCAAATAATCCCCAGCATTATGGAACTTATCATTACATAAAGCCCCTGTAGTGAGCACCATTTTTGTTGTGTTCTGAGGTGCAGCACAGAAATACAACAGGAAATCCTAACCTTAGGATTAGATTTTTATTAAGTCTTGTTTAGTTGCATGGAAGGCTATTGGTTTACCTTTTGGTCCTGATTGGATAATTTCTACTAGTTGTGGCTAGAGAGAGGCCCCAAAGTACTTGGAGACACAAATACTAGAATGTGAATATAACTCAATTTTTATTGGTGATGAAGAATTGGAATATATATTGTTTGGTGATACCATAAAACAATATTAGGTCAGTAGGATCACTTGCCACAAGCACAAGTGGGGAAAGTGAGTTGTGCAAAATTAGGAAACCAAACAGATGAATTTCCCACTTTGGAGATAGACCCATTTTAAGGAGCAAAAGAAAAAGCAAAAAGGTTTGTCCTCAACATAATCCAACAAAGATAAAAATCAAAATAGTGTGAACATTGGCATTTACAACAATATTACACCATTGATTATTTTTATAAAAAACAGGTAAGAATTTAGGAGTTTTTATTAATTTTTTATTTGTAAACTAAATTCTTTGGTGTGCTGCTTGCTAGCAGCTTCTTCAGGATTAGCTATCCTTGGCACAACCAGTTGTGCAGGAAATTTTGTATCCTCTGTCCAGGCCTTCTTTGTTGGTTTAAGATGTTCATACATCTCAGGGCCATCAACCCAGACAGACATCACAAAGAGGGAAGACATACTGAATTTTAAGCCCTCCACAACTTTATTCTGGACATTAAGAAGACACCCAATGGTCTTCTCAGGAGTGTTGGGCATCTTGGCCATGAGCACCTTCACAGACACCTTGTTGATTTTTTTGCCTGTTAGGACGGCTGACTTGGCTTTTTATTTGACCTTGCAGTCAATTTCTTTGATCTCAGCAAATTCCAAGTCAGGATTCTTCAGAAACTTCTCCAATTCTCTCATATGATAATTTACTACCCTTTGTGTATGTTTTTATAGCTTTCATCCCAATAAACTGTATATTTTTCTGATATTATTGCCCTTTTTTATCCCTATTTTTTCCCATTTACTACAATATTCCATCTTTTTACCCATTGTGTATATGTTTTATGCTTATCTCAAAATGTGTTGTTTGATTTGTTTTTTGCATTGCTTCTATGATTGCTGTATTGTTTTAGCTCTTTACAAAGCCCCTTGTGAAAATATTAACAACAATTTGGTGATCAGATAAATTTAAATTAGAAAATAACATGTTTAAAGAAAGTTGTTGTTGATCCAAATTCAAAACCTTTGTAGTGTTTGGCTCCTGGAGACAACATCCAGAAGGACACAGCGGGAACTCTTTATAGCAAAAATTTGAGGTTTGAAGCTAGCCTTGTGTTAGCCTTCAGGGCAAAATTAAGGGCACATACCTTAATTTTCTGGAATACAAGATGAAGAGTTCCTTTTGGCAAAAAGGAAGGTAAAATCTTGAAAAATATTAAAGCCAATGCAAATGTGGATAAACTTGTCTTTATTGGGAGAAATGATTCTACTTAAATAGTAGACAGGGTTGATGATCACTCATTAGGTAGACAGAGCGGCAGAGGGGTCACATTGGGATGAGTTCATACCAGTATCAGTCAAGGACAGGTATTATATTCTGGAATGGGCGGATATTGAACCAGACCAATTTGTGGAAGGGGAGTAGTTCCCAAAATTGAAAGCAAAACCAACCAAATCTTTGCACATATCAATATTTGAAGGCCATATCAAAATGACATTAATGGCACAATTTACAATAACCTTAATGGTAAACTTTAAGCCAAAAAGGAGCCAAGTGAGAAAGTGATGTTGTGGCATAAAGAGCCATTCAATAATTATTTGATGCATGTGTGTCAACCATATTAATTAGTGCATATACATCAAAGTATTATTGAATGATCCTTTATGTCACAACAATCACTTTCTCACTTGGCTCCTTTTTGGCTTAAAGTTTACCATTACAGGTTTTGAATTTAGATCAGCAAAAAAATTCTCTAGAAACAATAGACACATAATTTTCTAATTTAAATTTAGCTGATCACCAAATTTTTGTTAATATTTTCACAAGAAGCTGTGTAAAGAGCTAAAAATAACTGTGCTCTAGATCTAGATACACGGCATAGTAAACATATGATTTTATAGAAATAAGCTAAACATAAAGAATAAATCAACTATAAAAAAGATAACATGAACAATTGAAATTCAAAAGAAAGATAATATAAATAGAAAATGTTTGGCAGCAGGGGGTTTATTGGGGCAGGGAAGAGTGATTCCTAGTAGGCAGAATAGCACAGGAAGGAAGACATAGAGGTGGTGCTGGCCTAGGGGGTCTGGGATTGGATGGATGGGGCTGGAAGGTGGGGGGTAGTGGTAACAGGGGTAGAACAATTGGAGTAATTGTGATTGCTGCTATATAATGCTTGTCATATTTTTTGTCTGGCATTGGTTAGATTGGCTGGTAGACAGGTGTGGCGCAGGGTGGGAGGCACTTTTCTTTCTGTGATTGGTTGCCTATGTTCACATGGAAGACAATTTAGGCAAACAAGTCAGCCACCATCTGTCAACCAAATAGAGACTTGTGGTCAAGGACTCAAAGATAAAGGTCATTAAGCACCTGGAGGTGGCGCTGCTGGACTGTGTCTCCAATAATGAAGAACACTACATCAACCAGATAGATATCTGCATGGCTGGCTGGGTAAACTGAGGCCTAGTGCCTGCGTCCTTGGATTGACTCAAGAACGGTGGAACTACCCTCCAACTGGTGGCTCAAGAGCCCCAGTAAGTGGAATTTGATCTATTCCAGGAGCCCAGAAATTCACCAAGGATATGGCTATACACATAGCCATTGGTGTAATCAGGGTTTTTCTGAAAATAGACAAAACTCTTTGCCAAAACAGCCAGGAACACATCAATGAAAGTCCTTCACTTGACCTTCTTTCTTCTGTTTTTGGTGGTGGCTTTTTCTTGCTCATCAAGCTTGCCAAAGGCAATTGATAACTTGTAGTAGAAGATAAACATGGCATCATCTGACAAACTTGTCAGGCATTGGAACAGAGTGGACTCAATGGCAGGATCATATGGGGAATCCTCTCTATCATCCCATTGATCCCCATTGCAGTTGGTCAGTACCTGGACCAAAGCCACTTTCCCATACATCCAGAGCTGCACCATGCGCTCAGAAACCTGAATGCAATAGTGTGCAAGTTATTTCCAGACCTGGATCAGGGAAAGCTTGGGGTCCCGCTGCAGGAGATTGAGCATGAATAGGTATGCCTTGCTGATCTGGGACTCTTGGGCCTTCTTTGGCTTCTTAGCTATCCCAATATGGTTCCCCCTTATCATGATTTTGTTAAATTCCCGCATGACAGTAGCTTGGTTAAATTGCAATTGGCTGGCAATCTGTTCCCAGGTCAGACCCCGCAGGTTGAGTGCCACAATTTCTTGGAAAACTTGGGCAGTAATGATTCTGTGTTTGGGGCGCTGGGCCGCAGGAGCTGAAGCCTGATTAGCTGAGGAGGTGAAAGTTGGCTGGTGGCAAGTAGTTATTTTGAACCAGGGCTGTCGTTCTGATTGGCTGGTTGGTTGGCAGCTTGTGAAGGGGTGGGTAAGAGAGCGGGAGGAGAGCCAGGGCCAGGTGACTCTCAAACAAGTCAAAGTCATAGGGGTTGGGGGTGAAATAAATGTCAGCTTCCTTGTTACCCACATCAATGGCTTGGGTGTAAATGGGTGCCTCCATGTTCTGAGCCTCAACTCCACAGAGGCTGTCTTGGCTGCTGCTGTCTTTTTTTGCTAGTGATGTCAAAAATGTTGTTGTTAAAAACCATTTTAAAAACCTAGGATAAAATCACTAAAAGTATAAGTTTAAAATTATATGATTTATTTTTATTGTTATTGCAAGTCCATATTTGAAAAGTTCTTAAAATTTTTTATACAAATCAGGAGCCATGAAAATAAATAAAATGACATTGTTCCTAAATTAGATAGCTGTTGATTGGCTGTTAAACTGTTATTTTTTATTTTAGGCTTCTCATACTACACATATTTTGTCACTTAATTTTTTCTTCTTTTTTGTTAAATCTTGCTTCTAGATTGCTCTAATTTTGTTTCATTTTAGTCCTTCTGTTGGTGGCTCATATTAATCCTGATTTGATTATAATATATTCCAGAACAGCATCTATCCATTTCACTTTATGTACCAGTCCATTTTGTTTGTGGTTTGAACTACCCCGCTTGATTTTTGATATAATTTTGTATAATGTGTTAGTGAAATTTTTTTTATTGTTTAGAATTTTGTCTGTCCACCAAAAATATTTAATTTATTTGATTCCTTAATCTTGCCTGAATTGAGGTTTGCTTAAATATAAAATCATTTTTTTAAATATGAAGTATTTTTGGTTGTGTCCATAGCTTTTAAAACTACTGTATGTTTTTTGAATTTAATAAAAAATAGAAATTGAATTTTGATATGCTGTTTTTATTGGATGTAAATGAAAAAGATTGAAAATTATATTGATATTTCACATAGTGTCTGTATATATGATGTCAAACTTGTTCTCCTGAAAATTGCATATTTTGTCCCAGTGAAACATAATTTGCTCTTATTATAGTATAATAATTATGTTCCAGAACAAGAATTCATTAAAAATTAAATCACTTCTAGGAGCTATATGTAGACCATAATTGGTTTGGGGTAGTGTCCATCTATGTTCTCTGAAGATTTTGTTTTGTTCTAATGTACAATGTTGTGATTCTTGTATCACATGGATTTCAGATAAGGTCAGAAATCAACTTCTCTTTTAAACGGCAGAAACAAAGGTTACATTGAGGAGTCCACATAAATTTAGACTTGGCGCCTGTGATGGCAGACAGTGGTGCCATGAGGATTTCACATTCTGGCATGAAGTGTTGTACGTAGGCTATTCTGCCTAAGAAGGTTCTGAGCTCTGCTTTATCCTTTGGTGGTGGAATCTTGAAGATAGCCTGAATCTTTTGTGTATCTGGCTTTATGCCTTTCTTTTAAAACCACGTGCCTTAGAAAAAGGAGTTGCTCTCAGTTGAATTGACATTTAGATGGCTTGGCAAGAAGTTTATGCTGTGCTAGGGTTGTGAATACCAATTTCAGGTTTTTGTGGTGTTGCTTGCCAGTGGGATTATACACAATGATGTCATATAAGTACACTAGGGTGCGCTTGCCAATGTGGAGTGCAAATACTTCATTCATGAATGTAACAAAGGTTGATGGTGCATTGGTTATCCCAAAGTTAAGTACAACACACTTTTATGACCCATATTTTGTCTAAAATGCAGTCTTGGGAATGTCTTTTTCTTTGATAAAAATTGATTATACCCAGCAACCAGGTCAATCTTTGAAAAGACTGGTACCCCATAAGGCATCAAAGAGATCATTGATGAGTGGAAGAGGGTAACAATTCCCGATGGTGATGTTGGGGATCCAGTCTTGGGCGGCTGGCCTGCCGTTTTCAGGGGTAACTTGGGCTGGTGTTTTTGTGGGCAGGGCCCACCACAAGAGAGGAGCTAACTTAAAAAGGTAGGAAGCAGACTTCCCCACCCAAGACCACAGGCTGGCAGTCAGTATGATGGTGTCAATACCACCTGTGAGGGTGATGTACACAATTCTGAAGAGCTTGCTGGTATGGTCAGTTGGGAGGTTGGGCAAGGAAGCAGGCATAGGTTTGGGCGTCATGGGCGGCTCCATATGGATATTATATGCAGGAAGGTAGTTAAATTTTCCTCTAGATAATTTTGGCGTGGAGAATATCCATGGGCCTTGACAGTTGTATCTAATAGCAGATTGTATGTGGGCCAAAGGATTGAGTTCAAGTATCTTTTCTGGGGTATAGTCCTTGTATTTGGACTTCAGGGGGTAATCTGTGAAGTGAACAGGCCCAAAGGGTGCACCAGGAGGGCAGACAACTGCGGGCAGTGGGGAAGGAGGGTTATGAGATCTTGAACTGAATTGGTAGATGGCAAATACAAAATAAGGCAGTAGCTGTGTAAGCCAAAGTAACATAACCTTTATTCAAAAATGGCAATAAGTTTGGAGCGTGGGGTCCTTTGGTCTATATAGCACCCCACCTCCAAACTTAACATTTTCCATGGGGGGTTCATCAGGGCATTGGGAAAGGCAGGCCCGGGGGAACAGGGTGCTTGGGTCTAAAGGCAGTAAAATGGCACTCAGCCTGGGAGTTCTTTCATTGGTCAAAAATCTCAATTTGGCTACCTGATTATCTTGCTTTAATGCTGTGGTCATGGGACCGGGCCACAGGCTCATGCCTCTTTCCTGGGTTGGCTCCTGATTGGTTGCTGGTGTAGACTTCAAGTTCATGAAGCTAATAGTTGCTGCTTTAGTACCTCCATTAGACACTGTGATTAGTCTTCCATTTGGTGCAATAATTTCCTTGGTTTGGCCTGTTTCACTGCATGGGCCAACATTCTTGGTATCAGCTTGTGGGGGCTCAATCCCAGAAAAACGCAGGCAGGCGGTCCTGTAGTCCACAGGCCCGGCAGCCCAGGGAGATCCAGGGTCAGGGTTTTATTCCTGCTCCTGGGCCCGGGTTTCCAGAGAGGAAGAATTGTCAATCCTGATAGGTAACCTTGTTTAGCGTGAAATAGTTGGTGACTAGTCTGAGGGATCCATCTTTCTTTGCTACAAAGAATACAGCAGCCCCAAATAGTGACTGTGAGAGTCTAATGAGTCCCTTCTCCAGAGCTTCTTTGGGGTAAGCCCAGAGAGTGTTGTCCTTGTTGGGTGTGAGGTGGCAAATGGGCTGTGCATTAGGAACTTCATCCTTGAGTTGGATGAGGTGTTGTATGTGTTTCTCAGGTGGAAGACCTGGAAGGACCTCCTTGAAGATCTCTGGATGTCAGGTCACTATTTCCCAATCCTGAGGGGGTGAAAGTGTCTTATTGGTCCTTGAAGTGTATGATCTTATACTGACAGGAATCCCAATCAATTGCATTGAGGTTATTTTTTCTTTTTGTGTCTCTTTATTTCATAAAAATACATGGTCTCAAAGAAGTTGGTCAACTGTTTCAGGGTAAGTTTGGTGATTAACTCCTTCTTGTTGGATGGTCAATACAGAGATAGCCCACATGGGGGTTGTTTTTTTGTGGCCAATCCAGGCCAAATACCACATTGAATTGGAGGAAGTCAGTGCCAGGTCCTTGAATGATTAGGTGAAGGTTTTCTAGTGTGATGGAGAAGGGGGAAGTTTCCCGTGTAACAGTGGTGTGATGTTCATCAGCTAAAACCACATTCTTAATCCACAAAGGATTAGTAGCTAGCTTGAACTTGTTCACAAAGTGGCTGTAACAAGGGTAAAGTCTTTGCCTGAATCCAAAAGTGCTGAGTCTGTGTAACCTCAAAAGCAGAAAGGGTAATACATCAGTTTATTGGAATTTCTGGAAACAGTGTAGAGCACAAGATCTCCTGAGAAGACCTGTATCATTGGGCATTGATCCACGTCTTTGGGACAGTACTTATTGTTGTGCAAAGCAGAAGATTGGCAGGAAGAGCTTGGTTTGCTTATTACTCTCCCTGGGCATTTCTCTTGGCTGGATTACTTTGGGCTTTGGTGACCCTAAAGTGGGTGCAGTTGGATTAGCCAATGTTTCTGTTATTGTGCCCATTTGAGCCCAAAGGTTTGTTGTTTGCACTGTTATTGTTGTTAGGCAGAGGGTGGTCAAGTGGAATGTCCGCCTGTGTGAGAATCCTTGGGTCTCTCTTGTTTTACAGTTTATGCCTTGTGCAGGGTGCTGTCATGGTAGATTCCATAATGCTGGGAATTATTTGTCCAAGTAAGAAAGCTTAAAAGCTGGAAAGCTGTTAATGAAATTAACTGATTTGATGGATTTAAATCAAACAGTTGAGTGAACAAGGGTTAAAGTTGCTCCAGTTGGCCAGTTGTATTTAATTTCCCCTTGCAAGCTGGAGCTGATAAATTGACGTAATATGAGAGTCACCACATATGATCTTATTAATCAGCATGGTTGTCAGAAATTGGTCACCCAAGGGATTTTTGAAACCTGGATCAGATAATCACTTGGCAATGTGGAAGGAATAGGAGCCAATGATACAGGTGGTATTGCTTAGTCAAATTTTGATATATATTGAATAATTTTCATTGTTTCAACTCTTAAGAGTTGGGTCCTCCCAAAAATTTACTCAAAAAAATCAATTATTCTCTAGTCTAACTTTATTTTGAAATATATCTTGTAGTTGGCCAGCTGCGCTACATTTCCAACAATTTAATTCTTAGCAGATTTGTCAGGGCCCAGAATGCCCTGGACAACCAGCTAGCATTCTTAGAGGCCAAGCAACCCACAGCCTGGAAATCTTTATCAATTGTCTCCCAGAGCAAGAAAACCCTATTTCAATTAATGAATGGCCCAGGATTTGAGAGGCACATAAGCCTCAAATCCCTGGCTTTGATTCTGTTAATAAATTTGGCCCTCTTAATTATCAGGAAATGATACATTAAGCGCTTGATTGCTTATGGGTTCTATAAATATCTGTGGCACCTTGGCATGCTGCAGCAAAAAGCAAGGTTCCTGCTATGCTGATCAATAATAATCCATCCCTAAGCTCTAGCATGCAATTCCCGGGCAAAATTTCTAGTTTGACTGAAAATGTTGCTACCAAATCTCTGGTGGCATAAAAGGCTGCAATTTTACCAGTAAGTATAAGTAGTGGGGAGAAAAAGCCCACCTTGCTGTTGAAATCTTAAATTAAAAGACTTTTTGCTCAGGATTCATTATTTTCTTGCAAGAACTATCTATTTTTGCACCAATATAACTATTCTGTTTGCATTTATTCATGACTCCACTACACTTTACAACCTCACATAATTTCTCCCTCCTGGCCACCAAGAGTGATCATTTTGCCCTCCATGCTGGAGATTCCTCCTACATCCCCCTGATTTATAATATAGTTAGTGAAAACTAGCCATTGCTGACATTTAATATAGCTCCCATTGATTAGGTTTCAGCTCAAAGTTCCAAATAGATGTGTAGCACAGATAAGCTACTAGTCCAGTTGATTTACAAGTCATAACTCTAGAGGGTTAATTAGCTCATCAAACAATCATACCAATTGATGGGATAAATACCAATATGATCTTAGATTGAGGTCTGATCTGAGCATCAGTTGTTATGATAATTCTCATTTCCCTATAAAACTCTTCTCTTGTTATATTAAATAAAATATCAAATTTACACAATATACACATATACTAGGATAGTCTTTTATTAAAGAAGCTTAGTTTAGGGTAAAGTATAACCATCATAATATGAGTTAAGCGTATAATACACACCATAGTATATATCACAACATTTGGTGCTCAATCCAAATACAACAGCCCAATGGTACTTGCCGCCTGAATGGGGACCCGTCTTTTTCCCAGGGAGGTAATGGAGATGACCTTCTCCATGATTTCCTCTGTCACTTACAGGATCACTGCAATGGGCTCTTTACAGAGATCAATTGCTTTGCTGGTACAAGGGATGGTCTACTTAGTGAATTCATGGCTTTTGATCAATTCATGACAGACATGCAGCAACCCCGCCAGATAGAGGATCTCTCTGCTTTACATCTGGACGTTCCAGTTCCACTCAAGATGGATGGGAATATGGAGCCAACCCAGCTGTTAGGCACCCACCCACTAGGAAGTAATTTTCCTAGGTGGTGAATGATGGCAGAGGGTTTTATTATGGTTACCAATGATCCTACAGGCAAGGACACCATTCCTAGATGGAATAATTCTCCAAACACTCAATATCTGCCTAGCAGCGGGTTGAAACGTCCCCAAGAAGAAGTATGCCCCTAAGTAACACAGGAGGAAGGCAGAAGCCAAAAGACAGAAGACTTGGGGTTTGGGGATCTGGGATGCGGATTGATAGTTCTTGGTCTCTTCTCTGAGAGATGAGTTATGTGATAAAGGTGTAGCAGTATACCATACTATGGGTATAACCCAGCACCAAGAGCTGTCTAGGAATTGTGCTTTGGGAGAGGTACCCAAATCTGCGCGTTAACCCATCAAAACTCTGGCCAACACAGCCGGCAGCAAGATTATCCAAAACAACCATTTATACCCAAGAAACTCCATAGGAGGAGTCTTGTGTAATCTCATGGTTTTGGATGTTAAGGCTTAAGTCAAGTTAAAAGGGTAAGAAAATGATTCACAGTGGGCAAATGTAGACTTTATTGATTGAAAAAGTGATAGATCATAACTTACCAGCCTTATATAGCATGGTAGTAAAATGATAATCTGGGGAAAACATAAAGGAGATCAAATCTCATGGGGATGAAATTGGGGAATTTGGAGATCCTTGGCAGTTTAAAATATGAAATTAGAATTATTAACCATTATGATAACTTCAGTGTCCTTAAAATCATTTTTAGATAAAAAATAATTAACACATAGCCAGGCAGCAACAGGAAATGCCCAGCTATTCCCCAGTTAAAACTGGGGAAGGGGAGCAGGAGCCAGCAGAAGAACCCAAAGCCAACGGCCAAGCCATAACAAAAACAGAGTCACAAGTGCTCCCAACGTCACCAACATAATTAAGAGATACTTTCAAAAGGATGGGCGTAGCACCTGATTGGCTAGAATTGATTTTGCAAGGTGATGATTTGCTTGTTGCTATATTACTAATTGTTTCTTTTAGCAGAAAGCAGCAAAGCGGACAGGAGAAGACCCAAGTTCAAATCCTGTTGCTTTAATTCATGGCTCAGCGGTCAAACCTGAACAATTCACCTAGGCAAAACAGAGCATTTACTACTAACTAACTTAATAATTTTAGGAGATTCAGAAGAAACCAAAGGAGGAAAGCTATTTTTTCATAAACCAAGGAATAGATTGTTGTCAGGAATTATAGAAAGGACATTCTTGACACCAGAAACATCTGGAGCAAGCTATAGGCAGCATGGACTGTGGTACTTACCAAAACAGGGAAGCACACAAGAAATTGGTGGTACTGCCATCCTATGGCACTATAGCCAAAGAGAAATTTCAGAACTTTACAGGGATTACTCCCAATCAACTTTGCCTGCATATGAAAAAGGATAGAACAAGCAAAGAGTATTTGTATAGCTTTACATATCCTGCACTTTGCCACAATTGTATACATCTGGGTTATCGATTCTCCCTTATTTTTCACCAGGAAAATTTGATTAATAATCAGCAGGCTTTCCTTTGACGCCTTTACAACAAACTGGTGGGCTCTATGGCTAACATCAGCCATCAAATTAATGGTCTACTTGGTCATCAGAATTACACTGTTATGTGGTCAGCACAGCTTGAGGAGCGCCTGACCAACTACGTAGCCACAATGCTTGGCACAATTTTAGAGCACAAAGGGGTTGACAAAATCTGGCTCTGTACTGTAACTCATCACGTCAAGGGGGCAGAAGCCACCTTTTATTATTGTGCAATGAAGTCATGTTGCTCTGTTGGTCTATAAGAATGATTGAGGATGGCTCTGCCTCTGAGCAAAATAACAAGACCACTGCTATAGTACAGCGGGAAATGTAAGAGCTATCCAAGCACATCAGTGAAATTAATTAGAGTCTTCAACAATTCCTTGTGGATTTTAGTCATTTCTATATGTAATTTCCTAAGCTGGTGAAGCGCATTGACCACTGCCACAATCAAACAGAAGAGAACCACAATAATCTTGAGAGATTAGGGAATAGCCAGCGGGCTGCACAGGAAAAGTACAGAGTGTTACTTGAAAGACAGGACTCTCATGTTGAGAAGCTTGAAGACAAACTACACACCTCTAATTGAACAATCAAGGCTCTTGTGCAAGAGGTACAAAGCAACACAGAAATATCCAGCTGCTACAAGATCAAGTGGAGCAGCTACTCTTGTTGTACCCACACTAAACAGGGTTAGAGATGAAACCACAGATCACTACCAGAGGAAGCCCAAGTGCCCTCTCTTCCAAAAGCCAGGCGCTGTCTGAAGATTTTTGTTATTTTCACAGTTATGAGAGTGACAAGGACAATGTTGGCCATACAATGCAAAAGGTCTATGTAGCCAAACTGGTACTAGACAGCAGTGGGACTCCCCTACCTGGGGCCGCGGCTTCAACATCTAGTACTAGAAACAATCTTAGAGATGTGGCTTCTGAGGCACAATTATTTGCCTTGAACTTGATGAATACCTCCCTACTGCTCAGAAGAAGTTACAATTATAGTACGTCTTCTGTGATTCAGAATTTTAAACCTACAAATCTTCCCAGGTTTGAAAAGAAAGAAAATTTTCACATGTTCCTCTGCCTATACAATAACTTGATGTATGGTGCAGACAATACTATGAAGAACGCAGCTATATTTAACTGTTTGGATTAAAAAACCCAGACAATAATAATACCAAGACTGCCAGAACAAGGGTGAACATACAAGAATGTGTCTAGAGCCTTAATAGAAGAATTTGGTAGCTAAGAAGCCCTTTTCTACCACAAGATGGAATTCACATAAGGGAAGATAAAGAAGGGTGAAACTCTCATTTAGTTTTCAGAACATTTCTGTTTAGAAACCCAGACCCTGGTCTTCATGGGAGCCGCTACCTTTGTGGATGTGAAAGAAGCTCTCCTAAATTATGTACACCCTAATTGCAAGTTATCTATTGCACTTCAGTCTGGTATTTATGGTGCCCAAACAGTTCCAGAGCTAATGCGCCACTTAAGTTCATTTAAAGAACAGTTTGATGTTCCTTTCCCAGACTACAAAAAGTCCACCTCCTTTTTGACAAGTGAATTCAAGGGCAAGAGCCTTGAGAAAGATCCCTCAAAGAAAACAGCACTCAGTACTATGCCCTCAACCAGCAACTCTGCAAGTAACCACACTTGTTACAAGTGTGGGCAACTAGGGCATCTCTCCCAGGATTACAAGTTACCCAAGGCCAATTTCTGCCACTTGGGCCACAAAGAAAGCAAATATGACAAGCATACAGAAGAAGAGGAAAGAGAAGAAGATATAGAAGATCCAAAAAATCTGCTAAGCAGTCAAGTCAAGGAGAAAACCCTGACTGCTAGCAGTAATCACCCCTCTTCAACTATTGATACCAATCTCAGCATTCCAGATCAGGGCAACTTCTTGCTGAATCAAGAAGCCTGTCCTGACTAATGCTTGCCTGATAAAGAAGAAATAAACAAAGATTTGCCACATTGGGTATTAGCTGTTAATGTAGTCACAAAGAAGCAGGCAATCCATACGGAAAGTCTACCTTCTCAAGAGGCTGTTGATACTGTCTCTATACCCTATGCTGTCACAAGTGACAAACTTTTATCAACTATACTTATTGAAAGGCCTCAACTACAAGATTTGAACCCTGGCTCTCCACGGGCCGCCAGCCCGCAGGGCCAGCTGCCCAGCTGCCCGCAGTTTTTTGGGCCCAAACCAGAGCAGGATTTGACTTTGGAGAATTCTTTGAAGCTTGGCAAATCAAATTCACCTACATCAATGCCTCCCATGCCAAAGGCTCCTGACAACTTGACCAATCAGCAGGCGGGTCCAGCCACAGATCCTGGGATAACTTGGGCCCACGCGGAAGGGAAAACTGAGAACCTTCCCATAGAACGCGGGCCACCCAGAGATGACCAATCCTACAACCTGACTAGGAAAGTTGAGCATTCTCAGTTCAAGCCAGCCAATGGAATAACTCCTGCAATTGATGCCACCAAAGACTGGGAAGACCTGGTGAACGGAAAACCCCAGGCCAAGGAAATTTGTGAAAGTTTTACCATGACAGATGGGCATACTTATACCCTGGACTGCCAGGAAGATGCCCATTGCCATTCTTGCAATAAAGTGACATGAACCTTTGGTTCAACCAAATTATACCATACTTGTTATTATTTCTACTTCATTTACAGCCTACATCTTGCAGTTCTGCACCCCACACTTGCCCATCCCAAGAAACCGCGGACCAGCCGCCCAAACTTTACCGTCCACCAGGAGCTCCCTTTGGCCCAGTACATTTCACCAAGTACCCACTCAACCCAGCGTATTCAGATTTTACTCTGGAGGAGATCCTAATCCACGACCCTGAAGCTAGAACTAGAGAAACTGAAACCATATACAGATAAGGCATCAAAATCACCATACCTCCTCTGCTATTCCAAGACAAGTATAACTTCCTGCCCGCATATTTGGTCCCAATGACGCCGCCCCTCACTCCGCGGCCCAACTGCCCGCAAGAATCTGTTGCCACTAATGAATCCACTTACACACAGGTATTTGGGGTGATGTATATCACCCTCACTGGATTGATTGATTCTATGGTGCCTGTAAGCGGACCCTGGGCAGTCCTTGGAAAATTGTTATCTTATATTGTAAATTTAGCCCCAATCTTGTGGTGGGCTCTCCCTGCTGGGCCCGCGGCCGTCTGCCTGCAAGTTCTCAGGAACCCCCCACAGGGTGGATCCCTGACATATGCTGAGAAAGTCTCATTGCCATACAATAAAGTCACGTATGAAAGTGATAGTGTTAAAAAGTTGTTTCAATTATTGAGGTTGGTGCAAGTCTCCAGAAACTTGGATACCTCAGAAAGTCTAAATCCTGAGTTAACAACTGCATCAGAGGCATTTTTTTCTCAGTTTAAAGGCTTAGATATCTACAAGGTTACCAATATCACATATCCTCATTATGAAGAATGGCACAACTGCACCTATATTGAGCTTGTGGTCCATAAGCTCAGAGTAAAAGCAATCTTGGATTCTAGAGCTCCTGATGACATTGTGTCAACCAGGCTAGTTAAGAAGCTGAAACTTGCGCCTGACTTGGACTACAACAAGGAATTTGGAACAGCAGGATCTGATAGAACAAAGGCATTGGGGGCTTACTCATCTTTACTATTGTTTTTTGGTAAATTGGTGTTAACAGCATCAGCAATAGTGTTGCAAAATGAAAGCTATGATGTTTTATTGGTACAAGTTTCATGGCTACATACAGAACTATCATAAACCATCAAGATAGTACTTTCAGTATTTTGTTCTGCTCTGTGCCTATGTTCTACCATGATGATAGAATAAAGGACGTTCCTACCAAGAAGATTCACTATATTAATATGGAGTATGCTGACGTTGACATGCCTTTAGCGTACACTTTGCAACAATGCAAAATAAAGACGCTGCCATTGGCCACAAAGGAGTACATGGGGATTCCATTGTATTCCAGCAGTGAGTTTTTGATACCAAGCAGGTCTCAAGTGATACACAACACAGGCCTGTGTCTTAGCTTTTTAAAAGGGTTGCACGGTGAAGTGGCAGGACAGCATAATTAGTCACATTTAGAGCCTTAGATCCTACCAGGAATTGACATGCTTTTGGCAGAAGAAATCCTGGTGCTCCTGGGCAATCTATCAGATAAAGCGCTAAAAGTGAAGAAACATCAGCTTCTGGGATATATGAAGTTGGAGGAAAATTCCAGCCTTATGGATGTCACTCCTTTTGGTGAGTTTAATGAGTTTGTGTTACCTTGCTTCCAGTCAAGTGTACTGTCATTAATTCTGTGCAAATCTCTGAATGGACTCACAGAGGATCAGAAGGACCAAGCTTTACGTCTCTTTGAGAAATTCAAGGATGTCTTTGCCAAGCATAATCATGACCTAGGAAAGGCCCTGGGAGTTGAACATGTATTGGATATGCAAGGTACTGCCCCTATCTGCTCAAGACCAATAAGATGTAGCCTGGTTAACCAGGCAATTGTTAATGAAGAGTTACAAAAATTGTTATCTTCTGGACTTTTGGTCCCCAGTAAAAGTCCTTGGTCTTCACCGCTGTTGATTGTGAAGAAGAAAGATGGTACCAAACACGTGTTAATGGACTACCACAAGTTGAATTCAGTCACAAAAAGGATTCATGCCCCTTACCACATATTGATGATACACTGGATAAACTGGGAGGCGCAAAGTACTTCAGCACAATGGATCTGATCAGTAGATACTAGCAGATGGACCTTCCAGTGGTAGACCAGGAAAAGTGCGCCATTATTACAGTGCAAGGCCTTTTCCAGCCAACTAGAATGCTGCAAGGACTTGAAAAGCCCCAGCAACATTTCAACAGGCCATGAATACTGTAATGGAAGACCTTAAATTGACTTGCGTACTGGTCTACCTTGATGACATCAACGTCTTCTCCTGTTCTTTTGGCCAAAATTTGGAACACTTGGAAGCAGTGTTCAATTGTCTTATTGCAGCTATTCTTAATCTGAAACCAAAGAAGTGTAACTTTTCAAGGAATATTTAGAGTTTCTTGGGTACATTATCAGCAAAGATGGATTAGAACCTGTTCCTGCTAAGGTTGAAGCAATCACACATATGCAAACACCTACCAACAAGAGAGATGTACAGGTGTTCCTTGGAATGATTGGTTACTACATAAGGTTTATACCAAGCTTTGCAGGTCTAAAAGGCCCACTTTTTTCCTTGCTCAAGAATTAAGTCAAATTTTCATGGACACCAGGCTGCCAGAAAGCCTTCAAGGATCTAAAAGCTACTCTAGTATTGAAGCCAGTACTCTCATATCCAAATTTTGAGCTCCCTTTTATTGTACACACAGACGCAAGCCTTACATAAATTGGGGCCGTTCTTTCTCAGCTAGATGGCAACAACCAGGACCATCCTGTGGAATATTGTTCTTGTACACTCAACAGCCATGAACACAACTATAAGGTTACAGAAAATGATTTCATGTCAGTCATCTATGCCTATCAACAATTCAGAGTATACCTTCACAGAGTGCACTTTATGGTGGTAACTGATCATGCCTCATTTAAGTGGTTGAAGACACTTAAGGACCCTGAAGGACAACTGGCACAATGGGAAATTAAGTTACAGGCCTATGGCTTTTAGATAATCCATTGTGCTGGCGCCATGCATCAGAATGCAGATTGTCTTTCACGCCTTCCTACCATAGCTCTGGTTTCCTCAGCAGCAGATGAGCTTTTTGACAAGCTATTGCTGAAGCCTTCTACATGGGGAAGCAGCCCAAACAAGATTCAAGAAAATCTTAAAACTCTTGTGGTGGATTCTTGCATCAAAGCCAAACATCTTCTCAAACTGTATAAAGGGAAATGGTTGCCCTACATTTGTCCATCCTTACAAACTGATGCAGTAGTATCAGCACATTGTACTGTGGGTCATGGCGGTATCCAGAAGAACCTGACTTTTTGCAACAACATTGCTATTAGGAAGGGATGCATTCCAACGTAGCAGAAACGTTGGTTGTTTGTCACAATTGTAACATAGAGCAACCTAAGGTCTTGCGCTATCAGCATCAATTGATTTGACCTGGGTTTGCCTTTAACACAATTGCCATTGATGTAGTTGGGCCATTACTCATCACGCGTAATAATAGATTTGTGATAGTGGTCATGGACCAGTTGACTAAGTAGGCGGAAACCAAAGCTATCCCAAATCATTCTGCCTTAACAACAGCCAAGCTTATACTGGAGAATATCCTCTACAAGCACGGCTTCCGCAGACTTTGTTAACAGCCAACAGCTCTAATTTCACTAGTTATATGATACCACAACTGAACAAGTTAATGGGCATTTGCGGTACTCTTTCAACTCCATACCACCTGCAGACAAATGGTATGATAGAGAGGACCAACAGAAGTCTAGTACAGATCTTAAGGAATCTAAGTCACCAACATGAAACGGAATGTGATACATATCTTCCGGCAGCTACCTTAGTGTACAACATTGGATATCATAGAGCCACTGGTAAAAGCTCTTTCCAGCTTTTATATGGACAACAGCCTAGTATTCTATCCCACTTGTACAGTCTAGTTAGCACTGTTGATCCTCTCTCTCCTGATGCATATCTAAAGAGACTAGTACAGACTCTTATCAAATTACAGTCTGAAGCATACTCCACTAACCTTGCAACTAAGGAAAAGGATATGGATTGTGCAGAGAAGACACATTATGCTCTCCCTGAATATGGAGTAGAAAGTATAGCATACTTCTAGAGGAACCAGGGGTACAGTTGCAAAAGAAAACTTGCCTTGTTATGGCAAGGCCATGTCAAAGTTGTCCAGAAAGTGGGGGTAGACAGCTATACCCTAAAGGATCTGGAAACTGGTGAATTGATCACTTGAGTTCATGTGCAATATATGCACAAGGCTCCTAGTGGGCAAGCATAATTCCCTTTATGGGTAGCAACTCAGAAAAAGAAAAAGCCAATGAAAATAATTCATGAGTTGTTACCCTTTTTGAAACAAGAAGGAATATAATGTATATAAGGGACAAAGAAAAGTAATTATTTTGCAACACTTTATTAAAGTGCAAGTTCTTCTATTGCCAGACGTAACTGAAGGAGAATTTGTGCAGATGCAGCATATATAAGCCATACAGAAGACAACCAGCGGAAGCCATATGGAAGGAATGGGGTCAAATCAACTGGCAGGAACCTGACACAATTTATCCCTATGGAATATGGGAAGGCAAATCCTAATAGGATTCACTCCCATAGAAGGCTTTCCTGCTAAGCATACTCTTCTGGTGTCTTGCTGCCTACAGAGTACATCATAGCAAGTAGCCATTCAAGGTACTCAGGCATATGGTGAAGACATTAGTGGTAGACAGACTTTGATTTATATAGGACAAGGTTACCAACTAGTGTCATGGATTGACAGCTACCTGCGTTCTTGTAGCTTAGAATATCTAACATGGCACTCATGGCCCTTTGAAGACAGTACTCATGACTGTCAGACCCATGCCACAAAGGGACTGGCCCTGCTGTGGACTTAGGATTCATCCAGGCAATAAAGATGACCTTTAGCAGCTCCAGTGCACAAGACTTCTGGTTGGTTGATAGGGACATGCCATCAAATTTGAACTGGTCAAGTTGAACCTCCAAATAATCCATCAGTTTAGAAAATGGTAATAACCAGAAAACTGTGTTCCCAACTTCAATTTTCTGTGTAGAAATCATGTATGAATGCTCCAGAGCAAGCATCAATATCAACCACATTGGAAAAGACCCCTGCAGTGAAAATCTTGAGATTGAATCCCAACAGACATGCAGGTTCATGTCCATGTAATGCCTGTTTTGGTCTTCTTGAATCACCACAACATTAGTTGAAACGTCTTTTGAATTAAGATTTTTGAGTCTTGTGGACAGAGAACTATGGATGGAATTCATCACCTGATTAGTTAGAGTAGTTGACTTTGGTGTCTCCTTTTGAGTCATGGTGGACAATTGCAGGATGGTATTTGTTGGTGTACTTGGTTAGTATGCACTGCCACTTATAAGGCTTAACAGAGCTATTTCAATTTCCCCACCAATTATTTTGCTGAAGTTATCCCTCTCTTCTGGTTCCACAATGAGTGATGGACGTGGTGGTTCCCTAGGGCTTGATACTTTAGAGCTAGCACAGTTGGTTGCTACTCTACATTGTGGCTGGTCTGTATACCTTATGACTGGTTTCCTTACTTGTTTTGGACGGTTAATCATAATGAGAGAGAAAGTATTGTCACTGTATTGTCTAGTTTTGTGGGGGGAAATGTTATAATGTGTTTAGTGAAAACTAGCCATTAGTGACTTCAATATACCTCCCATTTATTAGGCTTGAGCTCAAAGTTCCAAATAGATGTGTAGCACATATGAGCTACTAGTCCAGTTAATTTACAGATCATAACTATAGAGGGTTAATTAGCCCAACAAACAATCATACCAGTTGATGGGCTAAATACCAATATGATCTTAGATTGAGGTCTGATCTGAGCATCAGTGGTTTATGATAATTCTCATTCCGCTATAAAACTCTTCCTTTGTTATATTAAATGAAATATCAAATTTACGCAATATATGCATATACTAGGATAGTCTTTTATTAAAGAAGCTTAGTTTAGGTTAAAGTATAACTGATGTAATCTGAATTAAGCGTATAACACACACCATAGTCTATGTTGCAACACCTACCAACTATACCTCCTACCCAGGACTTCAGTAAGTTGGGGTTTGTCTATATCATAGTATTGGGGCTGGCCAACCAGGTTGTGCCCCATACTGTGAGTTGGTGTCCCTTAGCTAATGCAGTCAACTACCTGGTCAGCATCATGCCTATTATTACATGGCCTTCCAGGCCTGGCCTGCCTTCCCTGTGGGAGTCTAGCCAGACCCTGGTATAGGCCTTGGCAGTATGTCACCCATAACAAAATTAGTAACCCTGGGCCCCTATTCTTCTTTGATTATAGGGGCATCTTGTATGCCTTTATTTTTGACCTCAGATTACTACCTAAGACAGTACATGATCAAGAAACAAGAAACAAGCAAAAGACAATAAGGAGTTGTTGCCAAGTCATCCCAGGCCCAGACTGTGACAATCTCCACCTTAAAACAAAATACTGCTGCCCCTAAAAAATTTCCTGACCTGCCAAAAATAAACTTGGCTGGTTTCAGAAAAGGAATGATCATGATAAACGCCCTGTTCCATTCCCACCCCAAGAGCTTCAGAGATAACACTCAGAAGTTTATGATGATGGCCGCCCAACTGAAGGATGATGCCAGAGAAACCTTCTTGACCAGCCTAGAGGAAGACCCGGATTTCATACTCTCCTACAACTAATTCCTGAAGAGAATAAACTCTGCAACCACCCCTGCTTGTGCAAAGATCCAATCCTAAATTGGGCTCATCCACCTGACCCAAGTGAGGAACAATATGAAGACCTACATACAACAATTTCTATGCCTGGCAGAGGCTACCAAGATTCCAGATGGCCTATATGGCTTGCATTTCAGAAATGGTTTGAACCCACACAACTCCAGCCTAATGAGACACCACCAATGTGACCTCCTCAATGACAAGCTCCTGGCTAAAGCCAGAGGCATGGGCTTCAGCCAACCACAAGGATACCACACTGGTTAGCCCTGGAACAATCAAAACCCTAGTGCTAGTAGGCCCTGTCTGAACATGCCTCCAGAAGAGTACCAACGCCATGTCAGAAGTGGCTATGCTTATATTGCCACCAGAGTGGCCACTTATCCAAGGACTGCACTAGCTACTACAATGGAACCCAAGGAGCCACCATTTTGGCAATAAACAACACTTCTCAGTCCTATCCTATCATTGACACTACCTTATGTTACCATGACCATGAGGTGAACACTGTAGCCCTCCTAGACAGTGGAGCAACCTTCAACTACATGGAACATAGTCTAGCTGAGAAACTGGGTGTACCAATCCATGGAAACTCCTGACTGGTGACCTTGGGCAACAAGACAACAGACCTTTCCAACAAATGTGAAGAGTCTGTCTCCCTGAAGTTAAATGGGAAACTCCTGAACACCAGATTCTACATCATGGAGAAGCTTCCAAACCCTGTAGTGATAGGGTTTGAATGGTGGGTTGACCACCAATTGAACTTAGACTATAAGAATCATCAGGTGGCTGTCACTCATGAAAGCCAAACTCTAGAGGTTCCATGCTTGAACCCTCAGCAGACCCTGAGCCAAACAACATTGCCAAAAAACTTGAAAAACTGAGACCCCAAAATTTTTTGAAGCCTTGGGAGTCTATCTTATCAGAAGAAGAAGTCACCACCTTGCCTAAACACAGTCAGTTTGACCACGCCATTGACCTCTTCCCCAAAACCCAGCCTAAGGATGGACCTGTCTACATTTGTAACATGAAGAAACAAGCCGCCTTAAGAGAGTATTTGGACAAGATGATGAAGAAGGGATATATTGCATCTCCAAATCCACTTGTCCATCCTCTTTACTGTTTGTTAAAAAGAAGGGCAGTATACGCCCTTGCATCAACTACCAGGACCTAAACAGCATCACTGTAAAAAACAGATACCCTGTGTTGCAACCGAGGTTCAAACCTTGCCTGCTAACATATCTTACAATACAGAGGGGGCGCTCAATGAGTCGCCCCTTGACGTATCTAACGTTATGAATGGATCTGATGGCAATGTCAAATGGCGGGCACTTCATCCTTATTAGGAGCGTTGCCAATTTGACCCACTGATCCCCGCACAAGTTATTCCTTGGCTCCAAACCCTACATGGAACTCCCCACTATGCCACCCCCTTGTGGCCTTGTGGCTTCCCCATTTAGTATATTAACCATAATATCCTACAATAAACAACACCTTCTGCTTTTTATTATGTCCTTTCCTATTGGACTGTTGTCTTTCCCAATTCCAAGTGCTGGACCCTCATTGGTTCAGTGGCAACAGTGGTAGCAGAAGTAGGTTACAACCTATTTTAAAAACAAAATTCCCCCCCAAGAAAGGACAGAGTACGGACTGCATGGCTACTCCACAACAAGAGACGTTCCTTCCATTCCCCAAGGGGGACATTCCCAAATGTTATTTCATCTATCAAGATCAGTTAGTTCTTACCAGTGTATACAATTGGCTCCACCTCAGGCAGTGTGACGCTAGCGTCACCCCACCACAGTCGGATCTGTTGCAACGTATGCTCAACCTCCAACTAGAGTCCTTCACTGGCGGTGTCAAAGGAGCCAACATTGTCAGTTGGCTCCAGTCCACCAAAACACGTCTTTGTATCTGTCAGGTTCCTGAGTCCATGTGGGTTGCCACTGCATCTGGCTGCCTTACGGGGCCCGCCGCTGTGTGGTTCACCAACTGGGCCAGCCAGGAGTTTGACATCACCTGGGCAACATTTTGAGACGCCGCCAAGTCCTGATATAGCAAAACCTTCTCTCCCATTATCTTGGGGACTCACCTCATAGCCATCAAGCAGACTGGTTATGTCCCTGAGTATCTTGCTGCGTGGTAAAAAGCCCTTGCTGCTGCCCCTGAAGCAGTGACCAATGGGAACACCATGTTGCTCACTCTCATTGTCAATGGGTTGAAACCCCATATTTGCAAGTGGGTTCCTGTTGGCCGCTGCACCTCTATTGACAACTGTTATAAAGCCATTATAGAGGCCAGTAACCCGGCTTCAATGGGCTTCTGCCGCATCAACAATACTCCACCCCAACCACGTCCTGCACCTAACAATGGCCAAGGTCAAGTAGGCCATTGCCAACCTTGACAGCAGGAAGGTGCAACTAAACGCCCCCGCAAGGGGGATCTCCAGCTAGCGCTAATTGAGGACCAGGGAAAAGCCTGGGGGTTGTAACAATGAGAGGCCTTACAACCCCAATTGACCTGCCCTCTCAGCCCTTGCTTGCAAAGAACTCCCACAACTACAATCTTCACGAGGTCAAAACCCTAGACGTCTTTCAGGTCCATAGCAATGACCCCGTGTTGCAAGCTGCTCATTCTGCAAATAAAGTAACACACTTGTCCTATCCCTTCTGTTTCCATGGGAACACCCACAAGTTACTGGTAGATACCGGGGCTGATCACACCATGGTAGACCAGACGTTCACTGACTCCCAGCAATTAGACCGAGTACCCAGCAGATTCAAAGCAGTATGCGTAGCTGATTCCCGCAGAATTGCCATCACCCACAAGACGGTACCCTTCTCTGTAAGGATGGGGAAAATCCAGGTTAAGCTCTCTGGGCCAATCATGGCAGGCCTCAGCCACAACGTAATTGCTGGCCTCAACTGGCTGCGGCATAACCGTCCTTACATTGACTGGGATACCTCTGTCATCACCCTCAATAGAAATGGGGTGGGTTTTCAGATTTACCCCATGGAAATGAACAAACTACTACATGACACTGTGTTTGTCAGAATGACAGAAAAAGGCTCATACACTTTTAAGGAGGAAAACTAGACTTCAACCAATGCTCAGTCAAAGTTATACGTGCTGAACCACCAGCGGTCCCTCCCTTGACCTCTTCACCATCACCAGCGCTTGCAGCACTCCTTGAGGAGTACAAGGATGTATTCAGTGAGACACTTGAACAACTACCTCCTCCTTGGGAGATCCAGCACGCCGTACAACTTCAAGAATTGTTACCAAAAGCACAATCATTATACTGTCTCACACCAAAGGAAGATGAAACCCTCTGCCAGCACCTTGTAGACGCGCTTGATAAGGGATTCATTTGCCCCTCGCTCTCTCCATACGGGGCAGCGGTCTTCTTTGTAGCTAAGAAGGATGGGTCTCTTTGCCTGGCCACAGACTATTGCGCCCTAAATGAGGTGACAGTTAAAAATAAATACCCCCTGCCGCTGATTGACAACCTGTTTGATACACTTGCAGGTGCAAAGGTCTTTAGCAAGATCAATCTCACTGCAGGGTACAACCAGGTCCGCATTGCACCAGGGGACGAGGCAAAAACCGCCTTCCGCACACGCTACGGGTTGTTTGAGTGTTGTTTCATGAACTTAGGAATGACTATCCTCCCTCCACCTTTGCCATGCTGATGAACAAAGCCTTTGAGGAATTGAATGGGAAGTGTGTGGTTGTGTACCTTGACAACGTTATTATCTTCAGTCAAGATCAAACCACACATCTCCAACACCTCCGTGCTTTCCTCAACACCCTTCGGGAAAACCAGCTAAAAGCTAAACCCTCCAAATGTGAGTTCCTCAAGTCGGAGTTACTATTCCTTGGGCACACCATCTCTGCTCAAGGAATAAAGCCCGACCCTGCCAAAATCAAGGCAATCACTAGCATGCCGCCCCCCACTGATGTGGGCCAAGTGCAAACATTCTTGGGCATGGTTGCCTATGTATGCAAGTTCATCCCCAATTGTGGAGAACTAATTGCACCTCTTACTGAGCTCCTCAAAACCAAACAGCGCTTTTATTGGACTCCCGCCAGAGATCAAGCCTTTGAGACGTTGAAGCAAAGGCTCACAACAGCACCAGTACTGCAGTTCACCAATTGAAACTGCCAGTACAAACTCAAGACCAATGCCTCTGACAGGGCCATAGGGGGCGTGCTAAGGGTAGAAACTGACAATGGCATCTTCCTCCCTGTGGCATATGAGTCCAGGAAGCTCACTGACTCAGAACAACATTACCCCATCTATGATAAAGAGCTGTCAGCCATTGTACACTGTGTTGAGAAGTGGCGTTGTTACTTGGAAGGTGCGACCTTCCCACCCCGCGTTCTGACAGATCATAAGTCACTCCAGTATTTCAACATGCAGTCTCATCTGAAACGCTGCCAAGCAGGATGGGTTGAACATCTATCCCCCTATCAATTACGCATCAAATATAAGCCGGGAAAGGAAATTGTCACAGCCGACACTCTTTTACAACTCTACGTAGTGTCCATCACTGGGGACAACAGTCTGGATCCAGACTGGCCCATGCTCTACCTGCGCCCTGAGGTGACCCGCTACAAGGGCCTTAACTCAGCCACCATCTCCAAACTGAAGGACAACAAGAGTCAGTTCACCATTGATGCTGGAAACGTCTGCCGCCAGGCAGAGACAGGTGAGAAGACGCCTTATATTCCCACCACACAACGAGGAGACACCATCTTGTACTACCACCAAACCTTGGGTCACATCAGAGGGCGTAACCTCTTCAAGATCATGAAACGTAAGGTTTGGTGGCTGCGCATGCGCCAAGACATCTTGGACCTCCTTGAGACATGTGTATTGTGTGAAAAGGATACATCCAAACCTGCACCTCCTAAGTCTGTCCTACCTATCAAGGCTATGGAACCCTTCAAACAGTGGGCCCTCGACATTGTGGGACCACTCCCCAAAGACAGACTTGGTAAGAAGTATATTATCACCACTATCAAATACTTCACGCGTTGGCCAGTAGCCTGGGCCACAACCAACCACACCGCCACCACCGTTACCTGCTTTATTGAAAAAGAGATTGTGGCTTGCTTTGGGCGACCCAAGCGTCTTATCACGGATGGCGGACCCAAACTTGTTGGACACGTCGTGAAGGCATACTGCGTCAAGAACGCGCTCCAACATATAGTCACAACCTCCTATCATCTGCAAGCCAACAGACGTGTGGAACAGTTAAACGGCTCCCTGGTTCAACTGATTGCCAAACTCTCGCAAGAGCATCCTAACACTGTGTGGACTGAACACCTTCCAACTGCCCTACTGATCCTGTGAGCAAGAATCAACAGGGGCACTGGGTTCAGCCCTAACACCCTGGCCTTTGGAACACCTGACAGTCTGACAGGGATTGAACAGGGGAAACTACAGTCCAAGGTTCCCAACAAGCCCTCCTTAGTGCCAACTCCCTCCCTAGACCAATGGCGCGCCAAAGCCTGGGAGATCAAACACAAGCGGATTGTAGGGGGGACAAAACACCTCAAAGCTAGATACACCGTAGGTGACCCTGTCTACACCCTCAATCCCAACTCTGCCAAATTAGAACCCAACCACCTAGGGCCCTTCAAGGTAGCTGCTGTCTATAACAACCACACCTACCAACTTGAGGATGCCCAGGGAAACACCAAGAAACTTCACCATGATTGCTTGCGCCCCTGCTGTGCCATCCCCACACAAAGATTGTCTATGAGGACCTTCCCAGACCTTCCGCAGACTCCAGTCCTGGTGTCTGACAACAAGCAGGGGGCAAGGGGGTGTTGCAACCGAGGTTCAAACCTTGTCTGCTAACGTATCTTACAATACACAGGGGGCGCTTGATGAGTTGCCCCTTGACGTATCTCTTGTTATGAATGGATCTGATGGCAATGTCAAATGGCGGGCACTTCATCCTTATTAAGAGCGTTGCCAATTTGACCCACTAATCCCCACACAAGTTATTCCTTGGCTCCAAACCCTACATGGAACTCCTCACTATGCCACCCCCTTGTGGCCTTGTGGCTTCCCCATTTAGTATATTAACCACAATATCCTACAATAAAAGACACCTTCTTCTTATTATTCTGTCCTTTCCTATTGGACTGTTGTCTTCCCCAATTCCAAGTACTGGACCCTCATTGGTTCAGTTGCAACACCTGTACCCAATGACAAATATCTCTCAGACCAGCTTTCAGGAGCCAATGTCTTCTCAAATGTTGATTTGAGGGACGCCTTTAACCAGATCTGGATCAGGCCTAGTGACAAATGGAAGACCACCTTAAAGACTAGACAAGGTCTCTAAAAATACTTGGTTATGCTATTTGAGTTGCGCAACGTGCCCAGCACCTTTAAAACTATGGTGGACGTGGTCTTGGGAGGACTCAAGAATCAGTGTTGTGTAGCCTACTTAGATGTCATCCTCATCTACAGCTGCACCCCTGAAGAACATGTTGAACACCTTCAAGCTGTCCTAATAATGCTTCAAGTAACACAAACTCTTTGTTAAACTCCAGAAGTGTGAGTTCTTCCAAGAGGAAGTAGAGTTCTTGAACTAAAATGTATTGAAAGGAGGCTTTACAATGACACCCAACAAAATAGAGGCTGTGACATCATAGCCTGAACCTAAGAACTGCAAGGAGGTCAGAAGTTTCCTGGGTTTGGCAAACTTCAGCCAGTGATTTGTCCAAAAAAATTCCTTGATCTGCTTGTCCTTGAGCCACCTTACCTCTGAGAAACACCCCTTTGTGTGTGATGACGCCGCCAGATCTGCCTTTGAGTTGCTAAAGAACGCCTTTGTTTCCGCCCCTGTCTTGGCAATGCATCTTACAATAAACCCTTCATTGTGGAGACAGGTACCTCCAACTTTGCATTTGGGGGTGTTGCTTCAGGAAGGTCATGATAGTAAGCTACACCCTGTAGCTTACTACTTAAGGAAGTTCACTCTGGCTGAGTTGAACTACCCCATCTACAATAAAGAGATATTTGCCATCATCCATTCCTCAAAATATTGGAGAAGATGCTTGTGTGACACCAACCATCCAGTGAGAATCATGACCAATCACAAGAACCTGACATACTTCTTCAAACCGCAAAAACTAAACCAGAGCCAAGCTAGATAGGCCCTATTCCTAGCATATTACAACTTATCAATCAGCTACAACCCTGGCAAGATCATCATTGTACCTGTTGACCTAAGCCAAATAAAATACCTTTTTTCCTAGTGCCAAAGAAATTGAGTCATTCAGTACTAAATCCTTGATGTCTCCAAACATGATTGAGCCAATGCTCCTATTCCTGGGACTTTCCAGTAGAAGAGAAGAAATCCAACTAGCTCAGACCGTAGACCAGCACTGTATTTCCATCATGGAAGACTTAAATAAAGATAACATCAGTCAATACTACCAAGCTGGTTACTCCTTACATGGAAACACCCTGCAGCTACACGGACGCACCTATGTACCAGAGGGCTTACTGCACTTAGAGATACTGAAATAATACCACAACTCTCCCATGTCAGGACACCCTGGGCGTACAAAGACACTCAAAGGAGTCCAGAGAACCTACATGTGGCCTAGTTTGAAGCCAGAAATTGAAGGATATCTCAGTGGTTGCAAGACATGCAGACATACCAAGCCTAAGCAAGGAAAGCTAGAAGGATTGATACAACCTCTTCAGATTTCAGAAGACCCTTGGAAGTCAGTATTCATAGACTAAATTGTTGAACTTCCAAATTCAAAGGGATTCAATGCCATCTTTGTAATTGTTGACTGTTTTGTCAAAATAGCTCACTTCATACCAACAACAACCAAAGTAACTGCAAAGAAAGCAGCCACCTTATTCAGGAACCAAGTATTCATGAACCACAGACTCCACAAGAAGTGGTCTCAGACAGAGGCCCACAATTCACCTCCAAGTGTTGGGCCTAAATCCTAAAGGACTTGGGAATAAAAGGATCATTGTCTACTGCATATCACCCCTAGAGCAACAGACAGACAAAGAGAGTAAACAAGGTCCTCAAACAGTACTTAAAATGCTACATTAACTTAGAACAGAGCAATTGGGTAACCCATCTACCAATGGCTCAGTTTGCGTACAACAACCAAGACCACAGCTCCACTGGCATGTTCCTTTCAAAGCAAACTACAGATTTAAACCCACATAAAATGCCCCCCACAGAGGAAGCCAACAACCCAGAAGAACGAGACTGGGTCAGCAACATCCACACGTGCCAAGAAGAATGTGCCCAGAACCTTAGAAGAGCTGTAAAAGTATACAAGGACTTTGCCAATAAGAAACAAAGCCCTGACCCCCAATGGAAGTAGGAGACCTTGTGTACCTCAGCACAAAGAACATCAAAACCACTGCCCTGTGCAATAAAATTAGTCCCCAACAAACAGGTCCTTACAAGGTCTTACAGCCTATTGGTGCCATAACATACCAGTTAGAACTGTCCCCAGATGGAAGATTCATGATGTATTCCACCAATCTCTTTTATCAAAAAAAAGAAAGGATCTTCTCTCCTGCACCAGATAGTGAGAACAGCTCTCCCTCTCATCAAAGTAAGAAGCTTCACGGAACATGAGGTTGAAGCCATTCTGGGACACAGACTTTGATACCAAAAACCTCATTTCCTGGTCAAATAGAAAGCGTACCCCAACAAAGAGAATACTTGGGAACCAGAATACAACCTGGATAATGCCAATACTCTGCTGCAGGAATACAAGTCACTAAATAAAGAGTTGTGCTCTGCAAGCTCAACTATGGTAGGGGATAATGTCAGGGCCCAGAATGCCCTGGACAACCAGCTGGCCTTCTTAGAGGCCAAGCAACCCATAGCCTAGAAATCTTTGCCAATTGTCTCCCAGAGCAATAAAACCCCCTTTCAATTAATAAATGGCCCAGGATTTGAGAGGCACACAAGCATCAAATTCCTGGCTTCAATTCTATTAACAAATTTGGCCCTCTTAATTATTGGCAAATGATACATTGGGAGTGTGATTGTTTGATTGCGCAATTGGGCGCTTGATTTCTTGCAGGTTCTATAAATAGCTGTGGCACCTTGGCATGCTGCAGCTCAAACAAGGTTCCTGTTATGCTGATCAATAATAATCTATCCCTAAGCTCTAGTACGCAATTCCCGGGCAAAATTGCCAGTTTGACTGAAAATGTTGCTCCCAGATCCCTGGTGGCACAAAAGGCTGCATCTTTACCAGTAAGTATAAGTAGTGGGGAGAAAAAGCCCACCTTGCTTTTGAAATCTTAAATTAAAAGACTTTTTGCTCAGGATTCATTATTTTCTTGCAAGAACTATGTATTTTTGCACCAATATAACTATTCTGTTTACATTTATTTGTGACTCCACTACATTTTACAACCTCACATATTTGCTCCCTTCTGGCCACCAAAAGTGATCATTTTGCCCTCTATGCTGAAGATTTCTCCTACTCCCCCTGCCAACTATGCCTCCTGCCCAGGACTTTAATAAGTTGGGTTTTGTCTATATCAAGGTATTGGGGTTGGTCAACCAGGCTGTGTCCCATACTGGGAGTTGGTGTCCCCTAGCTACTGCAGTCAAATATCTGGTCAGAATTGCGTCTATTTTTTACATGAGCTTCCAGGCCTGGCCTGTCTCCTCTGTGGGAGTCCAGCAGGACTCTGGTATGGGCTGTGACAAGAATCATTACGGAAAGATGGACCCCGCTGTTGGCACTTTGTTGTCGTCTCTGCCTAATGTTAATCTGATGCCCACAAATTTAGGAGTTTTCCCTGCCATATCTGAATCTGAGACATTTATAACATCTAAATGTCCTGAATTCTGCGCCAAAGACTCATTGATTCTCTATCAGGTGATTTACCTCAGGCTCCTTTGGTTAGGGTTAATCATTTTACTTAACCCAAGTGTATCTTTTGGAAATTTCACAAAAAAGTATCTTAAGCTAATTTGGTGGTCAATCATCAACTCTATATGGATTTGGGTGGTGATGCCTCACCAACTAGAGACTTCTTCTTACTATCCAGCAATTTCTGTCACAGATGTTGGATGTTTGTTTCTCTTTCTCTGCTTTACAATAGAGGCTTTGCAGATTGGTTACTTGGTCCAGGTTAATGTGCCTCATTACATGTGACTTGAGAGTGTCATAGTACATGAGGTGTGTGGCTGGGTTGTCAAAACCCATATCTGAAGGGGGCTGTAGGTGTAGTTCCTCATAGGCTCAAGTGAGCTCCTTTACCGTGCCAGTCTGGGCCAGGTTCTTCACTTGGTATATGATCATGAGGGCTGAGTCCTTCATTAAAAATCTGTCAGAAAGTCTCTTTTAAAGGTGTCCCAGTTCTTCTTGATGTGATTCTTGTGTCACTTGTCTCACCAGGTTCCTGAGTCATGAGTCAAGTGAATGGAGATCTCTGCAACTCAAAAGTGTGTGAGGGATTCCATTTGCCCTAGCTTGTTTTGTGCAGATTGTATCCATGCTGTTGTGTTGTGTTTAGCACCTGCAAACAACTCTAAGGTGGCACTGCAAAGTTGCTGAGCCACATGAGCAGGCATAACACTCTCATTGTTGACTTGTGGTGTGACAGCAGGCTCCTGGAAGAATATTTGGGCAGATAAGGCATTGAAAGCAAGAACCAGCATCACCATTATCTGGTACAGTATGTATCCTCTTGGTATTTTGGTCCCTGTGTGTAGGGCGTCTAGTCTACAGGGAGTCCAGACATGATTTTTTATATATTTTTTGACTGCAGAAAGTACAGACAACAGGCGGAATTTTAAAAAGGAAAGGTAGGATTGAAAATTTACATGTGCTACCAATGTTGTAAATGTTCTTTTTTAGCAGAGTTACAAAAGAAAAATATGATCAAAGACTAGGTAATATTCTTTATTATGAGATAAGTGTTATATGGTTGCTATGAATCTGGATATTGGTAACATGATTGTGGTGATTACTCACTTGGATGAGTAAGGGGGTAGCTTTATCCTTGTAGAGAGTCAAGCGCTGAATTGAGGCATCCACTGTGTGAGGATTACTATCTGGTCATGTTACTCTAAATTCAGAACCTAAACATAAAAATGCGGGACTTTCAAATCCTTGGTCCAAATTTTGAATCATTTTTATGGGCAACTCAGCTGAGTGAAATTAAAATATTTAATAAAATCAACCATTTAATTTGATTTTTTTGGTTTATTTAAATTGGCAAATTTTGAATCTCTTGAGCAGATAACTCAACTAACAAAAGACAAAACACAGCAAACAAATGCAGGATACATGAATCAGAAATGCGGGATTCTAATGTACAATTTAATATTTCCTGTATTTCAAACAAATTGTAGACAACATGTAAAAATTAACAAATATGAAATTGTGGGGTTGTCAAATCCAAGAACCACATTTCAAATCATAATTGCAAGGAATTTGAAATAAATATAATTTATGGGCATCTCAAACAGGAAGTCCAAGGATCTAGAGTGGATTTGTGCTGATTCTTTTAGGAAGCACAGGCATTCTTGAAAATCACATTGCTCCAGTTTAGGATGGCTAAAATTTAGATCATAATATTCACTGAATTAACATTCTTAACAATAAAATTGATTAAAATATACACTCCTCCTTTTGAGTTTATTTTTTAATATAAAATTTATTATAAATTCTTTTAATAATAACCAAATAAACAAGCTGTTCCCTAGCCTTAAAAAAATTATGCAGGACTATGCTGGGTCTTCTAATTGTGAAGCCTCTGTCTATGACCACTCCTAACTTGCAAGCCCCTCCCCAAGTCCCACCCAGGAGTGTGTTCTTTCTCCTGAAACTTCCAGCATGGCTCTGTTTGCCCACTATGCACAGACAGCTGCCAACCCAAATCCCTTATCAGCAATGGCATCCAGAACCAGCCATTTGAGCCATGGGGTCACCCAAGTAAGCCAGAATCCAGAAACAGCCAATCAGATAAAAACATCCAGTTCCCAAGATGGACACATCCCTCCTCCAGCCAATCAGCCTGCTAGATGCAGAAGGAAATTGATCACCCCAGAAATTTTTCTTGAAATGCTTGAAAAGCAAGGGATGCTTATGTCCCTTGGGGAAATTGAGGTCGTGATGGGTTTTGCAAAGTCCACTGTGGCTGCAACCCTGCGAGCCCACGCCAATTGTGGCCCCCCCTCCCAAGAAGACCCTTAATGGAGCCCATACGTCAACTGATAGCAAAAAAGCCCATCCCCTTATGATGGCCATCATGAAATGGGACCCATAAATGCCCCTGGTCCAGGTTTGTCTCCAACTGGAACTCTATGGCATTTTCACAAATAAAAGAACAGTCAATTTGTAGATTCACAGAGTTGTGGTTTCTGCTAGAATCTTGTCCAATCAAGTTCTCAGTAGTCCCAGTTTGGTGAATACCAACCCCTACAATTCAACCATTATTAATTTTATTAAAGGGAGGGCAACAAGGACACACAATGACGACATCTTCTTGTTGTATGTCAAGATTTCTGCAAGCACCCAGGATTATGGAGAAAAGTGTATCCAATCTGACGCTACAAGCGCGGCCCAATCTTGTATCAATTTGTTGGGGTTTTGTTGGCAGTTTCCCCATTGGGTGTCAATTATTACTCAGAAATATTAAACCTGCAGATGGGTATGCCTACCAGCTGAGCTCAATGACATGCTGGAGGAATAGGCTACCCAACATGCTGTGTACACAGTTGTACTGAGTGAGGAGATGGAGCAGCAGGAATGGGCAACCAAGAAAATTAGGGCTGCGGGGCATACCTGTGATAAGGAGCGCCTTTTGGAGAAGCTTCAAATATGGAATTAGGAGAGAAGAGAAGTATCTTTTATTGGATAATATTTTAGACTTATATAGATTTGGCTGTGGCAGAGATTTAGTTGGATTAAACCTAGGGGTTGGTCATATGTGAGATGGGTTCAAGCCACTGGATACTTGGATTGTCATGTGATACTGCTTGGTTACCATTCTCAGTATGTTGAACGGTATATTGGAAGGGCACCAAATTGAGCAATGGCTGGATTTTAAGTAGGTTGGCGGTAGCCAGAATTCTTGTACATCCAGACCCTTGACACACACACCCCCTTAAGGGGTTACTATGGTGCATCAGGAGTGGGCTTTGTCTTAACGGCTACCGCCTGATGCTCCTGGAGTTGTTTACTAGTTGGAACCAGTCTGGTTGAGTGTTCTCCTTTGCTAAGGCAGAGACAGGTTCTGTGATATTTCTTGACAATTGGGGTTTTGGCAACTTGGAATTTTACTATATAGGTGTTGTGGTCTGATCTGTACTTGATGATTCTTCCTGGTCCTCTGTGTACTGAGTCTAGTTTCTTTCTGTTGCCAGCTAGGACCCCAATGGGGGAGTAATGGGAAGTGGTTCCTCTGTGGAGGTTACCTTTTGTGTTTTGAGCCTTTTTATTTCTGCTATTTTAGCTTTGAGGCATATGTGTTGTTGATTTGGTACTTGTTCTACTGTGGGGGGTTTCCCCAGGGGGATCTTTATGTATGGCTGCTTGTTGCGGGCAATTATTTCTGTTTTGTATATGTAGGTTAGTTTAAACAGTGAATAGCCTGTCCCTTGATTGGTATGGACCCAGGATACTAGTAATGCATGTTTCACGTATAGTGGCATGTTATTTGGCTTTACCATCCATTATTTTCTCTAGGGTCCTGATAAGGCTGTTGTTTAGGCGTTCCACTCTGCTGTTGGCCTGTGGCCTGTATGAAGAGGTTGTGGAATGCTTAATGTTTTTGGATTTTAAGTTGTTGTTTACTACGTGACCTGATAACTTGGTTGCTCCATCAGTTATAATGTAGTCTGGAGTGCCATAGTTGGCTATGATTGCTTTATTAATGAATTGGTTTATTGTTTCTGCTTTATGGTCCTTTGTTGCCCAGCAGATAGGCCAGCGTGTAGCAAAGTCAATGGCTACAATTAGGAAGTGTTGATTTGTCTTAGTTTCTAGAAAGGGGCCCACTACATCTAGCCCCCAAACCTTGAATGGTCCAGGGTCTGATACTGGATTAACCGTTGGCTGGGGAGCCTTTGTGCTGGTGTATTTCTTGCACACTGTACACTTTTTCAGAACATCAACTATATCTTGTTTGAGGTTAGGCCGCCATACTATCTCTTTTAATCTGAGGTATAGGTTGTTAGCCTTTGTATGTCCTAGTAAGCGGTGATGTCTTAATATGGTGTCAACTCTTTGTGCAAGTGGGATGTAAGGGACATGTTTGTTGTTAATGATTTGGTATACAGTGCCATTTGATACATGGAAATACTTTTCATTCCTTACTAATGTATTATGGGTCAGTTGGTGTGTTGAGGGGTCTTTCCCTTTGGTTTTATACTCAGTTTTGTATAGGTTTGGCCAGTCAGGGTCCAGGTGGTCAGGATAAACCTCTCTAGGCTGACATAGTCTAGAGAGAGAATCAGCCGTGACCAGCTCTGCCCCCTTTTGTATTGGATGTCCAAATTAAGCTGTTCCAGCAGGGACATCTATTTGGCTTGTTGCCATGCAAGTGCGTTCTGAGTTTTAAAATAGATTAAGGATTTGTGGTCAGTTAGTACTCAAACGTTTAAATGTCCTTCTAAGTAACATCTCCATTTCTTGTATGTGTGATATATTGCTAGCAATTCCTTGCCGTGTATTGGGTATCTCTTCTCAGTGTTGGTCATTTTTCTGCTTTTTTAACATACTGGCAGGAAGTCTTGCTGCCCTGGCTAGAAGATGTGCAGGACTGTGCCAATGGCAGTGTCACTGTCATCTAACTCAAGCATGTAGCACCTGTTGTTATTAGGGTATTGCAAGGTTGGTGCTTCAATCAAAGCTTTTTTTAATAGTTTGAAATCCTTGTTGCATTCTGGTGTCCAGATGAATTTCTTTTTGGCATTACCCTTGGTTAAGTCATTGATTGGTGTGGTGAGCTTTCTGCAGTCTTTGATGTATTTCCTTGGGTAAGCTACCATACCAAAAAAGCATCTAACTTATTTCACAGAGGTGGGGCGTTGCATGTTATTTATGGCTTTTATTTTATCTGGGTCTGCTTTGATGCCACCGTCAGAGACAATGGGCCAATAACAAGAGTTCCTTTTCCATAAATTGGCACTTACTAGGCTTAGCGTATAGTTTGTGCTTTGTGAGTTGATCAAGTGTCTTGCAGACATGCGTGAGGTGTTCCTCTTTTGTTTTTGAAAATATGATGATGTTGTCAAGGTAACATAATGTGTTTGAGAGACTGTTTAGCGCTTGGTTCATCATGGTGACAAACGTTGCAGGAGTGTTGATCATCCCAAAGTTCATTACTTTACATTCAAACAACCCAAATTGCGTGTGGAACGCGGTCTTTAGTATGTCCTTTTCTTTGACTTCAACTTGGTTGTAACCTGAGGTGAGGTCAATTTTGGAGAAAAATTTGGCGCCTGAGAGTCTTGCAAACAGATCCTCTATTAGTGATAGGGGATATTTATTTTTTACTGTGCTTGCATTTAGTGCTCTGTAGTCAGTTACTAGACGCAGAGTGCCTTCCTTTTCTTTACAAAGAACCCTGCTGCCCCCCACAGGGATTCAGACAAGCAAATGAATTCTTTTGCTAGATTGTCCTCAATTTGTGTTTTGAGGGTTTGGGTCTCCATGGGAGAGAGTCTGTAGAGGGGTGCAGGTTTAGGCATGGCTTTAAATAGGTTGATGCCATATTTGACCTCTTGTTTGGGGGGCAACTCTGTGAGTTCTTCTTTGAATACATGAGTGTATTCATTTAGGAGTGCCGCAAGTTCTGGGCATTGAATTTTGGTTGTTTGTATATTATTGAATCCAATGTATCTCATTATGTGGAGGGCAATGTCTTTGGTTAGACGTTCAGAAAAGTCTTTGTTTATGACCTGGACAAATACTGTGTCTCTTAGAATGAGGTTGTTGGTTTCTTTGAGAATTTTATAATTGTCTCCAGTGTGTTTGATGGTCATGGTTTTGTTTTCTAACTTACGCTGGGGTTCACTCAGGTGAACCAGTCCATGCCTGCTACAATGTTGTAGTTTATGTTGCTCATGACAAGTCCTTTGATGGACGTTTGTATGCCTTGGAGGTCAATTCTGAAGGGAGTTATTTTGCCTTTGAGTAGAACATTTGATTTGTCTGCTGTTCTGGTGTATTTAAAGTTGGATTTGACAACTGGTATTGTGTACTTGGTTAGAAAAGATTTGCTAACCATGGTGTGTTGTGCACCAGAGTTGAATAAATTTTATGTGTATGTGATTTTTAAGTGCATGGGTAGACAAGAATTTGTAGGCAATCTTTAATTTTTACGTTTATAAAAATGGAGGATTGTGGGACACATGGGATGCAAGCAGCAAAGTTTGTGCCTTGGTACAGTTTCTTGTCAAGTTGGGGGAGACAGGGGCACTTAAGCCTGTTCCTTCTCCTCTTTTCCCTGTCCCTCTGTTTTGAGACCTTTGAGGTCAGAGAATGTGGGATCAGATTCATAGTGGGTTGCTGTTTCAGCGTTGTTTACTTTGACGGTGTCCTCTTTCTTGGGACGGGAGCAGTTTGTGCTTTGACTGTGATTGCCATTGTTACAATTGGAGTTGCCGTTGCTATGATTGGTGTTTTGGTGTTTGTTGTCATTTGAGTTTTCTCTTCTATTGCTGTTTGAGGATCAATTGTTGTTGTGTGCAGCATATTCCATGTTTGCGCATTTTTCTGTGCGCTTGGCTTCTGCAATGAGCGCAGGCATGGAGGTGTTAGCCTCTGGACAGATTAGAGAAGCAACAGAGGCTTTCATTATGTTGATGAATGAGGATCTTGTATGTACGTTGTAAGCTTGTGCTGGGTTTTAATTTTGCGGCGTATTTTCTTGAATTCATTGTGTAAGCTATGATAGTGGTCTTCTGAGGAAGATTGCTGAGCTTTATTGCAATGTCTTGGAGGGATTTGGTGACGCAGAAATTGTGTGTGATGTCTGCTTTGAACTCTTCCCAGTTTTCAAGCTGGCTGTCAGTTTGTGAGCTAACCTAGGTGGCAAACTAGTTAGCTGTGGCCTTGTACAGACGCTTGCTGGCTTCCTGGACCCATTTTTTGTGGGGGATGGGGCCGGCGCAGAGTTTAGCAGCTGTGTGGTCTAGCCAGTTGATGACGTTTTCTTTGTTTTTCCCAAAGAACTTGTAAATTCTAATGTACTTGGTGTTGGTAACTTTGCCTGCAATAGGTGGTTATGCGTTTGTTTGTGGTTGAAGATAGCAACTGTATTGAATTATCTTGGCGCATGCTTTGGGCATGGCCATCCTTTCAAATACAGTGCATCCACTAGGTATATCTTTGTCAATTTTGTGGGTGCAGAAGTATGTTTTCCAGGTCTCCTGGGATGTAGCCTGGTTGAGTACGTGAGAAAAGGTGGGCAGGTTTTGGTCAGTCATTTTCTCTTTCATGGGTGTGGTCAAAAACCTGTAGCTGCTACCAGTGATAAGGAGACCTTTTGGGGAAGCTTCAAATATGGAATTAGGAGAGAAGAGAAGTATCTTTTATTGGATAATATTTTAGACTTATATTGATTTGGCTGTGGCAGAGATTTAGTTGGATTAAACCTAGGGGTTGATCATATGCAGGATGGTTTCAAGTCACTGGATACTTGGACATTCATGTGATATTGCTTGATTGCCATTTCTGGTATGTCAAACTGTAAATCAGGAGGGCACCAAATTGGGCGATACTGGATGTTAAATGGGTTTGTGGTAGTCAGAATACTTGTACATCCAGATCCTTGACACCTGCTGGTCCTATCTCATCAAGCACACTGATATACATCTTGCAGATGTATGTCTTTACAATTTTGGATCTGCCCTCAGGCACTTAAAGCCTGCCACATACAATAAACTGTGCACCCAAATTGAGAAGGGGTATGAGCTTTTTCCTTCCATATTTGTCCAGGACAATCTGATCTTGTCATATTCTATGCAAGTGATAGTGATAAGTCCAGAAAAAAACTCCTGCCTCCTCCCACATCCATCCATTTGGCTTGTCAAGCCCACATATGTGACAGAAGAAGAAATTGAACAATTGAATCAATCAGCTCTTGTCACCTCTTCCCAGCCAACAAACTAAGCCACCCCAACTTCCCCATCAAGACCAAGCCAACTTCCTTCCAGCCCTGACTCCCAGACCACCACCTATTCCCTCCCCACTACCTCTGATGCTGTCTCTTTTACAGGCGCAGATGATTTCAACATACATTCCGTCCATTCTCTCCCCTACTTGTCCTTTGATGAATAAAATAAACCCTTTCTTTGTGACAAATTATTAAAATTGATATCATTTGTTTTAATTTATAGTTAATAACATATTTTTTTACATTTATAACATTCTTGTAATCAATAAAATGTTGTATATTTTGTGAACAACGTAAAATTATTTGCATACATATTTTTCATCATCAATAATAAATTAAGTACCATAAATATAAATTTTGCATTAGAATATTAAAATTAGACGTCAACTCTTGATATTATATGCATAACTCAATGCATTTTTTTAATAAAATTCATTGTAAACAAGGCCTTTTTCATTGTAATTTAATTAAATGGGATGTGTTTATATTAGGGAGCCATTAACACCTAGTACAAATATTGATCTATAGTGTTGTAACTGTGCTGTTTTAGCAGAGTTACACGGGGAAAAATATTTAGAAGATAGATAATAATTTTTTATTGAGAGATAATGATTATATACTTCATGTGAATCAAGGATAAAAGGAACAAGATTGATGATCACACGGCTGGATGGAAGAAGGGGGTGGCTTGATCCTGATAATGAGTCAAGCGCCAAATCAAGGTATCCACCGTGAAGGATCATCATCTGTTCATGTTGATGGATTTGGTAATTTGAGTTGACTTCCTAGTCTGGCTTTGGGTGACCGGATAATTGGATTGCGGGTCACAAACCCGCTTGGTTGGAACCTTGCTGGCGGGTCAAGCCTGCGGTTTTGACAATAGTGCATTTTAAAGCCTGTATATTTACCTATTAATATTTTTGTAAACTTTTTAGTAGGATTTTGTGAGGTGATAACAATGTAATGGGTTAAAAAATTAATGATAATAAACATTAATTTATTAACCCATTACATTGTTATCACCTCACAAAATCCGACTAAAAAGTTTACAGAATTATTACCAATAGGTAAATATACAGGCTGTAAAATGCACTATGTATCAATATTTGTACTAACTTTTAATGGCTCTCTAATATGAACACAGTTCATTTAAATAAATTACAATGAAAAATGCCTTGTTTACAATGAATTTTATTAAAAAAATGCATTTAGTTATGCACAAAATATCAAGAGTTTACGTCTAATTGCAATATTCTAATCCAAAATTTATATTTATTGTCCTTAATTTATTATTAATGATGAAAAATATTCATGCGTTGAAGGTAGTACTATAAAAACCAGTTTTTTGATGTGATTCAAACAAAATTTCAAATATCTAAAGCTTGATAAATTAATTAGAAGCACACCCGAAAAAGGTTGTTGAAATAGAAAAATATCAGGTAAATAGTAACATGAAAGCTGGGTAACAGGGACAAGCCACTAATTCAGCCAAAGGAAGATGCTCTGGATAAACTAGGAAACATTATAGAAAAAGAACAAAGAAGTGTTACTCAATCTACAGGGAACAATCTTATCAAGTCTTAAGTTCAATGATGCAGCCTACAAATTATGGGAGTTCTGGCAGGGGGCCAAAGAAAATAATAAGATCAAAATAATCAAAGGAAACAAAATTACAAAGGAAATCAACACAAATGAAGAGGAAACCAATCAAATGGAAACAGACAAAAACAAAACACAAGCAAGAATGTTGCAGCCAAGTTTCCAGATTTGCCTGCTAACATATCTTACAATACATAGGGGGTGCTCAATGAGACGCCCCTTGACATATCTAATGTTGTGGATTAATCTGATGGCAATATCAAATGGTGGGTACTTCATCCTAATTAGGAGCGCTACCAATTCAACTTGCTGATTGCCGCACAAGTTATTCCTTGACTCCAAACCTTACATGGAACTTCCCACTATGTCACCCCCTTGTGGCCTTGTGGCTTTCCCCATATAGTATATTAATAACAATATTATACAATAAAAAATACCTTATTCTTATTATTCTATCCTTTCTATTGGACTGTTGTCTTCTCCAATTCCAAATACTGAATCCTCATTGGTTCAGTTGCAACAAGAAGCAGGAGCGCTTCAAGAAATACAGAAAATTTATCAACTGAAAACCAAGAAGAAACACAAGTTGCAAGAAAAACAAGAAAAATTAAGCCCAGGAAAATTAATGAAGAGCAACCAACGCTCATGAAGTTTGCTGAAGTGGCGCCTGTGGTTGAGGGGGCCACAGGGGAAACAATTAGTAAGTCTTTTTATGTTTTACTTGTATTTTTTTAGTCATCACCAGGAATGGGGATGAGGTTGCAGAAGTGGCAGCTTATACGCCAAGTTAGTTTTACGGGGGTTATCAGTCACTGGTAGCCCCTGTAAAATAAATAAATAAAAACCAAATAAATAAAATAATTCAACAGAATATGTTTAATTTTTCAAGTAGTGAAGCTAAAAACAGGGAATATTTACCACCCGCGGGGTGCTTGCCGTGGTTGAGGGAAGCATATGAAATAGGATCAAGTATCAACTTTAAACAAATGAACAAAATTCATGGTGATATCAAAATAAAATTTGGTGAATATATTTATGAAAGTATTCAAGAATTTCCCTTATCAAACATAAATTAATATGAAAAAATCTAATAAAAACTGACTTTCAAAATTGGAACTGAATATTTCAAAACTCAAATTTTCAACAAAGTGTTCAAAGCATTATCAAATAAAGTTGGGGACACAGTCCTTGTGAATACATTTGAACCTTTATTGATTTTTTTGTTGAGGCATGGAGGGCAGATAAAAGTTGGGTGCTCTCTGGAACCATATTCAAGTTCAGTCAAACGTCCTACATCAACAGATTAACTCAAAAAAATAAATAAAATATGCATGTTTTCTGAAAAATATACCTCTCAAAGGATTCACATTGCAATATACCTAGGAATCCTTTTACATTGCATATTAAAAACAAACGTTAAAAATTTAGAGGATGTACCAATACAACTTGACATATTCCAATTAGCACTAGAATGCCAGAAGACACTGTGGGGGTATAGGACAGTTGAGCACGTCCTGTATAACTCCTTTGCATTGGCATTGTTGTATGGGTACTATGTGCCTCCCAAAAAGAACCTGTTAATTGATTTGCTTATCCAATTGCCTTTTATTAAGCGTTCAGCAACCACAGGGTGCAGAGCGCCACCCCTCTTGCAATTGCATCCAGAGTTGTCCACCACTACAGAAGAGTATGTGGATTCAATTAGACACATTAGCAGAAAATTTGATTTTGGGGTATAATTCCCTGGAATAATTGCATTCCCTTTGCAATTAGCATCTCCCTAATAAATTATCTTCCCTTGCAATCTAACTAGTATATTTATTTATTTTTTATTTTAAATTTTAATTTAAATATTAAAATTTTAATATTTAAATTTTAATACAGTAGTTTTAAACCCTATGGCAACAAGCAAAAATAGTTCAGATCTAATGTCAGGCAACCACCCACTAGGGAGTAAACTCCCTAGGTGGTGAATGATTGCAGAGGGATTCAATCCTGTTACCAGGGATCCCACAGGCAAGGAGACCATCCCTAGATGGAATAACTCTCCAAGGAGTTGGTACCTACCTAGCAGGAGATTAAAACGCCCCAAGAAGAAGTACACTCCTAGATAACACAATAAAAAGGCCAAAGCCAACAGACAGAAAACTTGATGCTTGGAACCCTGGGTGGTAGAACCATAAACCTTGGTTTCTTCCCGGACAGGAGGGTTTTTTGAGAGAGGAGTTGCGGTATACCAGACGCCCGGAATCACACAATGCCAGGAGCTGTCAAGGAATTGGAACTCTGGTGTTGTACCCAAATCAGCACGTGAACCTATAGAAACGCTGGTAAACACTGTTGTAGTCAGGACTATCCAGAGTAACCATTTATACCCAAGCAACTCCATAAGAGGAGTCTTGGGTAATTTCATGGTTTGGAAATTTAGAGGTTTAAGTCAAATAAAAGATAAGAAAAACAATCACTTGGATGGATGTAGACTTTATTGATTGAAAAAATTCTGAAATAGAATCTACCAGCTTTTTATAGCAGGTAGCAGAAAATAATATAGAAGAGGAGGTTAGGAAATTTGGGGATGAAATGTGGAGATTTGACAGTTAGGATCTTCAAACTGGGGAGAGTAAATTAATTCCTTTCTGTTTTTTAAAATTCTCAGAACAAATTATCATATTTTCCTTAACCTATTCTAAGTCATAGCTGGGATAGTCTATGATAACCCCACATAAGGCGGGGACCAGGAGTTTGGCTGGGCATCAATAACAGCAGGAGCAGCAGCCAACAGACCCAAAATACTAAAGATGATGTTTCCTGCTTCCCCAATGTTGCAAACGTCACCTAGTGTAACACCTAGAAGGTTTGAATTGGCGTTGTCTAACAGTGATTGGCTGAAGACCTACCCAGAAGGTAATGATTGGCTCAAATCCGCATTAACACTTGTTTTCAATAGATCTGTATTAATCAAACCAAAAGACGGCCCAGGTTTGAACCCCGTTAATGAAAACAATGGCATGGAAGCCATTTCCAGGCCTAAACCATAAGGTAATAAAGAACAGATGCTACTCACTAACCCATTCCCTTTAGCAGAATTAAAGGCAGATGCAGAGGGGCAATAAACTCCCTCTTTAATGAAGAGAAAATGTTGTCAAGAATGTCTGAAGCAACATTCATGACATCTAAACAAAATGAACTCATATTTAAATGAAAATAGCTAATCTTTATACAAAATTAAAACTCAATGAATTTAAATTAATTTACAAAAGGTTTGGGTTAATTTCAATTTTGTTTATAGATTAGCTTTTCTTGTTTAAATCTGAGTTCATTTTGTTTATATCTGAACTATTTTCTCTTGTCACCATAGGTTTTAAAACTACTGTATTTAAATTTTGATATTTAAATTTTGATATTTAAATTTTAATATTTAAATTTTGATATTTAAATTTTAATATTTAAATTTTGATATTTAAATTTTAATATTTAAATTTAAATATTTAAATTTTGATATTTAAATTTTAATATTTAAATTTAAATATTTAAATTTTGATATTTAAATTTTGATATTTAAATTTTAATATTTAAATTTTGATATTTAAATTTTGATACAGTAGTTTTAAAAGCTATGGCAACAAGAAAAAATTATTCAGATTTAAACAAAATGATTTCAGATTTAAACAAAATCCAACTCTCAGGTTAAAATATACACTCCATTAACAGGGATTTTTGGCGTTAATGGGCAAAACAGGTCAACACAGCAACAAAGTACTCACGCGCAAAGCAAAACCATTCAAAATATAATCCAAAATACATGGATTCAAAAACAAAATGGTGTGAGTTGACTTTTGGTGTACATGTGTTTACTATGTGAATTGGTGACAAAATACACCCAAGCAAGGTGAGTCAAAGCTCAATCCAAAAACAAAACACAATAAGAACTTACAACCTAAAAAAATCACTCACACAATGTATGCAATGGATTGTAATCATGAATGATACCAAGGTATCTGTAAAGCCCCATAAAATGAGGGAGTACTTTAGCTAGGTAAGGTACAAAGTTAGAGACTTGGAATCCTGTAAGTGCCGTCAAGATGGGATAGACCGTCATCATCCATCTAAAGACTTTGGCATGTATGTTAAATTGTCCAAAATTACCGGCAAAGTACATAAGCACGTAGAAGACAAAGGTATAGATTGCTATGTTTTGGGTGGAGCAGGGCAACACCAGCGTGGGCCAGGAGTACGTCTCAGAGGAGTTGAGCTGTGCTGGCTCCTCGTAGAAGTACTTGTCGGGCAGTTTGTTGTACAGCCCATGCTGATGAGAGTGTTGGTGGCCCCCAATCCCAAGGCAGGCTGTGAGGACAGCAGAGAAGATTAAGTGATTCATCTTCTAGTTCTGGGAAAGGGCAGACAAAGCTTAGTGTCTTTAACTTTTTGTTGTGTAAAAGTTTCTTGGGTATTGATTTATGTGATACTATTGAGGGGTAATTTCACTCAATGATAGCACAAACTACCATCAAGTGATTGAGATTTATTATATGCTGTCATCCTTAGTGGGGCATGAATAGTACAAAGCATTGGACAGGGGACCCTAAACACTTGGTGTTGTCTGGAATTCCCTTTTGGGAGTGGGATGGGAGTGGTTTTGTAAGCAATGAATTGTTATCATTGGCATGGCATGGGATTGGAGCATCTTCAGGCACAGTAATGCATTTCAATTCAGCTTTTGCAGTTGATGCATTATTTGTAATGCTGGACTGCTTGTCAACCCCCTCCCAATTTGGTAGATTCCAAATTTGGGCAGCAGTTTACCCTCCATTTGGGTTTGGGGAAATTGCCTTTTTGGGTTTCCCCTTTTGGAAATTTCCCCATTTGGCAGGTGGGGTAGGGGCTGGCTGGCAGTGGTGGGCAGGCAGGTGGGGGCTGGCTGGCTGGGTGGCAAGCGGGCGGGAGCGGGCAGGTGGGCGGGGGCTGGCTGGCCGGCAGATGCCTGGCGGCCGGCTGCGGACGGGGTATAAAACCCGTCTGAATTAAAAACTTTATTTTTAATTTGTTTTTCCTGGCCTTGGCTTCCCGCGGCAGTTTCCCCAATAAGGGGGAACTGCTGCCATTTTTTATTTTGTTTTTTACAATTAATTGTACACAAAATATTATTCTGAGCCACAGTGTTGTCAGGAATATTCCTGACAGTATCTAAAATAAGACACAATATCCGAAACATAAATTTTAAAAATATTGTGTTGGGTGTTTGAATTTGGCAGTAAAATCTACAAAAAGGGGTGGATTTTTTTTGAGTATTCTAAAATGGGCGTTGTAAAACCAAAAACAACTAACTAAGAAATAAAAAATCTATAATTGGGATATTGGGTGGGAAAAAATATTAATTGAATATTCATAATGAGATAAAAGCAAAAATTAAAAATAGGAGTAACTTAATTAAGTTTTATTTAATATTTTATTAAATTTTAAAATGGAAGGAACACAACAACAGACTACCAATGCACCCGTTGTGCGCTGCGGTTGCAGTTGCCCCGCGGGTCAAAGAATAGACTTAGTACAAAATAAGTGCCTACTCAGGAGGGAGGCAGGAGAGGAGAAATCCATAGTGACGCTGCACTGACACAGTTGGTTCAAGGAGCACAAGCTTCTAGGGTGCAGAGCATAAACCCTTGGGTCCCAAAGCTGACCCAGAAGCCAACCAAGGTCACCACTACCAAAATGGTTAGAAACAAGGAGGTAGAACTTACTTTATATGTGTTTGATGTTGTGTACCAGCAAGAGTCGGTCCCGTCAGCCATGCTGGAGAAGGTGAAGCCTGTACTTGATACTAGCTACAAGCCCTACGTCAGTGATGGCAATCAGGAGGATGACAAGGAGCCCCAGTTCTATCAAACCAATGAGAAACAGCTGGTGCTAAAGAAAATTGCAGCCTTCTACAACAAGATGCCCATGCCCTGTGTTGTGCCCAATCCCAATGAGTTGACCCCTACTGCCAAAGAGCCCGCCCAGAAGCGCATCCCTAACATCAAACACATCATCCTAGTTAAGCTAATGCAGGAATTGGGTGACTACAAGGTGGCCAAAGCCATTGTTGGAGTGGATCCCAAATAGACCAGCAAGACCTTCCATAAATTTATTAATACTGGTCGTGTCCTTGCCACAGAGAAATCCTTGCACGTGTCAACCATGCTCACCAAGGAGCACAAATAGACAATTCACCAGTGGATTACCCAGGAATGCCATTTTGAACTGGCAAATATACAGGCTATGGCCAAGTCCGCTTTTGGGATCAAGGCCTTGATTTTCTTTTACTACCATCTGGTCAAGGGAATGCAATTTTCCTGGAAAAAACTTGGGGTATCCCCATACAATTGGAATAGCGCAACCAACATTGAGACCCGGAAAAACTATGCTGAGGCATACACTGCCCTCAAAGCCAAGGGGGCGGTGAAATTCTATTATATCAACAAATCAACATTTGCCTCATTGATGCGCAATGAGTATGGGTATGTCCTCAGAGGCTCCAATGACGGGATGGCTCGGCGTGCTGCAGTCCGCGCCTCAGCCTATTCAATGGTGGCTCTCCTTGGTCCAAAGGGGGTCAAGCTCTACCAAATGATACTAGGCTCCTACAATAGCCAGACTTTCCTATCATTTCTCTGATTGGTCTAGGAGCACCTGAGGCGCACAAGCCTGGGCTTCACCAACGTAATTGTGTTGGACAACGTTGGTCTCCACAAGGTGGCTGAAATTCTTGAGGAATTCCCAATGATCAACACAAGCATTGCAGTGGGCCCCCAGCAATTGGCCACGGCAAATATGTGCCTTCTCTTCCTCCCCGCCTGTTTGCCCTTCCTAAATCCCATTGAGAAAGTCTTTGGGTGGCTCAAGCAAGGAACCCCAACTGGGACTGAGGACCTGTTTGATTTGCTGCAGGCCGGGATCCATACCCTCCCAGCTGAGACCGTGGCCAAATTCTATGGCCACGCTGATTTGTTCATCCCTGCGTGCCTAGCTAAACAGCCAATCAATTAAAGGCTTAGTGTGTCCAACTTTTTTTATATTCTCTAATTTATTATTCAATATTTATTAATTATCATTTTAAATTTAGATGTTTTCACACCCGCAATCACATTCAGAAGATCCATCAATAGATGTGAGTAATTTATTTATTTTATTGTATATTATTTTATTAACGTATAATTTTATACTTTTATGAAACCCATTTCCGCAATATATTTTGCAAATCTTGTTTGCTAAAATATTATTTGAAAAATTAATTATAATAAAAAAATTTGTAGAGTATAAAGATGTTTATTAGAAGAGAGAATTTATTACAAACACCTGTAGTGAGTTTGGTGGTATGTACCCACCCCACAATGGAGGTGGCGCACAACCTCCACTGCCACACTGTGGACAGTGGATACACCCGTATTGAAATAATCTCTCCTGCTGGTGAAAGGCAGTAGGGTCAGGTGGGAGTGAAGCAGCAGCTTTTCAGGCGGGGCTGCAAACCTGAAGATGCCTGCCAGGACCAGGGCGTCCTGGATCACATGATTAACCAAGTTGTCTCCAGGGGGGATCTTCTTCCCGTCAAGTACAAGCCGGGCCTTGTCAATCCCCAGAAGGACCCTGTTCAGGTCCTCAACAGACGCACCCATCCCAAAGAAGAATAAGAACCCCAGGTAAACAACCAGATGAAGCCTTTGCCCTGAAAAGGCTTCTGTGAACTCACACAATTTATTATAGACCACGCTGATCTTCTTGGTTTGCTTTGTCTTGGAAAATGTGAGCTCCATAGCTGCTGGGACCCCCGTCTCATTGGCACTCCAGGCCAGCCCAAAGTCTGCCAGGAGGATCTTGGTCTTATTTATGGCTGTTGTGTCTACAATAGCCAATTTGTCCATTGCGTGCCCAAAGTTCTCCAATAGGTAAGACAGGGTGTGCTCCACCAGGAAGCAGAAGCAAGCAGCCACATGAGCCCGGCCCATCTCTGGTACATTCTTGAATGGGAGCGCCACCAGGACGTCCCAAACAAGCTCAATGGAGTTTACACAGTAAACTCCACTGAGGGATACCGGGTCCAGGAAGACCAGTTGGGCATCCTTGTAGGCAGTAACTGCCCACTTGGATGTCCCCTTGGCATGCGTCAGCCCGGCTAGCGTGTCCCTTGTCATTGGGAAGGACCTGTGAATTCTGTCTTCAAGCTCCCACATAACAGGGGGGACAGATACAATTGTTTGGCCACGTGAGTGGCATAATCAGCATAAAAGGTGGCCAGGACAAAAGGGACCAGGACCTGGCAGAGTTCACTGTATACGTTTTCTAAGAAAAAAAGGTAAGTATTTTGAAAATTTATTAATTTTATTTTTTAGGTTACCTTCTTGTGTTTCTTCTTTGCCGGCGGCTTCAGCCGGCTTGGCCATTCTTGGCGCAATCAATTACGCTGGCAATTTGGTGTCCTCTGCCCTGGCGCACTTTGCTGACTTGAGATGTGCATACATCTCCAGGTCATCAACCCAGACAGACAACGCAGAAAAATTGTAGGCCTTGAACTAGAGCCCCTCAACCACCGTTTTCTGGATATTAAGTAAGCGCTTGATTGTTGTTTCTGATGTGTCAGGCATTTTGGTCATTAATGCCTTGGATGTCACCCTGTCAAGTTTCTCACCTTCAAGGACGGCAGACTTCACCTTTGCTTTGACCTTGCGGTCAATGTCTTTAATTTTGGCAATTGCCAAGTTGAGGTCCTTTAGAAGCTTTTTGAGTTCTCTCATTTGATTTTTTTACTTACCTTTCCATATGTTTTTATAGCTTTTGTCCCAATAAATTATGTATTATTTTGATACTGTTGCCTCTTTGTTTATTCATTTTTGTTTTCCCATCTACTACATTATCCCATCTTTTTACCCATTGTGTATATGTTTTATGCTCATCTCAATATGTGTGTTGTTTGCTTTGTGTTGGCATTGTTTCCTTGATTACCATATTATTTTGGCACTCAACATAGCCCCTTGTGAAAATATTAACAAAAATTTGGTGATCAGCTAAATTTGAATTAGAAAATTATAGTGTTAACTGTTTTTATATAAAGTTGTTACTGATCCAAATTCAAAACCTTAATGATAAACTTTAAGCCAATCAGGAGCCAAGTGATAAAGTGATTGTTGTGACATAAAGGGTCATTCAATAATTCTTTGATGCATGTGCGCTAATTAATCTGATTGGCTGGATGTTTTGCCATTGTACACCATTGCCGCTGTGGCAAGTTGTTAATGGACTAGTGCCCAATCAGCTGCTGGGTTAGAACTAGTCCATTAACAACTCGCCACAGCGGCAATGGTGTAGAATGGCAAAACATCCAGCCAATAATATTAATTAGTGCACATGCATCAAAGAATTATTGAATGACCCTTTATGTTGCAACAATCACTTTATCACTTGGCTCCTGATTGGCTTAAAGTTTATCATTAAGGTTTTGAATTTGAATCAGTAACAACTTTATATAAAAACAGTTAACACTATAATTTTCTAATTTAAATTTAGCTGATCACCAAATTGTTGTTAATATTTTCACAAGGGGCTATGGTTGGGTGCTAAAAATAACTGTGTTCAGGATCTAGATACATGACATAGTAAATATATGATTTTATAGAAATAAGTTGAACATAAAGAATAAAACCAACTATAAACAAAGAGAACACAAACAATTGAAATTCAAAATAAAGATAATATAAATAGAAATTTTCTGGGACCAGGGGTTTATTGAGGCGGGGAAGAGTGATGCCTAGTAGGCAGAATGGCGCGGGAAGGAGGACATAGAGGCAGTGCTGGCCTGGGGGGTCTGGGATTGGATAGGTTGGGTTTGCAGGTGAGGGGTGTTGGTGGTGGGGGTGGAGGCAGGAGGAGAATTTGCATGATGGCTGCCATATACCGCTCATTGTACTCCTCATCAGTCATTGGCTGGATGGGCTGGTAGGTGGCTGTGGCTGTAGCATGGAGTGGGAGGCGCTTATCCTTGTGTGATTGGTTGCCCATGTTCACATGGAAAACCATTTTCACAAACAAGTCAGCCACCATTTGGTGACCAAAGAGAAAATTGTTATCAAGGACCCCAAGATAGAGGTTGTTGAAAGCCTGAGGGCGGCGCTCCCGTAGTGTATCTCTAATGTTGAAGAAGACAACATAAGCCAGATGGACGTCTTCATGGCCGGTGGGGTAGACTGAGGCCTGGTTTCTGCATCCCTGGATGGCCTTGAGGGCAGTGGAGCTTCCCTCCATCTGGTGGCTCAAGAAAACCTGGTATTTGGAATTTGAACCATCCCAGGAGTTGATCAATCCACTGAGGATGTGGCTGTATGAGTACCCATTGATGAAATCAGGGTTTGTCTGATAGTAGACAAAACCCTTAGCTGAAACAGCCAGAAATGCACCAATGAAAGTCCCCTTCTTGACCTTCTTCCTTCCATTCTTGGTGGCGGCTTTTCCTTGCTCACCAAAATTGTCAAATGCAATTGATAACTTGTAGTACAAGACAAACATGATGTCATCTGTTAGACTTGTCAAGCATCTGACCAGGGTTGATTCAATTGTGGTGTCATATGGGGAATCCTCAGCGCCATCTCATTGGTTGCGGGCAAAATTGGTAAGAACCTGTATAGAAGCCAACTTTCTGTGCATCCAGAGCTGCACCATGCGCTCAGACACCCAAATGCCATGGTATGCAAGTTGCTTCCGGACCTGGGTCAAGGAAAGCTTGGGGTCCCGCTGGAGGAGGGCAAGCATTATTGGGTAGGCCTCGGTTATTTGGGACTCCGTGGCCTTCTTTGTCTTCTTGGCTGTCCCAATCAGATTTTCCTTATTCATTAGGTTGTTGAACTCCCGCATTATGGTGGCTCTAGTAAATTGCAACTGGGCGGCAATCTGGTCCCATGACAGACCCTGTAGGTTTAGTGCCATAATTTCCTGAAGAATTTGGGCAGTGATTATTCTGCGTTTGGGGCTCTGGGCGGCAGGAGTTGAAGCCTGATTGGCTGAGAGGGGGGCAGGCTGGGCAGTGGTGGGAAGTTGTTTGGATTGAGGTTGCCATCCTGATTGGTTGGTTGAAAAGCAGCTTGTGCAGGTGTGGGTGTGAGAGCAAGGGCAGAGCTAGACGCTAAGTGACTCTCAAACAAGTCAAAGCCATATGGATCAGGGGACAGTAACAGGTCAGCTTCCTTGTTACCCGCCTCAAAGGCTTGGGTGTAAACAGGTGCCTCCACGTTCTGAGCCTTGCCTCCATTGCAGCTGGCTTAGCTGCTGGCGCGGTTGAAGATATTGCTTGTAAAAACCATTGTAAAAAAACCTAGGATAAAATCACTAAAAGTAGAAATTTTAAAATTTAATAAATTTTTTTTATTGTAATCTCAAGTCCATATTTGGAAGGTTCTCAAAACCTTTTCATACAAATCTGGAGCCATGAAAATGGATAAAATGCCTCTGGTCCTAAATTGGATAGCTGTTGATTGGCTGTTAAATTGATAGTTTTCTATTTTAGGCTGCTCATACTACACATCTTGTGTGAGTTCATTTTGTTTTGTGCTTGTGTAATCTCACTTCTAGATTGCTCAAGTTTTGTTTCACTTTAGTACTTCTGTTGGTGCCTCATAAGAATCCTGATTGGATTATAATATACTCTGGAACAGCATCCATCCATTTCACTTGTTGCGTCAGTTCACTTTGTTTGTGATTTGAACCACATTGCTTGATGTTTGATATAACTTTGTATGATGGGTTAGTGAAATTTTTTTTTGGTTTGACAGTTCATTTATTATCCAAAGATATTTAGATTAATTGAATCCTGAATCTTGCGCAACTTGGATTTTGTTTGAATCTGAAATCATTTTGTTTAAATCTGAAGAATTTTTGCTTGTTGCCATAGCTTTTAAAACTACTGTATTTACATTTTAATAAACAAATTTTAATATTTAAATTTTATATTTAAATTTTAATAGTTAAATTATAATAGTAATATATCTAAATATATTATAAGACAGTAGTTATAGTAATCAAACACATGAAATAATAAAATATGATTTAAAAATGTGTTTATTTACATGCTTGTCAAGTACAGGTTCATATATTACATAGTTAAACATCAAGAACTGAATTTATCTGCACCAAGCAGCCTACTCCACTTATGTTCTAAGCAAGTGATTGTTTAGAATTTAAATTATCTTTTCCTTGTAATATGATTTGATAAATATATTCAATATGCTTAACCCCCGTAATAAGTACTAATTAGAAAGAGATACACAAAAATCATTGGTTTTTGTGTTGTGTGGCTATAATGACACTAAATTAATAAGGTCAGATGATGAAATGCAATGTAAGGGCCGCAAATTATAAAAATTTGAGCCCAGGAGTCAACCCTGCAACCTTTGCTGAAAAGCAAAAACGCGGGCAACCGCGCAAACCCGCTGGGGGACTCAAACCTCCCACAAGCCACCAGGGCGGGTGTAAACTGTCTCTCAAAAGAGAGATTGATTTTAATCGGCTTTTTTAATGAAAGCCAATGATATGACCAGAGCCAGTTCACAGACTGGCCTAGGGGGCTAGCGGCCCCCAACGGTAGCGGAGCCACCAGCTCCTATACTTTAAATGAGCTGGGTGGCTCCCAACCAACAATGAATGATTTTTGCTTGGTTGTTCAGCAGATCCAGTATCAACTGGGTCTGTTGAATAACTTGGAAAGTAAATCAGTCCCAGTTCCAACCAGTTCCCCTGAAAATAAGGCTCCTGTCCCCATCCAACCTTCCAGTTTGAAAATTAATACCACTTCACCCACTGATGTCATGAAGCATCATCTGCAGGAAGATGTTTCAGTTTCTTCTGCCAATCAAATAAATCCTGCCAGAGAAGATTCCCAAGCCATTAAAAACCCCACAATGCCTGCAGCTTCAAGCTGTTTCATTGGGTCAGGAATAGAAGAAAATCCAATCAGTCAGGAATATCCATCAGCAAATGATAATCCCTCTTCCCAGAAGCAAGTCCAAACTGCCAAGCATTCCCAGCCTCTAATGATTAAGCCAGATATAATTAGTCATCAATTAGCTCCCAGCAATCCAAATAATCTCAAGATGAAACCAGATGAGCCAAACCTAGACCCCAGAACTCCCCCCAGCCATGAGTCAATCAACCAATCCAATGGCCAAAGCTCATAGAACTTCCCTCCACCAACCCAGTTTAAGATTCTTGGGGCCATATCCCCTGTTCTCAAGAATTCCACCTTCATCCCCAAAGTATCTATGACCAAAGGTTGGGCTACTAGAGCACTCCAAGAAGCTGCCAGTAGTTGCTTTCAAGGAAGACCAGATGAGTGGTATAAAACCCACTTCCCTACAATCAAGACAGACGCAGACAACGTTTAATAAAGTATATGGTCCAAAGAGTAGTCTTTGCCTTCCTTCCCCATATTTTTTATCACCTTGGACAATCCCTTATCAACCAGCTCAGTCACAAGCACTTCTATTAGTAGAAACCGTAGAACCTATTACCATGAACTACCAGCCAGGGTCCAGCCCTGGACAGACCAGCAACTACATCCCTCTCACTCCTCCTCCAATCCCTCAACCCTCTGCTGAGGTTATCTCTTAAGACCACAGCAGATATGGGATGGTCATTCTGACCATTCTTAGTCTTGCTGAGGTTGTAGTACCTCACCTTGGTGCCTACTGTCCACTTGCAGCAGGTATGCTGTATTTGTCTCGCTCCTTGCCCTTACTGTATTGGGCTTTGGTGTTGCAATATCCTGAAGGTTGGAATCCTCTCATGTTGCCTTGGTATGATACTACACCTGGCCATGACATGCAAGGTCTGATATGTGGCTTAAAAAAGCCAAAGTACCAAAAAGGGTTACAATTATTTAAATAAAATTATTTTATTTCTATCTTTTTAAATCTATTTATTTTTTAGCTCAGCAGTTAATACAATATTTAGTGTATTATAATAAAAATATGTGTCTCTATCTTGTATAATTAATTTAACTTTACTTTTGTATGTATTCTTATATTTCTATAATACAATTTAACGTCAAGCTATTATATATAAATAATAACTTTTGAGCCCTAATAAAAAAAATAAAATAAAAATCCGGAGTGCCCATTTATCTGATTAGCTCAGAGTTGAGGGCTTTTGGAAGGAAGGATTCTGAGTGCTTGTAAAAAGCTGCCACTACATTGGATAATATTGCAAATTGGCTGATCTCAAGAATTTTGAAGAGATCATTGGTGTCCTGAGAGAGGCCTTTATTTACCTTATTCTTGATCTAACTAAACACCTCCTCAATTGGATTCAGAAATGGAAAATGGGGCAAAAGAAAGAGGAGTCTCATTGAGCAGTCAGCCAGGCAGTGGCTGGCCAAATGGCTATTTTTATCTACTGGTGGGAACTCTGACACAACCAAATCCACCTTGTGGAGCCTAACATTATCCAACACAACAATGTTGGTTTTGCTGATGTAATTAATCTGGAGATATTTCTTTACGGCTCAGAGAAAATCAAGAAAAGTCCTGCTATTATGGAAACCCTTGATCATTTGATATTGATCCAACCCGCGAGAACCCAGAAGCGCTACCATCAAATATGTCTGGGAACAGACAGCTGCACAATGTGCTACATCATTCTTAGACCCCTTCTTAACCCACTCATGCCTAGACCTGAGTGAAAAGAAAATAATGATTCATTAATGCAGAAAAACTGAACATTCCCAGACTTTTTTAGGGCCAGATAAGTCTTGGCAAAAATGTGTCAATCCTCAATGATCTTCTTACTGTGTTTGTTGTGCCAAGAAACACCCAGTATCTTCCACAAGAAGCCCAAATCAACCATTGATTAGTAAACAAGGGTTTTTGAGAAAGAAAGCCCAAACTCTGTGGCAAGCATTGATGGGACAGCAAGTGTGTCCAGGTGGCAATCCTTGGTCACCCACTGCCTGATTGCCTCAAGATGGGTGGGCTGAAGTAGGCTGGGATGGCGCTTAGCCTTGGTGGATTACACAATTTGACTGGTGTTGCCATATTTGGTGTTGAGATTGCCAATGTATCTGGCTGTGACACCAAATTAGGACACAATATCCTGAACTGTCATTTCCCCGTTCAAGCAGTTGAGGAAAGCTTCACGCTCATTATGCGTCAACCGACGCCAGTCCTTGGCAGGTACCACAGCATCCTGGCTGGCAGGCTCAACACAGAGGATGGGGACCTTTGTGTAGAAGATGGAATCACGCTTGGTTGCGCTGGCGCTGTCAATGATGGCATATGACACAGGTGCAGATGGCTCCTCAATTGTGGTCAATGGCTCATAAAAGGTGTCAAAAATGCAGGAGCAGGAAGTGGTAACTCTTGGATCAAGAGTGCGTGACCAGATGACAACTGGGTACAAAGTGGAGGTGTAAGTAATCTCAGTGTTTCTGGTAACCCTGGTGTAAGAGACTTTGATGGCAGGCCTTGAGAGCAGCTTCTGTCTAGGATTCAGGCTGTATGATCTGGATTGGGATGCAGAAGGTGGTTGGCTGGTGCTGACGCCTTGGGAGGTCTGTGTGTTGGCATTACTCTCCTCAATTTGGGTTCTGGGTCTATTCTTGGACCCTCTGGGATGCTCTCGTGGACAGGCTGCCCCGCGGGCTGGTACAGGAGCTGATTGGAAATGTGATTGTTGGTCCATAAAAATATATTTTTTAGATTAAATATGTATTTATTAAGGTTTTGGTTTAGCTGTGAGTAGTTATTTTCTCTTGATTTAGCCTTGAATAGTAACAGATTTACTATATCCGCAATTTGAAGTGTATAATATTGTATACTTTCCGGGTTTGGATAATTTTAAAGTTTAATCACTTTTTATGTCTAAACATGGTTATCAAGATTGAATTTTTCATTTGATTTTAGTTGTGGTGGAGCTTTTTGATTTGGGTTGGTGTTTCCTAGTGTGCTTACTGTACATTAAATTTGGATTCCAGTCCCCGCAATTAATATCTGAGTTTACTAGTGGCATTCAAAAGTGATTTGAAATTTGGTTTTTGATTTGGCAATCCTGCAATTTCAAAAAATATAGTAAACTTAATGAAAAAGGTTGATGGATTTGAACACTTCAAATCTGATTCCAGTTAATTCATTTTGTCCATTGGAAATATGCAGCTTGACTTGAACTTTGCAAAGTGTCTATGAGTTCCCACATTTTTAAAAATTCAAATAAATACACAAAAAATCAATTTAATTAAAAAAGCCATCCCACATTTTTACATTTAGGTTTTGAATTTACAGTACTAGTTTTGGAAATTTGAGTTGACTTCCACATTTGGCTTTGAGTGCCAGGATAGTCAAGTGGTATGGGGTCTTTTGTACAGAACTTTACCAGGGTTAACCCCACAGCTTTAAGATTTATGATGGTAAACACATTCTTAACCTACAACGGAGCATAGTCCAAATCTTAAGCCGTATATGTATTTGCTGAGCCATTTCTCATATACATGCCTCTAAAGACTAATCTAGAGTAGTTCAACACATAAACAGTATTTTCTATTTTAAAAAATATATGAAGCTTTTATTAAGTCTTTTGAGAAATCTTAGCCGCAACATTATTTCTAATGGCTGAAAAAATGTTATGGATTGCTACAGCTGATACAGCCAAACCGATAAATAGGAGCTTGTGATCAGATAAAATGATCGAGTGGAAGTTTTGTTGAGCAGCCATGTGGTGTGGTTTCACCCAGTGTGCAATGTGTCTTTTGATTAGAGATTTGGCAAGCACTAGATCATCCCAATCAAGGGGATGATCTGCGCTTAGATCCATTGCATGTGAGGCATTTCGGATTACGAAGGGACGTGGATGATGATGTGAACGTGAAGTCACAGAAAGAGGCATCCAAGGGTCGAGCTCACCATTGACCCAAAATATATTATCGATGTCAAGCTTTTTCCCAAGATAGTGTGAGTTGGTGGCATTGACATCAGGCCCCTGGCGAAAAGACTTTCCATACACATCACCACAGAATAGTCGATCCCAATCATCATAAGTGGCAGCACGTGATCTGGCTGCCTTGTGCTCTTTTGGAGGGGCGACCTGCCAATATCCAAACTCTGTACAGCACTGATAAAGCCATTGTCTCCAAAGAGAGTTTTCATCAGGAATATCTTCCGCTCCAGCGATATTTAGCACCCACTGTAAGCGCGGAAATAACTGTTGCCTACGAACGATGCTAATAAATTCACTCAGCTTGTCTTCTGGACTTGCGTTTAGGCTTAACGTGCCACATAAGCGCTGTACTTTATTTCCTCTTGTTGGATGATTGTATTGAACGATCCCCGAAATAAAATCCAGATTCATTGCAAACTCCTCGGTAGAAAGGTCTTGTGCCCCAAACCGCTTTTTAAGAGCTTTCGAGCGCTCAAACCCACCGTTGATGAGCTCTTCGTCAATTAATTCAAAAACTTGATGAAAATAGTGAGCACATTCAGTGCCTCCATGCCTTCTCAATGAATGGGTAACTTGGCGGTCGTATTCGTAAAAATTTTCTTTGGCCAAGACAGGTGCTGAAGAAGCAATAGCCCCTCGTACAAGGTTAGGGAAAAGGTATCTTGCCCAAGCCGCAAGGTTTCCTGGATAGCTTCCCCCGCAACGATCCAGCAGGAAGGTACATTAAATTTGTCTTCGGATCCCTTAAATCTCGGAAGGGGTGCGCTCTTTATAAACAGTTCCAGGTCCTTCAGTGCTTGGTCAGAGGACAAAAATTTAAGGTTTTTGACCGAAAGATCTTTGGTGGGGAAGCTTTTCCCGTAGTACCGATGCTCCAAAGCGAAAATTATACCACCATGTGCTTTAGCTGCTTCGGCAAGCTGTCCCCACCAAACCCAAGTCGAAGATATTTTGGATTCACCGCCAATAAATAAAAAGGCTGGGCCGCCTGGTCGATAATACTTGTCATTGACAAAGTACCGTTGTAAGTAATATGTTTTTTCTCTGGCATAATGATCAACAATCTGCAATTGATTAATAAATTTTATCGGTGGAAAAAAGGCTATATGAATGCTTTAAAGAAACACACCTGTGAAAAATAATACTCTGGGTATATCTCTTGGGTAGAAACGGGTAGCTCGTCCTCATTTATCTTTCTATAAAAATATTAGCCAAATTTAAAAAATACAATCTAGTAATATCATACAGAAGTGAAAACGGTCCTAAATTGTCAAAAAGACAAGTTATAAGTGATATCCAAAATATAGCTAAAACAAATGGATGCATGTCAGTTTCCGAGTCTGCTTGCCCACCAAAGGCTTAAAACCAAGCATTGACGTATGTTGATACGTCATCCAAAGTGATACACTGTCTATAGAGGGAATTATTCCTATTTTTGGATTTACATCCAATATGTACAAAAAGTATTCATGTTTTCAAAAAATAAAATCTTGTACACTTTGATAATAATTCTAGACAACTGGAAAAGCACCCTTTCCAAACAGCAATAAAATTTATGTCAGGTACTAGAAGAAATACCAAAAATAAACTTTTCAAAGGAGCTTTTAACTTTTTTTGAGCAAACAGATATCCGACTTCTGAAAATCTGCACCAAAGCAAAATTCCTTTCTAGTTTGCTCAGTGAAACCAGTTTCATGCTTTGAGGTTTACATTTTTGTTATTTTATGGCAATAATCTTAAATGGTTTACTTTTAGATGCTTTTTTATATGGTAGAGGTAGAAATAGGGGGTTCTGTGTGTTTTGGTTGAGACACCCAGATATACATGAAGTTTTACAATTGGCTATCCACTTTGCACCAAGACCTGTTGGCCAGAGTTATGGTGGAGTTGAGATTCACAATGGAATCAAATGCTGGGCAAGGCTTAGACAAGAAGGACAATGACCCCTTCTCTTTTCAATATAACCTCCAGTCTATTCCTTGTAGCAGAACAGTACAAGCTTGAAGCTACCAAAGACTTGTGAAAATGACCCCATAAGTGACTGCCTTTGCAGAAACCCAGTCTGGTATAGTGTCAGGAATCACTTTCCTGACAACAGTTATCCAATAGATAAAGACCTCTTACAACTTCTAAATTTGGATAATCTAGGTCACTGCTACTCAATTAATGTCAATTAATTGCTCTTATGCATCACAGCAATGCAGATGCAATTAAAACCTGCAAGAAACTCAGTACTATAATGCATCTAAAAATAGCCTGCATCATGATTTCTGCCATTGCATGTGAATCATTACACCTGGTTTTCAAACTCATTAAGTCTGTACTCCCAATTTCACCCCCTAGTATAAAAACTCCCATCCTAATCCCAAGTTAATTGTTTGATTAACATTTATTTCTACAATAAACCAATCTTGCCCTATTATTCACTTGAGCGTTTAATAGTATCTCATAGTTCAGATGATTGGAATCCCCTATTTGTGGTCTGTAGTCACCATCTGGCTCTGCTTGTTCCTGTCTTGTATTCTGTCTCAGGGGCCAGCTACCTTGTGCTTCCCTGGCCCTTGCCTAACCCCTACCCTACAGCTTGAAGAGCTATCTCCTGTTGTAGAGAGTAATGGACCCTTGTTTGATTACCCAACTGTATTCTCCTCTATAAAGAGGGTCTCTTACATATAGGCAAGAAGAAGAATATAGAAAAATTAAAGCCCAACAGTCTATTTTAATTAGCCTTTAATACAAAGCTAAACCTATCCAAAGCAATACCATAAAATTAGAAATATGGATATATCTTCAATAGGAATGTCAGTATTAGAGACAAATACCATATTCTAACCCTGAGTGTCATGTTCACTTTAACCAATCTAGCAGGAGCTTTCATAGAACAAAACCTTCTCATAAACCAAGATACTGTATAGAAAAATAGTAATGGAATATGATAGACCTGGTATCTAAGACTTAAGTTTTTAAAGCTTTGTACACTCTAAGGTGTAATACATAGCATATATTGTCTTCTTCAGCAATTTTGAAAAACATATAGTGTCAACTAAAAGCTTCCTCTGAGGGCAACCAAATGCAAACCCTTATTAATGAAAGCCACAAGAAGAAATCTCACAGGTTCCAAATTGCAATTGAAGGAGCGGGAAAATACCACGTCAAAATTGAGTTGACAGCAGCAATCAGTGATCAAAACAGTAGGCACCCTATAATTATACATAAGTATACATATTCTTTAGTTATAAAGCTAACAGAAAATAAGATAAACAGAAAAATTTAAGAGATGTATAGATTTAAACATCATAGGTGTCTCAGCATCTTTGATTGATCTCCTGTGTGAAAATAATCCCAAACTTCAATTCTTAAACTATCACAGATAGCCTCTCTGGGATATGATTCAAATTAAACTTTCTGCCAGAGAAAGCTTTGTCTTTCAAATTAAGTTTTTTAAGTTTATACACTTCCTACATAAAAAGTTTCAATTTCAATCAACAGCATAAAAAACTTTGCTTTTCAATAAAATCTTCAAATCTTCTCATTTTATCTTATTGTTAAGTCTCCTATTCTTTTTTAAGCACTGTTTTAAAAAAATTCAAAACAATGAGATCAGTCTCTGTAAAGATCTCACCTTGATCAAAATAACTAATAAGTTAATTCAGACTACAAAGGATTCAAAGTCAAAACATCAACCTGAGTTTGTCTACTCAGACCTCACAGCCAATAGCTTTCAGATAATGAATGTAACTGTTAGAGTGAAATGATAAGCTGTATGATTCAGGGACAAACAATGAGGGTAGAAAAAACAAATTTTAAGTTGCTTAAGCAACAGAAGACCAATTTGGGAAGACAGTTTCACCATCTTAGCATCAGGAGTGATGTAGAAGAAGATGGAGAGGGAAATTGTTGATGCAAGAACAATTTGGAGCACTAAACCAGAGTAAGAATCCGAATGTGAGAGCAAATAGAGCACAGTCCAGGGGCAGTTAAGGAACTGACAGCAGTTTTCACTATAGTAGAGGCCAAATTCTTAAGGACAGGGGCAAATAGCCCCAATAAAGCTATCATAGTTTTAGGAAACTTTCTTTATTCCAGAGTAAGTAAAATATATAGAAATAAGTTTCTAGTGAGAAATTTGGAGAAGTTTTAAGGAGTTCAGGATAGGGAAGGGTGGGATTCTGAGGCCTCTGATTGGTTAGCAAAAATATTTTTAGCAGCAGAAGGGCCTGCTTTGGAATTTGAGTAAATGATGTCATATTTAAAAAAATTCTGGCGGCCAGCAGGTCAGGCACCATACTCTTTTGGCAACAAATAACATGTAACTAATTTATTGTAGTTGATTGGTGAGAGCAGGGGCAGATTCAAGATTTGAAGAGGTATCTGGACAACTCCAGCTTTAACCCATTTTTTTCTATAACAGCATTTAAATTGTCTAAGGTTTTCAAGGGTTTAGCAGCTTTCTGGCAATGGTTACAGGTGCAACAAGGGCGCGTAATTCCTTTAATTTGTCTTTCTACTGTAACAGTAACCAATTCATATTAAAAATTTATACCTCATCTAAGAGTACACTTTTTCCCTGAAATCTACATCACAAACTATTGATGAGGAGCGCCTTTTGGGGAAGCTTCAAATATGGAATTGAGAAAGAAGAGAAGTATCTTTTATTGGATAATACCTTAGACTTATGTAGCTTTAGCTGTGGCAGAGATTTAGTTGGATTGAACCTAGGGGTTGGTCATGTGCGGGATGGGTTTGAGTCACTGGATACTTGGACAGTCATGTGATATTGCTTGGTTGCCATTTCTGGTATGTCAACCTGTATATTGGGAGGGCACCAAATCAGGCAATGACTGGATGTTAAGTGGGTTGGTGGTAGCCAGAATACTTGTACATCCAGATCCATGACACTATATAAACTTTTTATTATAGTTTAACTCACATTTAAATTTTAACTTTTTTAAATATCTGCTAAAAAGTAAAATTATGATATTTGCAGCACAGATAGCTTCTTATCTTACCTCTATATTGATCACTTTCCAATATTTTATGTAAAAATCACAAAAAAATTAATAAGAGCATTATAACAGGCATTCTTATGAGTAAAGTACCTTACACTTCTGGATCTGTCATCTTCAAAAAGCATGCAGTCTACCAAGAAGTGACATTATCTTTGTTCAGCTTTTAACTCTATATACAAAGTACTTTTGGATGTTTACAACAACCTTTCAAAAACTTAGAGCCCTAATCAGAACCAAACAATAGCACTTATAACCTAACATAGATTTAGCGCCACCATAGAAAAATTCATATGCACTAACAACAAAAGCACCTGAATGCAGTCTATTCAAAGCAAGCTTGTACATATGAAGTTCCCTGAGAGCTTGTGGATTACTGAGGCTTCCATTGAATATTTTATTATGTGAGAGCCTGGTTTAATCAGTGGTATAAAAAAACTCATAAAAAGTGTGAGACAACTTTAAAGCTGACTTTCTGTCACAATTTGTGTTAAACAATACAACCTGCACAATTTTCAGAGAATTCAAGCTTTTTGCCCAGACAAGAACAATTAAGAAACTAACCAAGCTTGTGAAGATCTGCTCAAATATTCCTCAAATAATATAGCCTTTGAAAATTTCTTCTTGTATCTATACTGTTATGATGCACTGAATATCTATGTAATAATATATGTGGACCTTGAGAATTACAATACCCTTAAATGCTTCTACTGAAAGCAAAAAAAACACTAGAGTGTAATTAAAATGACCTTTAAAAAGTTCAATAACAAAAAAGAATACCTAGCCCCAAAGGCAACTTTAGTCCAGGCAAAACCTGCTCAGCACCCCTGGATTCCAAAAACTGTAACAAAAATCCCCTCAAGCCAAGCAACTTTGTGTATTTAAACTTATAAGCAATTCAACCCATTTCATGGCACTCAAAAAATGGTGAGAATCTTGTGGCTTCCATGGCCCAGGTTACTCTCAGGGAATCCTTCAGTCAAGGGGTAAGACCTGAACTGAAAGGCCCTGGAAATAATGGGACCATTTTTATCACATAATTAGCATCAATAGCCTGAGAGCGTCATACTCTCATGTAGAGAATAACTTGTTCAGCAAATACTAGCATGAGGAGGTAGGCAAACCCAAGCTTGCTATAATCATATGATGAATCAGTGATAACATTTCAGGGATTTTTTCCCAGCTCCATTAATTTTGTGGATACTATTTTCAATGACACCAAAGCAAAGAAAATCAACAATCAAGTTTTTGACACCATGTGTAACTTGGACGTAAACCTAGACAGGGATTGAACCCAAAACCCTACAAACAAGCCAAATGTTAGTTTATACTCTACAGATCAACTTATATTACCTTTTTATACTAAATCTTGCATTTGACTTTTGCTTCCAACCTTGGTTTTGTTTTCAAAGACATTAGTATACCTCTAAGACACAACACTTACCACTCAAACCCTGATTGGCTGGTTTCTTTTTCCTTTTTGCTTTTGAATCCACTGGTACATAACTGGACTTGGCTCTGTACTTGATCTTCCCAAAGATTAAGTGTTTACACCAATTGATTGCCTCCAATCTTGTGGCTTTTTCCCCCTCTATGTCTTCCACAATAACTTAAAGATTATTCTCAAGCCCCAAGTTGAGGCACAGATCATAAAGGTATTAGTTTCACTCATAATAACCATGAAAATCCTCTGTAAACCCCTCTTATTCCCAATAGCCACCTAAACGTTCCAGCCTCTATCTTGAGATTATTTAAGTGAGCCATACTTATCATTCTTACTTGTTCCAACAATAAAGATATTCTTCTATTCTACACTTATCTTCTTCACCCCTTTTTGAAACCATGAAAGGAAGTCCATTCCTGTTCTGGTTTCTATGTCATGCCCTGCCCTGAAGGGCAGGCTCTTTGAATTTGTCATATTTAATATTTTTTCTTGGTTTGATTTTTCAGTATTTTAAATATTTGGAATTTTAAATCAAAAGTTAATATTTAAGTATTTTAAGTTTATTACCTTTGTTTTGATGCTATTTGTGTTTGAATTGTTGTTGTTTGCTCTGTTTTCTACTATTACTTTAATATATATTTCTACTTTAAAGTTAGAATATTTTCACTATTTCTTACCTTTTGAAACTCCTGCTTGTGTCGTTGCTGCTCCCCCAGTTATGTTGCTGATCTGCGTACAGTACTGGCTTCTTTTTCCCCTTTTCTGGTTCTGGTTGTTCTCCAACTTCTCCAGTTGCTCCTCTTCTTGGCTGCTTCCTCCTGGCTATCAGTCTTCAACAGAAAAGGCTTTTTTCTCTATAAATAAAGAGCTTTTGAAGAGTATGCTTTAAGCCAAAATTCTAAGTGATTTTTTCCCTTCAATTTTTTACTATTTTTAACTTCAGATTTGTAATTTTAAGAATTTTGTTTTTTTAAATTCATTTTTTTAGATTAGCTTTTTCCCCTTAAAATCCAATGGAACTTGTAAAACAACAAGCCTTAGGCTTGTTGTATCCATTTTTTCCCTTAAGGAATCTTTCAATAGTTATATGTATCAAATTGCTAATGGAGAATATCCTAATATTGATATTCCCTTAGTTACAAATTGTTCACTGTTGAACACTTTATTTTATCTTCTTTGCTTAGGATTCTTTCACTCTATTACTCCATTTGTGACACAATATAGGTTTTTAGCAGGTTTCTGTAAGATTATCTTACAGACAGTTACTATGTTCTTATATCTTTTAAATTTGAATCCTAATGTCTTACACGCTCTAATCTATAACCTTGCACCATTATGGGCAAGACCTTACATTATTTTGGCTTCTCATGGAATTGACCCAGTCAATACTTTTTACATCTCTTCTATAATCTTTTTAGCCTTGTTTCTCTCTATTATTATTGTAACTTTGTTATCTCTAGTAGTTTTTTTACTTGATTGGTTATATGATAAGGTGTTTTGTATTAAGGAGGAGCATACCCCTACTACCTACACCAACCAAACAGTAGTTCTCAATACCTTAGCTCATATTTCACCACCCCCTAGTATTATTAACACTTTAGCTTATGCACAGGCCCACTTTACTGCTTATGGGTCTGAGTTCTCCACTGACTCCCAGAAGGTCCTCTATCTTGCAGAGAATCTCACCAGTCACTACAGAGATTGGTTTGGCTCTCACTTGATACGCAACCCAGGTATCCTCCAGAACTATGATCTCTTTGTCAGTTCACTTCTATCCTTCTCTGGAGAAGACAAGGAGTTGTCCACTTTCTCTGCTTCTTGGTTTGCGGGTCTCACACAAGGTTTGCTTCCACTTGGAAAATATAACCAGAAGTTTTGCTCCCTCCAGTCAAGACAACAAGCCTCTGACACTGAGGCTTGCAGCTTCTACAAGATAGGCCTCAACAGATTTCTCCAGGAATTTGTGGTCCACCACAACCTCCCAAAAAACTAGAAGCTCTTATCAGAGAAGTGGTTAAGTGGAACTGGAAATACCTTTCCTCAAAAACACATCCTTCTTCTAACCTATCCCCTGCAGCCCGGTTGTTTGTTCCAGAAAAGGCCCTGCTTTCTTCAACCCCTCCACCTGGCACCAAGCCAAAGTCTGGGGAAGTTTTTTGCCTTACTGCCAAGGAAGTCCTTAGAAGAAGGAACAACAACATCTGCTCTTACTGTGGATCAAAGGACCATCTTCTATCAGCCTGCCCCCTCTCCAAACGTCCCCCCTTTGTCAACAAGACCTTCACTCTCACTTTGCTTTCCCTTAACAACACTTCCAAGTCACCTACCGTCTTAGTGACCATTCATGGACCTTTGGGAAAGATCAAGGTGCTTTCTCTTCTTGACACTGGCGCCAATGTCAACTTTATTGAGGAGAAACTTGCTAAACTACTTGGACTCCCCGCTTTTGGATCTCTTGACCTTAAGGTGGGAAACAGCACTCTCATTGGCGCCACATCTATCCTCCAACCTTTCACCATTGACTGGGAGGGCTCTCCATTTTGCGTCACATGTAACTCTTCCCCTAACTTATCCTTCCCGTTCATCCTTGGATTCCTGTGGTTGAGAGAGTCTTTGCTTAACTTTGATCACCCAAACAACAAGATATCATTCACATGCAATGACATTGTCAAATTGTTATCCCTTGTACCTGGTACTCTTGGCTCAACTCTCTCCAAACTGAACCTGACTGCCATCTCTATTACAATCCTGGATACTCTTTCTGCCAAGGACAAAGATGGATTACCTTATTGTTACTCTGACTTCAAGGATTGTTTTAGTGAGGAGGAATGTAACCTGCTACCTCCTCATAGGCCCTACAATATTCAGATAAACCTTAAGCCAGGCACCGCTCCCCCCTGGGGAAGGCTTATTCCTCTCTCTGACTCAGACAGCACTCTACTAAAGAACTACATCAATGAGAAACTCTCCAAGGGTTTCATCTCACAATCTACGTCTCTGTGTTCTTTCCCTATCTTTTTTGTCAGTAAATATGATGGCTCTAAGCGCCCTTGTGTAGACTATAGAGCTCTCAATGAGATCACAATCAAGGATAGATGCCCTATTCCTTCTGCTGAGGCTTTGATTAATTGCCTTGCTGGTAGTTCTGTATACACCAAGATTGATCTCCAAAGCGCTTTCAACCAGATCAGAGTCTCTTCTGGCCACAAATGGAAGACCGTGTTCCGTACCCCATCTGGGTTATACAAGTAAAATGTAATGCCCTTTGGATTATGTAACGCTCTGTCAACCTTTCAGGCCTTAATGAGCATGGCACTTCTTCCCTTCCTTAACAAGTTTGTTTTTGTCTATCTTGACAATATCCTCATATACTCCTCTTTCATTGACAACCATGTCTCCCACGTCTGCCAGGTACTTCAGAGACTTTGAGACTACAAACTTTTTGTAAAATCTTCTAAGTGCTCATTCTTCTGCACTGAGGTTGATTTCCTTGGCTACATCATCACTCAAAACAGTTTTGCTGTCTCCCCTAGCAAGGTGGATGCTATCCAAAGCTGGCCTGTTCCCAAGACTCACTCACAACTTTGTGGTTTCCTTGGATTGGCAAACTATTGCCGTAAGTTTGTGGAAAAATTTTCTTCTCTAGTTTTGCCACTCACTACCCTCACTTCTACTTCTGTTCCTTTTGTCTGGACACCTCAGGCCCAGCTCACGTTTGAGGCTACAAAGGCTGTCTTTGTCTCCACACCTGTCCTCCTGATGCCTGATCCTTCCAAACCCTTCTCAGTTGAGACTGATTCCAGCAACTATGCTGTTGGCGGTATTCTCCTTCAGCTTGGGGGATGGGATGCAACACCCTGTTGCATACTTCTCTCAAAAACACCTTCCAGCTGAACAAAACTACCCTGTATACGACAAGGAACTTCTTGCCATCATCAAAACACTCAAGCATTGGCGTTGCTACCTTGAGGGACTTGACAAGCCTTTCCTCATTTACACGGACCATAAGAACTAGCTTTACTTCACTGAGTCACACTGCATTTCTCAAAGACACACTAGATGGGTGCTGGAGCTGTCAAATTTCTGCTTCAAGCTTGTGTACAAGAAATGTGTACTTAATACCCTACCTGACGCGCTTAGTTGTCATGCTTCATTATCTGATGTTAACAAAGACTACAAACTCCTTAACATCAAGATGGTCCTTCCACCTGAGAGCTTTCTGAAACTTAATGTTATCAGTACTTGTTGTGAATAACGCTATTCACCATGTTTTGATTTTGCCTTTGGTGGGCCATTTCAAAGACAAATCTCTCACTTTTGCTTTTGCCTCTTGAAATGAGTTGATGACTGAATCAGGAAGTACAATTGTTTGGTTTCTTGATCCTGCGTAACTCACTCACCCCACTCATGCTGGTGGCAAGTGATCCTACTGTCCTGGTAGTGTTTTGTGATATTCCTAACCACTATATATTCCATTTTGTATTCACCAATAAAATCTAAGTTCTATTCACATTCTTGTCTTTGTGTCTTCTGTACTTCTGTGCCTCTCTCTAGCCACAACTAGTAGAGATTATTCTTCCAGGGCCGCAAGGTAAATGCATAGTCTTCCCTGTCATCTAACCGAGACTTAGTACAAATCCAATCCTAAGGTTAGGATTTCCTGTTGTGTGTCTGTGCTGCGCCTCAGAACACAACAAAAATAGTGCTCACTACAGGGGTTGCAAGCCCCTTGATTATCCCTTTTGCATCCACGTTTTCAGGTCCCTTGCCTCTTCCTATACAAGAGCCAACTTCACCTGAAATTACTAGTCCTCCTATTGAGGAAGATATTTCTGAACTGCCTATTGTCCCTACTGTACTGAATCTTGGGAGTGGTCCCCACCTAGTTGCTTACCCCATGGGTACCCCTGACTTAGAACAAGTCATGTCGGTAGCCCTTGGGATAGCCCGTGAAGGAGCCATCCCTTGCCTTCAGCTGCAGTTCAGTTGGGCTGAATACTACAAATTCATTGTGGCTCCTCAATTTCCACAACATCTCCTCTCAGCAGCTGGCTCCGCTGAGCACTTACTATTGTCCTTTGTGCAGCCTGCCTTGGCCCACCATCAAATGGTGTTGGGGCTCCACATCCAAGAAATCTCTTCTCTGCAAGCAGCAGTTACTCATCACTGGGACCAGTTTGATACCTACCAACAGTGGATTCATTCCCTGTTTTCCTTGGTATCTGACAATCAGCACAACTCTGTTACCTCCCAGACTTGTTTGGTTAATTCTATTGAGAAAATGTGCCAGTCCATCCCCAAATACGTGAGAGAGCATCTATACAAGTTTCACCAGCTAGAACAACCCTGGAAAACTCAAGTAGATTCCACCTTAAACGCCTATCTCACTGACTTCAAACAACTTCTACAAAAGCTCAATGCATTCAGCACGTATTCCTTCAAGCAACTACAGCAGGTAGAAGACCTTGCTGCTAGCAGCCTTAATGAACTCAGTGCGGCGTTTGATCAAGAAAAAGCTGCCACCGCTGCTGCTATAGCCAAACTCCAGAGTCAAGTGAATGAATTAGCTACGCCTGAGCCAGATGTTCCGCCCTCTCCCCCTTCTGATGATTTGGCAGAGCAAGAGCAAAGAATATGGGACGCTATTCAAGAGCTACGTACAACTACTTGCAGTCAAGGACGTCCTACTGAGCTCCTCAACCTGACCCCCAGGTGCTTGAATTGACTGCTCAATTTGCAGAGCTACAGCATGAACTTGCTGCCCTATGTGAAATGATGGCAACTGCTGCTAGTCCAGTTGGGGTTGTTGATGAAGATGGTTGCTGCCCTGGCTTACTAGGAGCTCCTTGAATCCAATGCGCTAGGGAACTAATTGCTCTAGCTAACAAGGTGAATCAATTGAATTGGGACCATACTGAACTGGATAGAGACGTACAAGAGATGAATGATATGATCAACTCTGTTAATGATAGGTTCGCCCCTTGCCTCTCAGTGGGGCCATCCCTTACTTCTCAACTAGCTGAGCTCTCCACAATAGTGACCACCCAAGGTGAATGCTTAGATGCTACTGCACAACAGACCACTCAAGCTTTCAATACGAGTGCCCGTGCTGTTGAGACCCTGACTACCCTTGAAGAGAGTGTTTGTCAGCTATGGGCTAGACAGCCCCCCTCTGAATTCAAGGCAGAGTTTTCCCCGTGTATAATTGTACTTGATAGCAACAATGGTGGCCCAACTCCCAAAGCACACTTCAAGCCCACCTTTAAGCAAGTCTTTAATCCCAAAACCTCAACCATGGCAGCTTTCCTAACTATCTACAAAACTGCCATGAGATGAGCTTCAGAAAAAGTTAAGAAAGAACATATTCTGACCTGTCTACATCCGACTTGCCAGGAGGTGGTGGTGCCTGAGCTGCCCTCCATTGAGACGTGGGAAGATATGAAGCAACTTCTGATTGACAAGTTTGGTGGTGACCTTAGCCTGGAAGTAAAGAAGGACACATTAATGCATATTGCTTTCAAGCCTAAAGAGAGGCTAGCTGAGTTTGCAGACAGATTCTACATGGAAGGACAGCAACTGATAAAGAGCAGACAGTTGACAGCTCATGAAGCCTGCATGGCTTGCTCTCAAGTCCTCAAAGTTAATCAACTTCTGTGCCTTCACTTCAAAGCCCATAAGGCTATGCTTTCCTCCATGAAGAGCATAAAGACGTTGTTGCAGGATATGCACCTTACCCATTCTGGAGCAGTTGTTAGGGAACGCCAAGCTACTTCTAACTCTGGTTCATCTTCCTGTGGTCCTCACATTCTTACCATGAACTTGCAAAACCCTCCTTGACGCCAAGGTTGCCACAACTGTAGTCAGATAGGTCATCATTCTCGAGTCTGCACCAACCCACAGGTTGAAGGAGCTGATCCAAAAGAGCAGGCGGGAAAAGAACAGTCAACTTAGAGGCAGAGACGCTCTCAGTTGACAATTCTTCTCAGTCTCTTTCAATCCCTTCCTCTATATCTGACTCCAAGCCTGCTGATAATGAGGCTCCTCCTATCCTCCTCTTGTTTCACAATACCTCTGACAACTCTGACCTGGATGACTCTGATACTGACGACGCTGATGCATATGGGTACTCTGTTCTGGCTGTTACTGAAACCATTACAGTCCCCTATAAATTATGCTCAGGAAAGACTACAGCTACTGCTAAGCCTTTGCCTGAAGCCAAAGAAATTTTCTCTTGCCCTTACCTCACTCAGGCTAAGAGGTCCCCCGTGCTAGTGGAGTTGTCAGAAGAAGCTGCTGAGGTTGCTGACGCTGTCTTCAAGAATGTATCTGTTTTGCTCCCTCTCCAGACTGTTTATAAGGAGTTCCCAGGATTAAGATGCATGATTGAGAAGTGGGATAAGGAACTAGCAGAGGCTCAAGATATCTTGGCTGTTCTTCCCCCCTTTGGTTGCACTACCACTTGAGTAGAGATGTCCATTCAAAAAGTGAAGATCAAGGCTGTTCTAGACACTGGCTCTCCAGTCAACGTTGTCTCCTCCAAGCTTGTGAAGAAACTCAGACTTGCCCCTGACCTTAATTATCACCAGTTGTATGGCACAGCTGGACTGTCTATGACCCGCGCCATAGGGGCATACTCTGCTCTACCCATGCGGTTTGGCAAGCTTCTTCTAGCTGCGCCAGCAGTTGTCTTGGAAAATGAGAGTTACAATCTCTTAGTTGACACCCAGTTCCTTAGGTAATATAATGGGATAATCAACTTAAAAGATGATTACCTCTCTATTCTGGGGTATGAAGTCCCTCTGATCTTTGAAAAGCCGGTTAAAGTTCCCGGGAAACAGCTCAAGACATGTGCCTTGGAATATCCCACTGGGGTTTTCAACCTCAAATATTGCACGCACTCCTCAAACATGAAATGTCCACCCATGGCTTGTCCTGCATCTTAAGGGATCCCTCTCCTAGCCTTGTCTGCTGTCACCATTCCACCTGGCTCCCAGGCCATTCTAGACTGCCAGATATCATATGAACTACCTGAACAAACCTTCTTAGAGTTGTACTCTCCCCCCTTGTTAGGGCACAACAAACCTTACCTCTATCCTGGAATCCTAGACGTCTCCCATAAGGATCCTGTTCAATTGTTGGTAGCCAACCTAAATGCTCTCCCCATGACTGTGTCTAGGGGACAGGTTGTTGGATATGGCAAGTTGTTGAGCGCTCCTGATGTCCTGTCTCCTCATCTCTTTGGCACATTCCAAGATTTTAACCTACCTGAGGATGAGCCCCAAGTCCTATCCTTATTTACTATGCAAGACTTTCCACAGTTGTCCCTGGTTCAACAGAAAGAGGTGCTAGACTTTCTAGAACAATTTTCTGACATCTTTGCTAAAGACAGTACTGACTATGGGTTAGCCAAAGGCGTTATCCATCAGATTGATACTGGTGATGCTCCCCCCTTTTGCGCTAAACCCTACTGCTGCAGTCAAGTAGAGGATGCTCAGGTGTCTAAAAGAGCTTAAGCAACTGTTGCAACTGAGGTTCAAACCTCGCCTGCTAACGTATCTTACAATACACAGGGGGCGCTTGATGAGTTGCCCCTTGACGTATCTAACGTTATGGATGGATCTGCTGGCAAGGTCAAATGGCAGGCACTTCATCCTAATTAGGAGTGTTGCCAATTTGACCTGCTGATCCCCGCACAAGTTATTCCTTGGCTCCAAACCCTACATGGAACTCCCCACTATGCCACCCCCTTGTGGCCTTATGGCTTCCCCATATAGTATATTAATCACAATATTCTACAATAAACGGCACATTATTCTTATTATTCTGTCCTTTCCTATTGGACTGTTGTCTTCTTCAATTCCAAGTACTGAATTCTCATTGGTTCAGTTGCAACAGTGGTAGCAGAAGTAGGTTCACAACCTATTTTAAAAAAAATTCCCCCAAGAAAGGATGGAGTATGGGCCGCATGGCTACTCCACAACAAGAGACATTCCTTCCAATCCCCAAGGGGGACATTCCCAAAGGTTATGTCACCTATCAAGATCAGCTAGTTCTCACCAGTGTATACAATTGGCTCCGCCTTGGGCAGTGACAGCTAGCATCACCCCGCCACAGTTGGACCTGTCTCAACGTATGCTCAACCTCCAACTAGAGTCCTTCACTGGCGGTGTCAAAGGAGCCAACATTGTCAGTTGGCTCCAGTCCACCAAAACACGTCTTTGTATCTATCAGGTCCCGGAGTCCATGTGGGTTGCCACTGCATCTGGCCGCCTTACAGGGCCTGCCGCTGTGTAGTTCATCAACTGGGCCAGCCAGAAGTTTGACGTCACCTGGGCAACATTTTGAGACGCTGCCAAGTACCAATATAGTGAAACTTTCTCTCCCATTGTCTTGGGGACTCCCCTCTTAGCCATCAAGCAGACTGGTTCTGTCCCTGAGTATCTTGCTTCGTGGCAACAAGCCCTTGCTGCCGCCCCCAAAGCAGTGACCAATGGGAATGCCATGTTGCTCACCCTCATTGTTAATGGGCTAAAACCCCATATTTGTAAGTGGGTTCCTGTTGGTCGCTGCACCTCTATTGACGACTGCTATAAAGCCATTGTAGAGGCCAATAACTAGGCTTTGATGGGCTTCTGCCGCACCAACAATGCTCCACCCTAACTACGTTCTGCACCTAACAATGGCCAAGGTCAAGTGGGCCGTTGCCAACCTCGTCAACAAGAAAGTGCAACTAAACGCCCCCGCAAGGGGGAGCTCCAGCTAGCACTGATTGAGGACCAGGAAAAATCCTGGGGGTTGTAGCAACAAGAGGCCTTACAACCCCAACCGACCCGTCCTCTCAGCCCTTGCCTGCAAAGAACTCCCGCGACTACAATCTTCACGAGGTTGAAACTCTGGACGTCTTTCAGGTCCATGGCAATGACCCTGTGTTGCAAGCTGCCCACTCCTCAAATAAAGTAACATGCTTGTCCTATCCCTTCTTTTTTTGTGAGAACACCCACAAGTTACTGGTAGATACTGGGGCCAATCACACCATGGTAGATCAAGCATTTGCTGACTCCCAGCAATTAGATCAAGTACCCAGCAGATTCAAAGCAGTACATGTAGCTGACTCCTGCAGAGTTGCCATCACCCACGAGACGGTGCCCTTCTCTGTAAGGATGGGGAACGTCCAGGTTAAGCTCTCTGGGCCAATTATGGCAGGCCTCAGACACAACGTAATTGCTGGCCTCAATTGGCTCCGGCATAACCGTCCCTACTTGACTGGGATACCTCTGTCATCACCCTCAATAGAAATGGGGTGGGGTTCCAGATCTACCCCATGGAAATGAACAAGCTACTACATGGCACTGTGTTTGTCAGAATGACAGAAACAGGCTCATACAATTTCAAGGGGGGAAACTAGACTTTAACCAATGCTCAGTCAAATTTATCCGTGCAGAACCACCTGCAGTCCCTCTCTTGTCATCATCATCACCACCAATGCTAGCTGCACTCCTTGAGGAGTACTAGGACCTATTCAGTGAAACACTCAAACAACTACCTCCGCCCTGGGAGATCCAGCACACTGTACAACTTCAAGGATTGTTACCTAAAGCACAACCATTATACCATCTCACACCAAAGGAAGATGAAACCCTCTGCCAGCACCTTGTGGACACGCTTGATAAGGGCTTCATTTGCCCCTTGCTCTCTCCATACGGGGCAGCAGTCTTCTTTGTAGCCAAGAAGGACGGGTCCCTTTGCCTGATCACAGACTACTGCGCCCTAAATGAGGTGACAGTTAAAAATAAATACCCCCTGCCGCTGATTGACAACCTGTTTGATACGCTTGCAGGTGCAAAGGTCTTTAGCAAGATTGATCTCACTGCAGGGTACAACCAGGTCCACATTGCACCAGGGGATGAGACAAAAACTGCCTTCCGCACACACTACGGGTTGTTTGAGTGTTGCGTCATGAACTTTGGAATGACCAACGCTCCCTCTACCTTTGCCATGTTGATGAACAAAGTCTTTGAGGATAGATTAGAAAGTGTGTGGTGGTGTACCTTGACAACATTATTGTCTTCAGTCAAGATCAAACCATGCACCTCCAACACCTCTGCGCTGTCCTTGACACTCTTTGGAAAAATCAGCTAAAAGCTAAACCCTCCAAATGTGAGTTTCTCAAGTTGGAGTTATTATTCCTTGGGCACACCATCTCTGCCCAAGGGATAAAACCCGACCCCGCCAAAATCAAGGCAATCACTAGCATGCCACCCCTCACTGATGTGGGCCAGGTGCAGACATTCTTAGGCATGGTTGCCTATGTACGCAAATTCATTCTCCCAATTGCAGGGAACTAATTGCACCTCTCACTGAGCTCCTCAATACCAAACAGCGCTTCCATTGGACCCCTGCCAGAGATCAAGCCTTTGAGACGTTGAATCAAAGGCTCACAACAGCACCAGTACTGCCATTTCCCAACCAAAACTGACAGTACAAACTCAAGACTGACGCCTCTGACAGGGCCATAGGGGGTGTGCTAAGGGTAGAAACTGACAATGGTGTCTTCCTTCCTGTAGCATATGAGTCCAAGAAGCTCACTGACTTGGAACAATGTTATCCCATCCATGATAAAGAGCTGGCAGCCATTGTACACTGTGTTGAGAAGTGGCGCTGCTACTTGGAAGGTGTGACCTTCCCACCCCGCGTTCTGACAGACCACAAGTCACTCCAATACTTCAACACGCAGTCTCATTTGACACGCCACCAAGCAGGATGGGTTGAGCGTCTATCCCCCTATCAGTTACGCATTGAATATAAGCCTGGGAAGGAACTTGTCACAGCCGACGCTCTTTCACGACTCTACGTAGCGTTCATCACTGGGGACAACAGTTTGGACCCAGATTGGCCCATGCTCTACCTGCGTCCTGAGGCGACCTGCTACAAGGGCCTTAACTTGGTCACCATCTCCAAGCTGAAGACAATGAAAGCCAGTTCACCATCAATGCTGGTAATGTCTGCTGCCAGGCAGAGACAGGTGAGAAGACGCCTTACATTCCCACCACACAACAAGGGGACACCATCTTGCACTACCACGAAACCTTGGGTCACATCAGAGAGCGTAACCTCTTTGAGATTATGAAACAAAAGGTTTGGTGGCCGCGCATGCGTCAAGACATCTTGGATCTCCTTGAGACGTGTGTGTTGTGTGAAAAGAATACGTCCAAACCTGCACCTCCCAAGTCTGTCCTACCCATCAAGGCTATGGACCCTTTGAACAGTGGGCTCTTGACATTTTGGGGCCGCTTCCCAAAGACAGACTGGGTAAGAAGTATATTATCACCGCTATCAACTATTTCACGTGTTGGCCAGTGGCCTGGGCCACAACCAACCACACCGCCACCACCGTTACCCGCTTTATTAGCAAGGAGATTGTGGCTTGCTTTGGGCAACCCAAGCGTCTCATCACAGATGGTGGGCCCAAACTTGTTGGATACGTGGTGAAGGCATACTGCGTCAAGAACGCGCTCCAGCATATAGTCACAACCCCCTACCATCCGCAAGCCAACAGATGCATGACACAGTTAAATGGCTCCCTGGTTCAACTGATTGCCAAGCTCTCACAAGAGCACCCTAATAATGTGTGGACTGAACATCTTCCCACCGCCCTACTGATCCTGCAAGCAAGAATCAACAGGGGCACTGGGTTCAGCCCTAGCACCCTGGCCTTTGGAACACCTGACAGTCTGACAGGGGTTGAACATGGGAAATCTACGGTCCAAGGTTCCCAACAAGCCTCCCCTAGCAACAACTCCATCCCTAGACCAATGGCATGCCAAAGCCTGTGAGATCAAGCACAAGCAGATTGCAGGAGGGACAAAACACCTCAAAGCTAGATACGCCCTAGGTGACCCCGTCTACACCCTCAATCCCAATTCTGCCAAATTAGAACCCAATCACCTAGGGCCCTTCAAGGTAGCTGCAGTCTATGACAACCACACCTATCAACTTGAGGATGCCCAAGGGAACACCAAGAAGCTTCACCATGATTGCTTGTACCCCTGCCGCGCCATCCCCACACAAAGATTGTTTGCGCGGACCTTTCCAGACCTTCTGCAGACTCCAGTCCTAGTGTCTGACAACAAGCAGGGGGCAAGGGGGGTGTTGCAACCAAGTTTCTAGACTTGCCTGCTAACATATCTTACAATACACAGGGGGCGCTCAATGAGTTGCCCCTTGACGTATCTAACGTTATGAATTAATCTGATGGCAGTATCAAATGGCAGATACTTCATCCTAATTAGGAGTGTTGCCAATTTGACCTGCTAATCCCCGCACAAGTTATTCCTTGGCTCCAAACCCTACATGGAACTCCCCACTATGCCACCCCCTTGTGGCCTTGTGGCTTCCCCATATAGTATATTAATCACAATATTCTACAATAAACAACACCTTATTCTTATTATTCTGTCCTTTCCTATTGGACTGTTGTCTTCCCCAATTCCAAGTACTGAACTCTCATTGGTTCAGTTGCAACACAACTTTTAGACGCTGGACTGCTTGCTCCTTCCCAAAGTCCATAGGCGTCCCCTTGATCATACTAAAAAAGAAGGATGGAGGTCATTGTATTGTGATGGACTACCAACAATTAAACTCTTTAACTAAAAAGGGTTCCTACCCCTTAATGTGCATTGATGATGCTCTCTGACGTCTTGGAGGCTCTAAGTTTTTCTCTGCAATGGATCTGGCATCTGGATACTGGCAAGTTGACTTATTTCCCAAGGATTGTCAAAAAGCCGCGCTCATTACCTCTGAAGGGCTTTTTGAGCCTACTCACATGCCGCAGGGACTCTGCAACGCCCCAGTCATCTTCCAAAGGGCCATGGACTCCATCCTCTATGACTTGAAGTTGTTGTGCGTCCTAGTATATTTGGATGATATACCGGTTTTTAGTGCTACCTTCACCAATCACCTGGCTCATCTCAAAGAGGTGTTCATAAAGATTTGAGAAGCTGGCCTTAAGCTAAAACCTTCCAAGTGCACCTTCTTCAAAGAATGTCTTGAATTCTTGGGCCATGAAGTAACCCAGACTGGGATTCACCCAATGACTAAGAAGGTTGAAGCCATCAACAAAATGCTTCTGCCCACCAACCTGTGAGAGATATAAGTCTTTCTAGGGATTATTGGCTACTACAGACAGTTTATTCCTGCCTTTGTTGATACTAGTGAACCTCTAGTCCAGGTGTTACAAAATGTCCCTTTCAAATGGACCGCCAGTCAGTAGCAAGCCTTTGAGACCCTTAAGTGGAAACTCAAAGAGGTGCCAATCCTAGTGTATCCTGACTATGATAAGGAGTTCATCCTGTACACCAATGCTAGTGATATTGCTATTGGAGCTATTCTGACCCAAATAGACAACAAGGGTGTAGACCATCCTGTTGCTTACACTTCCTGCGTGCTAAACAAACATGAGAAGAACTATAGTGTCACAGAGAAGGAGTGTCTTGCCATGTTGCATGCAGTCAAGCAGTTTTGCCACTATGTATATGGTACCCACTTCACAGTTGTACTGACTACGCTTTGCTTAAGTAGTTACAACAGCTTAAGGAGCCTGAAGGGCGCCTAGCTAGATGGGCTCTACGTCTGCAAGGATACAACTTCACTGTGCTCCATTGCCCTGGGATTCAACACCAGAACACTGATGGGCTCTCCAGAATGCCCATTCTTGCTTTGCATACTGCAGAGGCTGATTGGTTATATGAACTAATTTGGTACCCTTCTTCTTGGGAAAGTGAGACAGAAGAGGTACAGCTGGCCTTGTCCAAGCTATCCAAAGATACCCTCATACGCGACAATCAGCTCTTCAAGAAGGTACAAGACCAGTATCTGCCTTATGTACGACCCAGTCTTCACCTCTTGTTGGTATTGCAAGCTCATAAAGAGACTGGGCATGGAGGCATTGCCAAGACCTTTGACTGGCTTTGAAAGAATTACTTCTGGGAGAACCTTTCCCTGCTGATCCCAGATGTCATATCTAGCTGCCACAGCTACCAGCTGCAGAGGCCTCAAGCTGCTGCACATGAGTTCAAATTAGTTCCCCCGCAACATGCCTTTCACACTGTCAGCATTGACGCGGTAGGCCCTCTCCCCCACTTAAGTTCTGGGTGTTGCTTTATTCTGATTGCTGTTGATCACTTCAGCAAGTTGGTAGAGGCTCACCCTACAAAAGACATCACAGCTAAGACAACTTCTGCCTTTCTGTTACAGATGTTTTCTACTGCCATGGCTGTCCTCAAGTGTTGCTCTCAGATAATGGGACTAACTTTAATGCCAAGCTGATAACCTCTGTTTTCAAAGCTTTGGGATCACACCAGTCCTTCTCTGCTCCCTACAATCCTTCTACTAATGGGGCAGTTGAGCGTGCAAATTCAACATTGGTCTCTATCATGAGGAAGCTCACCTACTCTGACGCTGCCAACTGGGACCTATACTTAACTGCCGCTCTCTTTGCATACCGTCTTAGCAAACATTGTGTCACTGGATACTCCCCTTTTGCTATGCTGTATGGGCAAGAGGCTACTACCCCATTGCTCTTGGGACCCCCTGTTTACCTCTGATAAGGCCGTGAATCCTGACAACCACATCAAGGATCTAGTCAACCGCATAATTGATATACAGGCCACTGCCTACACTTCTGCATACAAGACTAAGATGCTTGAGCTCTCTCCTGATAATGCTGGACGCTCCCCCTGCCTGAATTTGATGTTGGTGACCATGTACTTTACTACCAACACAGAGTAGGTGGTTGTGCACATAAGTTGGACTCTCTGTAGATTGGCCCTTTAGAAGTGACCTTTAAACAAGGGTCCAAATACACTGTAAAGCTCCTCTCCAGTGGTTGTTCTTTTGCTTGAGTGCACGCAAAGTTCCTTTGTAAATACCACCCCCTAAGGCCAATCTAGGGGAGGGCAATGTCGTGAATACCGCTATTCACCATGTTTCAATTTTGCCTTTGGTGGGCCATTTCAAAGAAAAATCTCTCACTTTTGCTTTTGCCTCTTGAAATGAGTTGATGACTGAATCAGGAAGTACAATTGTTTGGTTTCTTTATCCTGCGCAACTCACTTGCCCCACTCATGCTGGTGGCAAGTGATCCTACCTTCCTGGTAGTGTTTTGTGGTATTCCTAACCACTATATATTCCATTTTGTATTCACCAATAAAATCTAAGTTCTATTCACATTCTTGTCTTTGTGTCTTCTGTACCTCCGCACCTCTCTCTAGCCACAACTAGTAGATATTATTCTTCCAGGGCCGCAAGGTAAATGCATAGTCTTCCCTGTCATCTAACCAAGACTTAGTAGGAATCCAATCCTAAGGTTAGGATTTCCTGTTGTGTGTCTGTGCCGCGCCTCAGAACACAACAGTACTACAACCCCCAATATACTGAAGCAAATCCACAAATCCCAGCTTTCCAATAAAGCCTTGTCTCAGATCATTGACACTCTTACAAACAATAAGACAGTCACAAATCCTTCCTTCTCCCTGCTAGATGATGTGTTATACTTCAACAACCTTTTGGTAGTCCCTTTTCCAGACCTTCAATAGCTTCTAACCATCACATTACATGACTCCCTTGCTGCAGGCCACACTGGATATAAGAAAACCCTTTCTAAACTCTGCAATCACTTCTGGTGGCCAAAGATGTCCACCTTTATCAAGTCATACGTCATTAGTTGCCTAGTTTGCCAGAAAAGCAAAGACTCCACCCAGAAACCTGTGGGTCTTCTATGCCCCCTTCCAGTCCCTGAAGGTCCTTGGCAGTCTGTCTCTTTGGATTATATTGTCCAGCTTCCTTAGTCCAAAGGTTTTGACGCCATACTGGTCATTGTAGACAGATTCTCAAAGCAGGTTATTTTTGCTCCCTGCAATTCTAACATTGCCGCAAAGCAGACTGCTTCCCTCTTTGTTAAGAATGTCTTCATCCACCATGGTACTCCAAGAGATATTTTCTCTGACCGTGGACAACAATTCATTTCCCTGTTCTGGAAGGAGTTTATGACTCAGCTAGGTGTTCACCTTTCTCTTAGCACCTCTTATCATCCCCAGTCTGATAGGCAAAACAAACGTACAAATCAGACACTAGAATGTTTCCTTTGCTGTTTTTCCAACAAACAACAAGACAATTGGGCTTCTCACCTACCTTTGGCCCAGTATTCCTATAATGCTACTCCCCATTCCTCTACCAAGATGACTCTGTTCATGGCAAATTTAGGCTATACTCCTGCCTTTGTCCCTTCTGTAACCTCCTCTTTCTGTTCCCTGTTATCTGAGGAGTTTCTTGTCCAGCTAAAACTCATCCAGAATTCCTTAAAAGAGAATCTCTCTAAGGCTATTGAGGTTTACACGGTCCAGGCCAACTGTCATTGTCAGGAGGAAAAGGGCATCCAGGTCAACAACCTTGTATATCTAAATACAAAGAATCTTCCTATCAGATGGCCTTCCTGTAAACTTGGCCCTTGGTTCATAGGGCCTTTTCTTGTAACAGAAAGAGTTGGGAAGGTTGCATATTGTATCCAACTTCTCCCAGGGTATCACATTCATGACGTCTTCCATGTGTCCCTCCTCAAACTCCAGACTTTTCCTCCTCCTTCTCATCAGAACAACAAAGCACCTCCTCCTCACATGGTCCAAGGGACCCCTGAATATGAGGTTGACACCATTATCAACCATTGTTATCACTATGGTAAACTCCAATATTTGGTTCTTTGGAAGGGATATTCTGTCAAGGAGAGTTCTTGGGAGCCATTGTCTAATCTTGAAAACTGTCCTGATGTCATCAAGTCTTATATCCAAGCACATCCTGAGCTTGGATCTGGAGGAGGTTATGTCATGCCCTGCCCCAAAGGGCAGGCTCTTTGAATTTATCATATTTAATATTTTTGCTCAGTTTGATTTTTCAGTATTTTAAATATTTGGAATTTTGAATCAAAAGTTAATATTTAAGTATTTTAAGTTTATTACCTTTGTTTTGATGCTATTTGTGTTTGAATTGTTGTTGTTTGCTCTGTTTTCTACTATTACTTTAATATATATTTCTACTTTAAAGTTAGAATATTTTCACTATTTCTTACCTTTTGAAACTCCTGCTTGTGTCGTTGCTGCTCCCCCAGTTACATTGCTGATCTGTGTATAGTACTGGCTTCTGTTTCCCCTTTTCTGGTTCTGGTTGTTCTCTAACTTCTCCAGTTGCTCTATCTTAGCTGCTTCCTCCTGGCTATCAGTCTTCAACAGAAAAGGCTTTTTTCTCTATAAATAAAGAGCTTTTGAAGAGTAGGCTTTAAGCTAAAATTCTAAGTGATTTCTTCCCTTCAATCTTTTACTATTTTTAACTTCAGATTTGTAATTTTAAGAATTTTGCTCTTTAAATTCATTTTTTAGTTTAGCTTTTTCCCCCTTAAAATCCAATGGAACTTGTAAAACAACAAGCCTTAGGCTTGTTGTATCCATTTTTTCCCTTAAGAAATCTTTCAATAGTTATATGTATCAATTTGCTGATGGAGAATATCCTAATATTGATATTCCCTTAGTTAAAAATTGTTCACTGTTGAACACTTTATTTTATCTTCTTTGCTTAGGGTTCTTGCACTCTATTACTCCATTTGTGACACAATATAGGTTTTTAGCAGGTTTCTGTAAGATTATCTTACAGACAGTTCCTATGTTCTTATATATTTTAAATTTGAATCCTAATGCCTTGCACACTCTAGTCTATAACCTTGCACCATTATGGGCAAGACCTTAAATTTGAGTTCTTTTGCTTTCTGTGGTATTGGCCCTTGAAAATCCAACTCCCACCACATACTGGCACAATTTTTCTCCTGATGACTCCCACCAGAAGGAGTCCCTGGCAAATGGCTGGTTCAAATACCCCTCAGGTCACTGGGAAAGGAAGTTTCAGTACAGCCAGTCCACCACCTTACCTCCACCTGCTAAACCTTCCTTGGTGAGACCAAATGCCTCCTTCTACCTGCTGTCCTACCTAGTTGAATATTATTTGTTGGGTAGATTTAGTTCAATGATGGGTTGGTTTGCCTTCCTTGGGCACTTCAGTCACTTGGCAATGGTTACAGTTCCTATTGGTTTGATTATTGCAGGCCTTAACTTAAGGGCCTTGGCTCATCAGATTGTGAACTTGTTCCCTCTCAAGTGGGTCTCTGACATACAAAGGTAGGTTCTCCTGCAGTTGCACTCATGGGCTGGCTTGGTGGAGAAATTTGGCTGAGCTGTGTGAAACCTTGAAAAGAGAAGGGATCATAAAAGCAGTATCTATTCCCTGGTCTAGTGTAAGGTCTTGCTCATAATGGCGCAAGGTTATAAACTAGAGTGTGCAAGGCATTAGGATTCAAATTTAAAAGGTATTAAAACGTAGGAACTGTCTGTAAAATAATCTTACAGAACCCTGCTAAAAACCTATATTGGGTCACAAAAGGAGTAATTGAGTTTAAGAACCCTAAGCAAAGAAGATAAAATAAAGTGTTTAATAGTGAACAATTTGTAACTAAGGGAATGTCAATATTAGGATATTCTCCATCAGCAAATCAATACATATAACTATTGAAAGATTCCTTAAGGGAAAAATAATGGATACAACAAGCCTAAGGCTTTTTGTTTTACAAGTTTCATTTGTTTTAAGGAAAGAAAAGGCTAAACTTTAAAATGAATTTAATAAAAATGTATAAATTTCTAAAAATTAAGATCTCAAGTTTAAATTGAATGAAAGGTTGAAGGGAAGAAATCACTTAGAATTTTGACTTAAAGCCTACTCTTCACAAGCTCTTTATTTATAGAAAAGCCTTTTCTAAAGACTGATAGCCAGGAGGAACCATCCAAGAATAGGAGCAACTGGAGAAAGTTGGGTAGAACCTGGAGGAAAAGGGACAACAGAAACCCAGTAAAAACTGCAGATCAGCATGTAAGCTGGGGAAGAGCGGCCAAGATGTAAGCAGGAGTTCAAAAGGTAAGAAATAAGTGAAAATATTCTAGCTTTAAAGTAGAAATATATAATAGGAATAGTATAAGACAGAGCAAACAACAATAACAATGATTTGAATGCAAATAGCAATAAAAACAAGGTAATAAACTTTAAAATACTTAAATATTAACTTCAAATTCAAAATTCCAATATTACAAAATACTGAAAGATTAAAATCAAAAGTAAACATCAAATATGATAAGTTTAAAGAGTCTGCCCTTTGGGGCAGGGCATGACATCTAGTGCTATGGAGAGAGGGACAGGGGCAAACATTGGCTGTACTAAATCTGCAATAAGTTGCTCAGTTTCACAGTGCTGGCGCTAGAGCTGCAAGTACTCTCTGGTTGATAGTACCAATAGTATAAGGTTTTTAGGGATGTAATAAACCCCTGCAAAGATAAGATGCTTGATTTAAATTAAATATTAGTTGCTTATTTTGAGATGTCAACAAGGAGAGAATTTTCAACTTTCCCAGCTATATACTGCTGAAAAGTTGGTTCTGGGCTTGGCAGGGTATCTTGATTGGCCAGCTGGTCACATGCCACTGTTTCCCGGTCATTGGCATCATCTAGTTGGTTGCTTAGGGGGACAAGCACACTATTTTTAGGCTCAGGTGCTTGGCCTGAACCTCGGGATCCCCTTGGTGATGTGTGGGGCTCAAATCTCTAACTTATTATAGTTTTGGCCAGTTGGATTAGATCTTAATGGGTGCATTGTGTTTCTGGGTGCCTCTTGATGCAGGAGTCCCCAGGGCACTGATTCTATTTTTTGTGGAATAGTGGCATCAATAAATGAAACCTTATTTAATGGTCTGATCAGGAAATTGTGCAATTGTGCAAGCGCACAATTTCAAACTTGCAAGCCTTTAATTTAACATACAATGGTGCTTTATTGGGATTATTTGGGCCCTGAAACTCTGTAATTGCTGACCATATATAGCAGTAAGGAGTTTTTTGAAGGAAAATTGGTGTTTATCTGGCCACACAAGAGATCAATACTTAGGCACCAACCTGTGTCACCCTTAAGCCAACAGAATAGTTGAGCAAATGAACAGGCCTTTGTTAAAAGCCATTTCTAAGATATAGATAGACAAGCCTGAGAACTAGGATGCACTCACCAGAAGCCTTAATGGACTGACAAGTAGACCAAAATGCCTTCACTGGCTACAGCCCCTATGAGATGACCTTTGTGACCAAACTAAAGTCACAACCACCAATAATTCCAAGTGACTGATACTACCCAGCAAGGTACCCAGAAGAGACAATCCATTTTTCCAGAAGATACAAGTAGCAAAAACAAAACATGAGGCCAGAAAAGTCAAAACAATGTAATATCCCCCATTGGGTGTACTTGAGGTTGGTGATGAGGCTTTTAGTTTTGAACGCTGATAGATCAAAGTTACAACCAAAAAAAATGGGACCAGTCATCCTCTTCCAAGTCTACGCAAACCATAAATATCTGGTGAAAGGGCTAGGAAAAAACCACAGAGATAAGGGGATGCATCATGGTTGACTCAGACTTTGTAAGGAAAGGAGTTATCAAAGATAGAGCATTATACTCACAACATCTAGAGCAATATGGTACACTACTCCCAAAAACATGCCCCTGGACATTCTAGATGAAGAGGACCCCCAAGAGATAAATGAGAAAAGGTGTTGCAATGAGCCCAATCTCTCATGGGTCAACCATGAACTTGCCTTAACCTGTTGCCTAATTAGGTCAGCCATCAATACCTGCTCTGTAATAATAGCACATCCCAGCACCACAAGTATTATCTTTGCTAACACTTTCCTGGTAGGATCACTCCTTCTCCATGTACATCAAACTGGAGATGCTGCATTTCTAAGGCCACCTGGTGCCTCCCCACAAGGGTATAAATACCTGCTTCTTCTCTTTAATAAACACATACTTCCTTAAATTCTTTCTTTTCTCTTTGTTGTAGCTGTTAATGTAGCAAGTTATGATACTATCATGACAAAACCACACTCCAGACCTCTTCAGCAACCCCCTGTTAACCATCGTAATCGAATCGAGTATACCTTCTGTACTGACTAAAACCACTACAAGTTCCCTCGATTTTTAATAAAGGATGTTTTTCATCTGATGCTTGATTCCTCTATCCTTGCCCAACATAGTATTTTACCCTTTCAAATATTCTTTGGGGGGTGGATATTTCAATTTTGATCGTGGCAGTTTTGGAATAGCCGGTTTGAACTTCTCACTCCGGTAATTGTATCTCTCCAGCCATGATTCTGGCCTTGTCGCTTTCAAGTTTGGAGGGGTGATCTACACGGTTTGGATTTGGAGCTTAGTGCTTTAAAGGCATGGCACAGCTGCAGAGTTGGAATCTCGGCAAAGTTGAACGGGAAGCTGGAGGCACGTGCCATAACGACCCTAGATCACGCGATTCGATAGTCCTTGGTCTGAAATCCCTTGGGTTTCGTTTTAACAAAGCTATCTCAGCCCTCACCATTTGGAATTGCTGCTAGAAAAGTTTAGATCTCAGGCTATTGGTGTTGGTCGATACAACTGTGTTGAATGATACGCCCAAATGGTTTCAGGAGAATAAATAAGAATAAAATAATTATTCAGCATTTGATTCGTTGGGTTTGTTTATGACAAACTGTTTCATAAAGCCAAGTATATCATCGAGACCCCTTTTAGAAAAAGGTTATTTAAATGATTGATCTGCTAAACAGTGTACGTATTTGATAAACAAACGAAAATTGTTAATAATCATTATAAATCAGCCATGCATTCCTGGAATATGACCCTTCATCTTCAGATGGCTGAACGACCCACTTTGAAGCTGACATTATTTAACGCTGCTTTAAACGCTGCCTTGATTTGATCAGAAGTTTGAGGATGTATTTGGAAGCCTTCACCACCTAAAGTGGTTGGGAAAACATCAAAGCCTTGAGAAGTCAGTTTGGCGCAAAGAGGCTTTTCATCGAACTCCTTGGGAAGAAGAGCCAATGCGCAGCCTCCACCTCCCGCGCCTGTGAGCTTGGCGGCCAGTCCAAAGTCCTGCTTACAAGTGGCAACGATGGTTTCTAGCGATGGGTGGGATACTTTTAGACAACAAAGAAGCTGGTGGTTGACAACCACTAGATCGTGGATGGCGGGCAAAGGATGGTTGGATTGATCGTTGGATTGGCTGAGAAGCTCAAGTAAGGTATGGCTGATGTTATGGATGGAATCTAAAATTGGATCGACAACCCTTGGAAACTGAAAGTTAGACCGGGAAGAAGTGATGGTTTACTTGGTTACGAAATTCTCGGACTCCTGCGACCATTTGCTTAGTGTTGCGGGGCACTTTGCTGTTTGTCAGAAGGATTCTCAATGACGAAAGGGAATGTAGCTTGCTGAATTCCCCTTTCTGATAGGTTACGAATTTACCATACGTGCTCACAGTGTTGTCAACGCCCGAAGGATTTCCGTGGATAACTCTTTCAGCCAAATACCCCAAGCGGTTGACCAACTCTAAACAGTTTGGATTTTTGCTCAAAAATTCAGGAAAAAGCAGATTCAGCAATGCTCCGCCGACACTCACCGAGAAGGAAGCAGATGACCCCAATCCTGCTCCAACTGGCAACGTGGATTGAACAGCCATCATAAAGCCTCGCCCAAGCATGTCCATGTCGCTTGAGAATAGAAGAGCCATCAACGTGAGGAATGAGAGTGCTGCCCCCTTTTGTGAATTGTCAAGCCCTGGTGCCAGGAACTCAGATAGCTCAGCTTGGACAAGGTCCAAGTCGATATTAAGTCTCGATAGCCCTTAAAACATGTTAGCTTAAGTATTATAGCCATATTACTTTCTAGGGAGTCAGGGTTACTACACTTTATACCAGCGAATATTTCTTGCAGCTCTTTATGTGCAGAATTTTTTTGAAACTTGGAAGCCATGGATCGAAGAGTATTTAAGCTCCAAGTTCCTTGATAGCCTATGTCGGGGCAAATCAACTCCACGATGTCATTTCCTTGGGGTGAACAATACACATGGGTACGTAAGTCTATACTTGCTGCAATGGCAGTCTTTAAATTTGTTAATAAAATATCGGACATTGGCTTCAAACTTGATTGCTTTTCAAGTGGTATTTCTATGCAAAACCCCAGGAAATAGATTTCTAAATATTCTGAAAACATAACAAACGAGGCTAAGCGATTCGGCCATGATTCTCTGTAAACTACGGCATTCAAAAAAGTTTTCCTCTAGGACAGTGTGCGTGCTTGGCACAAATATTTACATAAAGATGTTAAAGTTAAATGAACTGAAAGTTTAGAAAACCATTGAGCAAATTTTTGGCACCAAATGGCTATTTTAATTGGCCTCTTGTAAAAATTTTCGAATTTGATTTTATTTTTAAAATTAACCATAAAAAGACTGTTAAAAATAGACCAATGCAACTCGTCGGTTCAAAAGGTCTGTGTAATAGTATATGTCAGATCCAATAAGCTTTACAGACCAAACTTATTGTAGATAATTGCCAGTTGTGAATATGAGCTTTTAACCATACCTTTCCATAGACGACGGCATGCTCGCCAAACAGGATAACTTTGCCCGGGGCTGAAGCAACATAGTTCATGGGAGTTGATGGTTTCACAGGATCAAGTAGGTTATGTCGGTTTAAGCTCTGAACACTTTTGGGTGACGCCTTAGACTCGCTAGTGGAACATTTTGGATAAATTGTAAAGCACCTATCAGATTTGATAATATGAAAATATGATGGTTATGAATAGCTATCGCGCCACTATTCTTATAAAAGCTATTTTAAAAGCTGCAATAGTGAGGCATGGCAAAACGCTTTATGAAGATAGAGTTTCAATGGCAAAGGTTTAAAGATATTGAATGTTAAACCAATCAAATTAAGAAAGGCTATAAAAATAAATGATAACAAGCCTTTAAACTTTAAAGCCCAAGATATGGGACAAGCTTGTCAGGTCGGAAGTGCAAAAGTCAAACATATCAAAGCTTGAAGTGCCAAAATTGATTTCCCTGAAGCTGACTTTGTTACCCAAAAATCACGTACTTTTTAACACAAAAATAAGAATTTAAATTAGTGAAGTTTAAAGAGACTTCAAGGAGATATCTTTGTAACAAAAACTAAAAGATATAATCTAACAGGGTGCTGGGATTAGAAGCTTTTGAAAAGGATTTTATATCTCTTCTAAACCAAAATTACACTAGATTTTTATAAAGCTTTATTTAACAAGAAATGAGATATAGAGCTAAATTAGAAAGAATGCTCTATAACCTATAGTCAGCTTATACATATTGTTTATCTACTTGTGGGAAGCATACAAAACAAGATAAAGGGGAAATTTAAGAAGAGAATGCTAATTTATTTTCTATAAAGATAGATGATCATATAGTATCATGAGAAGCTTCATGCTATCCATGTACATCATGGCAGCATGGGGTTTGTCTAAGTAATGGTCTGCTTATGATTTTAAATATTTGATCCCCATACAACATGAGAGTATGATAAGAGTACCACCAATTATTCATTAATCAGGATGTTTTTCTGGGGACACTTTTCTTAAGAGGGAGTAACTGTAGCTGTTGCAGCATATTCCCCTGAGGTGCTGAAAAGTGGAACTTTTAGAACTTTCCTGAAACTAACCAGTTTCATGCTTGGTATTGATCCAGTTTGGTGTTGGAGGATGATATCCAGGAATTATGTTGGGCGCTTCTTGCTTTGCATGGGTGGAGTCAGCTGTGATTGTCAGGGCCCAGAATGCCCTGGACAACCAGCTGGCCTTCCTAGAGGCCAAACAACCCATAGCCTGTAAATCATTACCAATTGTCTCCTAGAGCAAAAAAACCCTCTTTTGAATAACAAATGGCCTGATATTTGAGAGGCACAAAAGTCTTGAATCCCTGGCTTCAATTCCATTAACAAATTTGGACCACTTAACTATTGGGAAATGATACATTGAGAGGTCAATTGTTTGATTGTGCAATTGGGCGCTTGATTGCTTGCAGGGTTTATAAATAGCTGTGACATCCTGGCATGCTGCAGCTCAAGCAAGGTTCCTGTTATGCTAACCAATAACCATCCATCCCTAAGCTCAAGTACGCAATTCCCGGGCAAAATTTCCAGTTTGGCTGAAAATGATGCCACCAGATCCCTGGTGGCACAAAAGACTGCACTTTCACCAGTTAGTATAAGTAGTGAGGAGGAAAATCCCTCCTCACTGTTAACATCATAAATTAACAACTTTATGCCCAGGACCCATTATTTTTTTGCAGAAATTATCTATTTTTGCACTAATATAATTATTCTGTTTGCATATATCCGTGAATCTACTACACTGTTACAAAAGTAACACATTCTAAGCCCTGGGCGGGAATCAAACCTGCGCTGCGCCACCAGGCAGGCCAAGCAGGTGACAGGAATTTGCCTGCACCTGAATTTACTTCAAAAAGCAAAAATCAGGTGCAGGAACCATTCCTGCCCTGGCTACAGCTGTAGGGCCTGTTCTGGGCCCCAAAAGCTACACCCAAGCCTTGATGGGTTTGGCTGGGCCTGGCAGGCTAATTTTAGCTGCCCAGTGCTCCCAGTTCAAGCCCACCCTCCATTAAGTAATTTGGGGTCCCCAATTGGGGACCCCTTTTTAATCAAGTTTCTTGGCCTCAGGAATGCCTGTCAAGCCAGTCCCAGAATGGTGACCAAATTGGAAAAAACACCATGACTCCTGCAGCCAAACCTGCCAGAACCAATGACCAGCCAGGCTGAGATGGGCCACCAACAAACCAAACAAATGCTCCTGAAGACCCCAAAAATGACCATGAAGCATCCAACTAAACAGCAGAACCTGAGATGCTAAGCCTTGCCACACATATAGTACCAGAAGAATGCCCAGTGGCACTTGCATGTGAGTAAGTATACAAGTCTGAAGCACTATAGAAATTATGTATTGTCATCCTTACCAATAAAGTTGTTATGAATCTTTGGTTCACCAATCTGTTTCCATACTTATTTTTGATACTCTTCCATCTGCAAACACCAAAGCGTCAGTACCCATCCACAGGGATAGATAGCCAGGCTCCAGTTGACAAAACCAAAGCCTTTGACTACTATTGCCCTCCTGACGCTCTATTTGGCCCTGTGCATTTCCCTGAGTATCTTTCAGACCATGATCACAAACCCTGGACCTTGAAAGACTTGAAGAGGTACACATGCCCAAACTGTGACAGAAATTGTGGGATAGTAAGAAGCCGTTTCTAAGTGGTAATGAATTACCACCCAAATCCACATAGAGTTAATGATTAGCCACCAACCTGGATTCAGATATTGTTTTGTAAAATTCCAATGAAGATACTAGGATTAAGTAAAACAATAATAATAACCAAAGTAGCCCAAGATAAATAGCCTGTGAAGGCATCAGAGTGTCTTCAGAATAAAATTCAGGACAATGAGGTGCAAATAAAATTTCAGTTTCAAAGACAGGGGGGACAACTCCAAGATCAGCAGGCATGAAATTAACATTGGGTGGTGCCAACAACAAAGTTCCAACTACAGGGCCCCATCTTCCAGTAATGATTCAGCTGAGAATCAGATTATAGGGAATGTAGCGCAACAATCCAACTACAGGATGAATTTTAAAAATTTAAGTTAGACCAAGGGATATTTGATTTTTATTGAGTAAACTTTTGGGAGGACTCAACTCTTAAGAGTTGAAACAGTGAAAATTATTCAATATATATCAAAAATTGACTAAGCAATACTGCCTGGATCCTGAGCTCTTATTCCTTCTACATTGCCAAGTGATTATCTGGTCCAGGTTGCAAAGAACCCTTTGGTGATCAATTTCTGATGACAATGCTGATAAATAAGTTCATATCTGGCAACCCTTAAATTACTTCAATTTATCAACATCAACTTACAGGGGGAATCAGATTTGAACGGCAAACTGGAGCAGCTGTAACCTATTTTTGATCAACTGTTTGATTCAAGTCCGTTAAACCAGTCAGGTTTGTTAAAGGTTTTGTGCTTTATGCGCTCTTCTACTTGGCCAAATAATCCCTGGAATTATGGAACTTACTGTGACATCAACTGGTTCTTCCAAAGGGTGTCAAAGACGGCACAGAGGTGTTGGAGGTGTGTGGTTTGATCTTGACTGAAGACAATAATGTTGTCAAGGTACACAACAACACACTTCCCAATCAATTTCTCAAATGATTTGTTCATTAACATGGCAAAGATGGAAGAAGTGTTGGTCATTCCAAAGTTCATGACCCAGCACTTGAACAATTTGTAGTGTGTATGAAAGGCAATTTTTGCCTCATCCCCTGGTGCAATGCAGACCTGGCTGTACCCTGCGGTGAGATCAATCTTGCTAAAGATCTTTGCACCCGCAAGCGTGTCAAACAGATCATCAATCAACAGCAGGGGGTGTTTGTTCTTGACAATCACTTTGTTTAGGGTGTGGTAGTTGGTCACTAAGCAAAGGGACCTGACATGCTTGGCTACAAAGAAGACTGCAGCCCTGTAGGGTGAGAGAGAGGAGCAGATGAAGCCCTTGTTGAGTGCGTCCACAAGGTGTTGACAGAGAGTCTCATCTTCCTTGGGCATCAGACAATAAAGGGGATGTATCTTGGGCAGTGACCCTTGCAGTTATACAGCATGCTGGATCTCTCAGGGAGGGGGTATTTAATCCAGTGTTTCACTGAAAACATCCTTATACTCCTCAAGGAGAGCAACAAGTGCTGATGGGGACAGAGCAGTCAAGGGAAGGCTGCAGGTGGTTCCGCCTGGATAACTTTGACTGAGCATTGATTGAAGTCTAGTTTACCTCCTTGAAATCATATGATATCATTTCTATTATTCTGACAAGCACAGTATTGTGAAGCAACTTGTTAATCTTGACAGGATATATCTGGAAACCCACCCCATTTCTATGGAGGGTAATTACATATGTATCCCAGTCAATGTAGGGACGGTTGTGATGGAGCCAGTCAAGGCCAGCAATGACATTGTGGCTGAGACCTACCATGATTGGCCCAAAGAGTTTAACCTGGATGTTCCCCATTCTTACAGAGAAGAGTACTGTCTCATGGGTAATTGCTATCCTACAGGAGTCAGACACTCACACTGCATTGAACCTGCTTGGTACTTGATCTAATTGCTGAGCGTCACAAACACCTGGTAAACCATAGTGTGATTGGCCCCAGTATCTACCAATAGTTTTTGGGTGTTCTCACGGAAACAGAAGGGATAGGCCAAGCAATTTACTTTATTTGGAGAGTGACTGGCTTAAAGTATGGGGTCATCACTATGAACTTGGAAGACGTCAAGGGTTTCAACTTTGTGAATGTTGTAGTTGCAGGGGTTCTTTGCTAGGAGGGATTGAGAGTGAGGGTCAAGTGGGGTTGTAAAACCTCTTGTAACTTTAACCCCCAGGCTTTTTCCTGGTCCTCAATTTGTGCTAACTGGAGTTCCCCCTTGCAGGGACGCTTAACCCCATTTTCCTGCTGGCAGGGCTGGCGGCGGCCTACTTGATTGTGGGCACTGCCAGGTGCAGAACAAGGTTGGGGTGTTGCGTCATTGGATCTGTGGAAGCCAATTGAAGCCTGGTTATTGGCCTCCACAATGGCCTTGTAACAGTCATCAATGGAGGTGCAGCAACCTACAGGAACCCACTTGCAGATATGGGATTTAAGCCCATTAACTATTAAGGTAAGGAGCATGACGTTCCCATCAGTTACAGCTTCTGTGGCATTGGCAAGAGCTTGCTTCCAGGCAACAAAATATTCAGGAACAGACCCAGTCTGTTTAATGGCCAGGAGGGGAGTTCCCACCATGATGGTTGAAAATTTTTCACTGTAGTGGGACTTTGTGGCATCCCTGAACAACGCCCAAGTAATTTCTGTTTCCTGGCTGGCCCAGTAGGTGAACCAGACTGCAGCAGGCCCTGTAAGACGTTCTGAAGCAGTGGCAACCCATATGGGCTCAGGTACTTGACAGATATGAAAGTGGGCTTTAGTAGAGTGGAGCCAATTGACAATGTCAGCTCCTTTGACACCTCCTGCAAAGGATTCCAGATGGAGGTTGAGCATGCGCTGGGAGAGGTCCAACTGGGGCAGGGTGACGCTGGTGTTGTGCTGCCCAAGGCAGAGTCAATTGTACACACTTGTAAGTATCAGTTGATCTTGATAAATGATGTACCCGTTAGAGATGTCCCCCTCAGGGATTGGCAGGAAGGTTTCTTGATGGGGAGTAGACATACAGCCTGTACTCTGTCCTTTCTTGGGGTGATTTTTCTTTTAGGTAGGTTGTAAACCTACCGCTGCTACTACTTTTGCAACTAAACCAATGAGGATTCAGTATTTGATTTAGGGAAGACAACAGTCCAATGGAAAGGACTTAATGAATAGAATAAGATGCTGTTTATTATATAATACTGTGATTAATATACTATATGGGGAAAGCCACCAGGCCACAAGGGGGTGGCATGTTCCATGTGTTGTGAATGCTGCCATTTACCATGTTTCAATTTTGCCTTTGTTGGGTTATTTTGAGGACAAATCTCTATCTTTTGCTTTTGCCCTTTGAAATGAGGCTGGCTCCAAATTGGGAAATACAATTGTTCAGTTTCCTGATCCTGCACAACTCACTTGCCCCACTCATGCTTGTGGCAAGTGATCCTGCTGTCCTGGTAGTGTTTTGTGGTATTCTCAACCACTATATATTCCATTTCCTTATTCACCAATAAAATTAAGTTATATTCAAATTTTTATCTTTGTGTCTTCTGTACTTCTGCGCCTCTCTCTAGCCACAACTAGTAGAGATCATTCTTCCAGGGCCGCAAGGTAAACACATTTGCCTTCCCTGTCATCTAACCAAGACTTAGTACAAATCCAATCCTAAGGTTAGGATTTCCTGCTGTGTGTCTGTGCTGCGCCTCAGAGCACAACAAAAATGGTGCTCACTACAGGGGCTGTAAGCCCCTTGGTTATCCCTTTTGCAACTACATTTTCAGAACCTTTGCCTCTGCCCATACAAGAGCTGACTTTGCCTGAAATTACCAGTCCTTCTATTGAGGAAGACATCACTGGCCCGCCTATTGTTCTACTGTGCTGAACCTTGGGAGTTGTCCCCGCCTAGTGGCCTACCCTTTGGGTACCCCTGACTTGGAACAAGTCATGGCAGTAGCCCTTGAGATAGCCTGTGATGGGGCCATCCCTTGCCTCCAGCTTCAGTTCAACCAAGCAGAATACTACAAATTGATTGTAGCTCCATAAAACTCCACAGCATCTCCTCTCAGCAGCTGGCTCCACTGAACGCTTATTGTCATCCTTTGTATAACCCACCTTAGCCCATCATCAAATGGTATTAGGGCTCCACATTCAGGAGATTTCATTGCTGCAAGCCACCGTCACTCATCACTGGGTTCAGTTTGCGGCCTACCAGTAGTGGATCCATTCCCTGTTTTTCTTAGTATCCAACAATTAGCGCGGCTCTGTCACCTCCCAATCTTGCTTGATCACCTCCATTGAAAGAATGCGCCAATCCATCCCTGAGTATGTCAGAGAGCGCCTTCATGAGTTCCACCAACTGGAACAACCCTGGTATGCCCAAGTAAATTCTACTTTACACACCTATCTAACCAACTTCAAACAACTTGTACAACAACTCAACAAGTTCAGTGCTTATTCCTTCAACCAATTACAGCAAGTAGTGGTCCATGCTGCAAAGGGCCTCCGCAAACTTAGCAAGGACTTTGATCAAAAAAGGGCTGCTACTGCCGCTACCATTGCCAAACTCCAGACTCAAGTAAATGAACTGTCTACCTCCAAATTAGATGCCCTGCTATCTCCTCCATCTGATGAGTTAGCAGATAGAGACAGAAACTATGGGATGCCATTTGAGAGTTAAGAGCATCCACCTGCAGTCAAGATTTCTCTACCAAAGCCCCTCAGCCTGATCCTCAAGTGCTTGCTCTGACAACTCAGGTTACTGGCTTACAACAAGAGGTTGCTACTTTGCGTGAGGCAATGGTGTCTGTAGTTAGTCCACCTGGAGTTGTGGGCAAAGATGGTTGTTGCCCTGGCTTTTCAGGAGCCCCCTGCATTCACTGTGCTAGAGAGTTGATAGCTCTAGCCAATGAAGTAGACCTCCTGGAGCAAGATCACTCTGAGCTTGATAAAGACGTACAAGACCTAAGTGAAGTAATCAATTCAGTAAATGACAGGTTTGCCCCCTGCCTTTCAGTGAGCCTGTCTCTTACTTCCCAACTGGCTGAACTGTCTTTGGTAGTAAAAGCACAGGGCCAGCGCCTAGATGTTACTGAGCAACAGACCACCCTAGTTAATAATATGGGCATCCACACTGCTGACACCTTGACTACCCTTGAAGATAGTGTTTGCCAGCTGTGGGCCAGGCAGCCCCCCACCAATTCAGAAGCTGAATTCTCCCCACGCATAAATGTACTTGATGGCAACAATGGTGGCCCAACTCTAGAAGCACACTTCAAGCCTGCCTTTAAGCAAGTCTTTGACCCCAAAAGCTTGATCATTGTAGCTTTCCTGACTATCTATGAAACTGCCATGAGAAGAGCCTTGGATGAGGTCAAGAAGGAACACATTCTGACCTGTCTACACCTGACCTGCCAAGAGGTGGTAGTGCCAGAGCTGCCCACCATTGAGACCTGGGAAGATATGAAGCAACTTCTGATTGACAAATTTGGTGGTGACCTTAGTTTGGAAGTGAAGAAGGACTCCTTCATGCACATTGCTTTCAAACCAAAGGAGACCCTAACTGAATTTTCAGATAGATTCTACATGAAAGGACAACAACTGATCACAAGCTGCTAATTGACTGCACATGAAGCATATATGGCTTGCGCTCAAGCCCTCAAGTGTGACAGAAATCACTGGATAATATAAAGCCGTTTCTAAATAATGGGCAATTACCACCCAAATCCACATAGAATTGATGATTAACCACCAACGCGGCTTCAAGTATCTTTTTGTGAAATTTCCAATTGAAACTCCAGGATTAAGTAGAACAATCAATCCTAACCAGAGTAAACCAAGATAAATAACCTGGGAAAGCATCAATGCATCTTCAGCGTAGAATCCTGGGCATTGAGAAGTGACACAATTTTCATTTTCCAGAATGGGGGGAGGAGCTACAAAATTGGCTGGCATGAAATTAACATTTTGCGGCGCCAACAACAAAGTTCCAGATGCTGGGCCCCATCTTCCTGAAATGATTCTGTTCAGAATCAGATTGTACAGGATATACGGCAACAACCCAAGCACAGGATGAATTTTTAAAATTTAAAGTTAGAACTTGGGATAATTGATTTTTATTGAGTAAATTTAGAAGGACTCAACTCTTAGAGTTGAAACAGGGAAAATTATTCAATATATATCAGGAAAATTGACTAAGCAATACCACCTGAGTCTTGATCTCCTATTCCTTTGGCATCTTCAAGTAAGTATCTAGTCCAGGTTGCAAAGAACCCTTGTGTGACCAGTTTCTGACAACCATGCTGATTAATGAGCTTATATCGGATGACCCTCATATTACATCAATTTATCAACGTCAGTTTACAAGGGGGAGCTGGTTTCAGCTGGAATACTGGAGCAGCTGTGACCCATTTTCAATTTACTGTTTGGTTTAAATCTGTTAACTTGGTCAATTTTGATGCAGGTTTCCCGGCCTTCCATGCCTTCTTACTTGGACGGACAATACCCGGCATTATGGAACTTACCGTGACATTACCCTCCGCTTTAGCCCTGGGCACAATACCACCATCTGGGAGATGGGATAAAGAGAAATTCTTATGGGCAGGTGGGAGTTTCATTGCAGCAAGGGTAAGTTCAGGGTGTCCAATATCAGTGGTATTGCGCTTGTAGAACTCTTGGATCAGATCAGAGGAATTTGAACAATCATAGTGGGGAACCCAGGAGTTTTCAGAATCAGGATAACCTTTCCAAGATACCAAATATTCCAAACAGCAACAATTCTTGCAGGAAGCTAGAATACAATTTAACTCATACTCAGGTTCTCCTTCCACAAGAATGGGTTGGGAAGAGGGAGTCTCTTTTCCTTTGAAGGGAGTAAGGAGACATTCATGGAAGGTGTGGAAAATCTTGAAAGTAGGAGGTAAATCCAGCCGATAGGCAGAGGGACCAATCTGACGTTCTACCTTGAAGGGACCAACTTGCTTGGGACCCAATTTACGACATGGAACTTTAAGTTTCATATTGCAAGCATTGACCATGACTAGATCACCTGGCCTGTAAGTTGGACCTTCCAGGCGCTTGCAATCTGTGTATTCCTTGTAAGTTGTCAAGGCGGCAGCAAGAGTAACTTGGAGCTCCTGATGGACCTGCTTCAATTCAGCGGCTTGATCAGTTGCAGCTTCCATGTTGCTAACCAAACAAGGACCCATGTTGGAAGAAGGATTGTAACCCACATTGGCATAAAATGGCAATACTTGAGTTGACGTGTGCGGGGCGTTATTATATGTGAACTCTGCCATGGGTAGATTATCACACCAGTCATCTTGTTGCACATTGGTGTAGCAACGTAGGTAGACCTCCAAACTTTGGTTTACCCTCTCTGTTTGTCCATTGGACTGGGGGTGGAAAGCAGTAGAGCGGCACAATTTGATACCAAGGATTCCAGTAAAAGCTTCCCAGAACTGAGCAATAAATTGAGGACCATGGTCACTTACAATCTCCATTGGGATGCCATATAGAGAGAAGATTCTGTTCACAAATAACCTAGCGGTTTCCACTGAAGTAATTGTGGTTGAGCAAGGTACAAAGTGTGCCATCTTTGTGAAACAATCAACTACTACCATGATTGCGTTAAACCCATTGGAAATGGGAAGCTTGCCAATGAAATCCACCAACACAGACGTCCAAGGGCCCGCAGCAGGCTGAAGTGGAACCAGTAAACCAGTAGTCTTATTCCAACTGGCCTTGGATTGAACACATATCAGGCAATCTCAAACAAAAGCGGCTACCTGCACAGTCAAACCTTTCCAGGAAAACTGGCAGCAGATAAGTTCCACTGTTTTGTTTTTCCCTGGATGACCAGCTGTTGGACAGGTATGATTAGCCTCCATGATTTCATCCCAAATAGTGCCTTCAGGGACCCACAAGCAACCTTGATGATATAGGACTGGACCAATCTTATGATAACCCTGAGGCTGACCTACTGGGTTTGCACATGCTAGCTCCAATAGCCTATCATAACCTTTGGACAAAGGTTGCAGAAACTTAACCTTGGAATACAAGTCCAGGTCTGCGCCCTCAGCTAAGGACATGGTGGCCAACATAGCCGGTGGAGGTAATACAAAAGGCACCACAGCTTTGTCTGGAATCATAGTATGTGTGTTAAACTCAGTGTCCATACTAGCATCTGGGAGATGTGAGGGATTCCTGCTTAGAGCATCAGCCAAGTGATTGTCAGATCCCTTAATAAACTTGTAGCAGAACTTGTATCTTGTCAGATCACCATGCCATCTGAATTGGCAACCCAATAAAACCCTGGGTTGTTGATAATATAGAAGAGCTTTGTGGTCAGTTCTTACTACAAATGGATGACGTGCCAACATGAGATGGTGGTGCCAATGCTTTAACAATTCCACTACAGCCAACAATTCCTTGTTGTAAATCATGTAGTTGTGTTCTCAAGCCTCCATCTTCCGGGAGAAATACCCTACAGGTCTCTCAATCCTGTCACTAGCTGTCTGCAACAGCACACCAGCCACAGCGTATTTAGATGCATTGGTGGAAACAACAAAAGGAAGCTCAGGATCCACATGTCTTAACACTGGGGAGGACAACAAAAGAGCCTTGACTGCTGAGAAGGCACTTGCACACTCAGGCGTCCAGACTAAAGTTGTCTTTCCACTAGCCAAATATAAAAGGGCGGCCACCTCAGACAAGTGGGGAGTGAATTTCTTCAAGAACGTACATGTACCCAGGAAACTACAAAGTTGGGATACCGTCACAGGCGTAGCATACTCTTGAACCACAGCTTCCTTGTCAGGGGCAATGGTGTGGCCATCCTCAAAGATAATATTACCCAGAAAGGTAACCTTATGCTTAAAGAATTCACACTTACTCCTTTTGATGATCAAGTTTGCTTGGAGAATGCGCTCTACAACTGCCAAAAAGTGGGCCTTATGGGACTCCTCATCCAGAGAAAACACCAAGATGTCATCCATGTATGCAATGGCACAAACACCTAGGAGATCTCCCAGGACTGAATCAATCAACCGCTGAAAGCAAGCCGGGGCATTCTTCAATCCAAAAGGCATTATGCGGAACTGGAAGATACCCTTCTTGGTTCTGAATGCTGTTAACCATTCCATTCCTTCTGCAATCCTGATTTGATTGAAAGCATTCAACAGATCAAGTTTTGAGAATACCTTGGCCTTCTCAACACATCTAGAGATCTGTGCTTCAAGAGGTAAAGGATAAGGATCCGGAATTGTAATGTTATTCAAATTCCCATAGTTGACACAAGGACAAAGGGACCCATCAGACTTCTGAACAAACAATAACAGAGAGCAGATCAACAAAGCCTTCTTAAAAATGTAGCCTTTTGCCAACATGTCACAAGTCCACTCTTCCAAACATGCATCTTCCTTCAAGGTTAAAGGGTAAATAGGAGACGCAATTCTGATCAGATCAACAGTGACCTTAAAGTCAAAGTCAAACTGAGTGTGCTTGGGAAGGACTTTGCCTCTGGTGGCATCAAATGCTGCGGACCAGGGTTGCAAACATGCCAGTAAATCTGAACTTATGGGGACAGGGACAGGAAACAATTGTATTGTCTGTGATGATTGCTCCAATTCAGACATATCCAACAGCGGAATACAAATAGTTATACCCAAGGAGTGTTCCACCTGTAGCTCATTTTTCTCCATTAAGGTTGATACATTATGATCTCTCCACCAACTCACTCCCAAAATGATAGGATACATAAGGGTAGGGCAAACAGAAAACCTTACAGTAAAAGACTGGCCTGCTACTACAAAAGTAACTGGCTTCTTCAGCTGGAAAGAGGGAAACATTTGACAATTTCCACCCCTAACAAGCATTCCTGGATGGTACTTGAGTTGTAGCAAGTCAGCAGTCTCCACGCTCATAAAATTTTTGGAAGCACCTGTATCTAACAAGATGGCTGGCTGATAGATAGTCTGACCATTATTGATGCTACCATGAAACAAGAAGTAACCAGAAGTGGATTTATTTGCAGCAAAGGTAGCAATCTTGGCAGGGTCTTGTTTTTCATTGGCAGTACGGACGGCAGCTAAGGAAGCAGGATGCTCCTGGAAGTAACGCTCAACCATTTCTTGGACAGCAGCTGGAAGAACGGGGTTATCACAATCAATGGGAACAAGGGGCAACTCTTTGGACGTAATAACAGAAGATTTTGCAGGTACAACATGCTGAAGCATTGCCAAGGAACTATCAGGAACAGACACTATGGGGGCCTCCTTTACATCACCAGGTCTGTTCACCACTGCCAATTGTAGTTGAGACAAGCTAGGGGGAGAACAATCTTGGCTTTGGTTGGAAGAAACTACCAAGGAGCAAGGACCAGAAAACCAAGAGCGCACAGGAGGTTTATCCTCAATTACCAATGTACCTTGTTTGGAAGTAGACAGATTTGAGACCAGAGAAAGAATTTGGCTTACCAGGGCCTCAGTTGTGGTTAACAGGGAATCCCAAACCGCCAAATCCTGGGCAGTCTGGTCAACTGCTAACCACAACACTGAGAGTTTGTTCACCTTGGGAACATCAATTGTACGGCAATAGGTAAGAAACTGAGGAAGGAATACCAAAAGCAGAGTTGTACCCTGATGGAAGGCGTACAGCTTACAATATACTTTGAGCTCCTCAATAGATACACACAAATTTTTTAACAAAGGGTATAGAGATGCACTCTCAGTTAAAACACGTGGATTGCGCTCCACTGCGGACAATAACCATTCTTGATCATCTTCAGAAATCTTTATCATCACATGGTAAACTTGGGATTTGTGACTAAGGCTAGAGCTGGAATAGAATGATAATGCTGAAAAAACTTCACGCAAAATTTCATCAGTGGGTGGGGCAGGAAAATAATCTGGACGCCAAAATGACATGACACGACGGAAATAGGAAACAGAGGATCCAGTCTCTACAACTGCAACTGGAGATGGAAACCAAAAATTAAGGAAAAGTCCAAACTGAAAGCTCAGAAATGAACTGATGCAAATAAACATGGTAAGCGCAGATATCTCAACGGAGCAGGAGAAAAGAAACAGGAATTCATGATGAACTGCTTCCAAAAACTTAGACGTAGAAGAGTTGAGTAATGTGACAGAAATAACTGGATAATATGATGATGTTTCTAAATGATGGGGAATAACCACCCAAATCCACATAGAATTGATGATTAACCACCAACACAGCTTTAAATATCTTTTTGTGAAATTTCCAATTGAAACTCCAGGATTAAGTAGAACAATTAATCCTAACCAGAGTAAACCAAGATAAATGACCTGGAAAATCATCAATGCATCTTCAGCATAGAATTCTGGGCATTGAGAAGTGACCCAATTTTTATTTTCCAGAATGGGGGGAGGAGCTACAAAATTGGCTGGCATGAAATTAACATTTTGTGGCGCCAACAACAAAGTTCCAACTGCTGGGCCCCATCTTCCAGAAATGATTCAGTTGAGAATTAGATTGTATGGGATATATTGTAACAACCCAATCACAGGATGCATTTTTAAATTAATTAGAACTAGGGATAAATGATTTTTATTGAGTAAAATTTTGGGAGAAATCAACTCTTAGAGTTGAAACAGTGAAAATTATTCAATATATATCAGAAAATTGACTAAGCAATACCACCTGAATCTTGGCCTCTTATTCCTTCCACATTGTCAAGTAAGTATCTGTTCCAGGTTGCAAAGAACCCTTGTGTGACCAATTTCTGACAACCATGCTGATTAATGAGCTTATATTGGGTGACCCTCATATTATGTCAATTTATCAATGTCAGTTTACAAGGGGGAGCTGGTTTCAGCTGGCATACTGGAGCAGCCATGACCCATTTTTGATTGACTGTTTGGTTTAAATCCGTTAACTTGGTCAATTTTGATGCAGGTTTCCCGGCCTTCCATGCCTTCTTACTTGGACAGACAATACCCAGCATTATGGAACTTACCGTGAAATCAAGGTTAACCAGCTCCTGTGTCTTCATTTCAAGGCCCATAAAGCCATGCTTTCTTCTATTAAGAGCATAAAGACACTGTTGCAGGATATGCACCTTACTCATTCTGGGGAAGTTGTGCAGGAGAATTGTGCTGTCTCTAATTCTGGTTTGTCTTCACATGGCTCTTGCATCTTCACCATGAACTCGCAGAATCCTCCTTGACAACAGGGTTGCCATAACTGTGGACAAATAGGTCATCATTCCTGAGCCTGCACCAATCCTCAAGTTAAAGGAGCTGATCCCAAGGAACAGGCGGGAAAAGAAAGGTCAACCTAGAGGCAGAGACGCTCTTGGTTGACAATTCTTCTCAGTCTCCTTCAATTCACCCCTCTATTGCTGACTCTGATCCTGCTGACACTGAGGCTCCTCCCATTCTGCTGCTATTCCACAACATCTCTGATGACTCTTACATGGACAATTCTGATATGAAAGATCCTGATGCCTATGGGTATTCTGTCCTGGCTGTCCCTGAAACTATTTCAGTCCCTTATAAGCTATGTTCTGGGAAGACTACTACAACTGCCAAGCCTCTGCCTGAAGCTAAGGAAGTTGTCTCTTGTCCTTACCTCATCCAAGCCAAGAGATCTCCTATGCTTGTCAAATCTTCTGAAGAAGCTTCTGAGGTTGCTGACACTGTGTTCAAAAATTTCTTTGTCTTGCTCCCTCTCCAGACGGTCTATAAGGAGTTCTTGAGCCTAAGATGCATGATTGAAAATTGGGACAAAGAACTGGCAGAAGACCAAGACATTCTGGCTGTCCTCCCTCCCTTTGGCTGTACCACCACTTGTGTTGAAATATCCATCCAAAAGGTGAAAATTAAGGCTATCCTAGACACAGGGTCTCCTGTTAATTTTGTCTCCTTGAAGCTTGTCAAGAAGCTCAAACTTGCCACAACCTTAACTATCATCAGTTGTATGGCACAGCTGGGCTGTCCATGACTTGCGCTAAAGGAGCTTATTCTGCTCTGCCCATGTGATTTGGCAAGCTACTCTTGGCCGCACTTGCTGTTGTCCTGGAGAATGAGAGCTATGACCTGTTAGTTGGTACTCAATTCCTTAGGGAATATAATAGGATCATCAATTTAAAGGATGGCTACCTTTCTATCTTGGGATACAAGGTCCCTCTTATCTTTGAAGAGTCAGTTAAAGTTCCTGGGAAGTGCCTCAAGAGTTGTGCCTTGGAATACCCTACTGGTGTTTTTACTTTAAAATACTGTACCCATTCCTCCAACATGAAGTGCCCTCCCATGGCTTGTCCTGCGTCTGAGGGGATTCCTCTCTTGGACACTTCTGCTGTAACCATTTCTCCTGGATCTCAGGCTATTCTAGACTCCAAAATATTATATGAGCTACCTGAGTGTACATTCCTAGAGTTATCCTTTCTCTCACTAGGATGCAACAAACCCTATCTCTGCCCAAGAATCTTGGATGTCTCTCATAAAGACCCTGTTCAATTGCTGGTTGCCAACATAGCTTCTCTTCCCATACATGTGTCTAGAGGGCAAGTTGTTGGCTATGACAAGTTGTTGAATGCTCCTGACATCCTATCACTACACCCCTTTGATACGTTTCAGGACTTTAACTTACCTGAGGATGAGCCATAAGTCTTATCATTGTTTACCGCCCAAAACTTCCTGAAGCTGTCCCCAGTTCAACAGAAAGAGGTGCTTGACCTAATGGATCAGTTTTAGATATCTTTGCTAAGGATAGCATAGATTACGGGTTAGCCAAAGGCGTCATTCACCATATTGATACTGGTGATGCTCCCCCTTTTGCGCTAAACCCTATTGCTGCAGTCAAGTAGAGGATGCTCAGGTGTCTAAAGAGCTTAAGCAACTTTTAGACGCTGGACTGCTTGCTCCTTCCCAAAGTCCATGGGCCTCCCCTTTGCTCATACTGAAGAAGAAGGATGGAGGTCATTGTATTGTAATGGACTACTGACACTTGAATTCCTTAACCAAAAAGGATTCCTACCCCTTACCACACATTGATGATGCTCTCTGACGTCTTGGGGGCTCTAAGTTCTTCTCTGCCATAGATCTGACTACTGACAAGTTGATCTCTCTCCCAAATATAGACAGAAGGCTGCGCTCATCACTTCTGAATGATTGTTGGAGCCTACACAAATGCTGCAAGGACTCTACAATGCTCCAGCTACTTTTCAACGAGCCATGGACTCCATCCTCTGTGATTTGAAGCTCTTGTGTGCTTTAGTGTACTTAGATTATATAACTGTCTTCAACGCCACCTTCACTGATCACCTGGCCTATCTTAAAAGGTGTTCATAAAGATTTGTGAGGCTAGACTTAAGTTAAAGCCATCTAAGTGTGCCTTCTTCAAGAAATGCCTTGAGTTCTTGGGGCATGAGGTGACTCAGACAGGAATTTGACCCATGACTAAGAAATTTGAGGCCATTTACAAAATGCTTCCGCCCACCAACCTGTGAGAATTCCAAGTCTTTCTGGGCATGATGTGATATTATAGACAATTTATCCCTGATTTTGTGGACACTAGCAAACCTTTGGTCTAGCTGCTGTGTAATGTCTCTTTCAAATGGACTGCTAGCCAGCAACAAGCCTTTGAGACCCTCAAACAAAAACTCAAAGAGGCTCCCATCCTAGTGTATCCAGATTACAATAAGGAATTCATCTTATATACTGATACTAGTGACCTGGCTATTGGGGCTATCTTGGATCAACTGGACAATGAAGGTGTGGATCACCCTGTAGCCTATACTTCTTGTGTACTGAATAAGCATGAGAATAACTACAGTGTGACCAAGAAGGAGTGCCTTGCTGTGCTGCATGCCGTCAAGCAGTTCCGCCATTATGTGTATGGCATCCATTTCATTGTGGTTACTGACCATGCTTTGCTTAAATGGTTACAACAACTCAAGGAAACCAAAGGATAACTAGCTAGATGGGCTCTCTGATTGCAAGGGTAAAACTTCACTGTGTTGCACCGCCCTGGGATTTGACATCAGAATGATGATGGACTGTCCAGAATGCCCATCCTTGCCCTACACTGTGCTGAGGCTGACTGGTTGTATGAACTAATTGGATACCCTTTGTCATGGGAGAACAAGACAGAGGAAGTTCAAGTTGTCCTTTCTAAGCTCTCAGAAGACACCCTCATTTGTGACAACCAACTTTTCAAGAAAGTACAAGACCACTACTTGCCTATGTAAGGCCCAGTCTTTGCCTTTTGTTGGTGCTCTAAGATCATAAAGAGACGGGACATGGGGGCGTTGCCAAGACACATGCGTGGCTCCAGAAGAATTACTTCTGGGAATATCTTTGCTTTCTGATCCCAGATGTTATTGCTAGTTGCCATGATTGCCAACTCCAACAATCTAAAGCCACCACTCATGAGTTCAAGCTAGTCTCCCCTCAACACGCATTTCATACTGTCAGTATTGACACTGTAGAGCCTCTCCCTTGCTCCTGCTCTTGTTGCTGCTTTATCCTAATTGCTGTTGATCATTTTAGCAAGTGGGTAGAAGCTCGTCCTAATAAAGACATCACTGCCATGACAACTACCGCCTTTCTGCTGCAAGATGTATTCTTCCACCATGGTTGCCCTCAAGTGGTGTTGTCTGAAAATGGGACTAACTTCAACGCCAAATAGTGACCTCAGTGGTTGAAGCCTTGAGGTCTCATCAATCTTTCTCTGCCCCCTATAATTCTTCCACCAATGGGGCAGTTGAGCGTGCAAACTCAACTCTGGGTTCTACCATGAGGAAGCTTACTTACTCTGACACTGCCAACTGGGATCTATACTTACCCACTGCTCTCTTTGCCTATTGCCTTAGCAAACATTGTGTCACTGGGTATTCCCCTTTTGCTATGCTGTATGGTTGTGAAGCCACTACCCCGTTGCTCTTGGGGCCCCCTACTCTCCTCTGATAAGGCTATGAACCCTGATGATCACATCAAAGATCTAGTCAACTGAATCATTGATATACAGGCTACTGCCTACAAATCCGCCTATAAGACCAAGCTGCTAGAACTCTCCCCTGGCAATGCCAGGAGATCCCCCCTGCCTGAGTTCAACATTGGGGATCATTTTCTGTATTATCAACACAGGTTAAGAGGACAGGCTCATAAGCTAGACTTTTTGTGGATTGGGCCCTTGAAAGTGACCTCCAAGTGAAGGTCAGAGTATACGGTAAAACTCCTCTCTAGTGGCTGATCTTTTGCTCCTGTGCATGCCAAGTTTCTCTGCAAGTATCACCCCCCTAAGGCCAATCTAGAGGGGGGCAATGTTGTGAATTCCGCCATTCACCATGTTTCAATTTTGCCTTTTTTGGATTATTTTGATGACAAATCTCTCTCTTTTGCTTTTGCCCTTCAAAATGAGGCTGGCTCCAAATTGGGAAATACAATTGTTCAGTTTCCTGATCCTGCGCAACTCACTTGCCCCACTCATGCTTTTGGGGAGTGACCTTACTGTCCTGGTATTTTTTTGTGGTATTGCAAACCACTATATATTACATTTATTATACCCTAATAAAAATTAAGTTCTATTCACGTTTTTGTCTTTGTGTCTCCACATACTTTAGCGCCTCTCTAGCCACGTCTAGCAGATATTATTTATCCAGGGCCACAAGGTAATCACATAACATTCCCTGCCATTCTAACCAAGAGTTAGTACAAATCCAATCCTAAGGTTAGGATTTCCCGTTGTGACTCTATTCCGCGCCTCAGATCACAACACCATGTAAGGTTTGAAGCCAAGGAATAGCTTGTGTGGGGATCAGCAGGTCAAATTGGTAGCGCTCCTAATTAGAAGAAAGTGCCTGCAGTTTGACATTGTCATCAGATTGATTCATGTTTTTAGACACATCAAGGGGCAACTCATCAAGTGCCCCCTGTTTATTGTAAGATATGTTGGTGGGCAAGTCTGGAAACTTGGTTGCAACACCAGGCCTGATCCAGATCTGATTAAAGGCATCCCTCAAATCAACCTTTGGGAAGATGTTGGCTCCTGAAAGCTGGTCTGGGAGATATTTGGCATTGGGTACAGGGCATCTGTTTTTTACAGTGATGCTGTTTAGGTCCTGGTAGTTGACGCAAGGATGTAGGTTGCTGCCCTTATTTTTAACAAACAGTAAAGGGGATGAACAAGGGGATCTGGAGACACAATATATCCCTTCTTCAACATCTTGTCCAAATACTCTCTTAAGGCGCCTTTTTCCTTCATGTTACAACTGTAGACAGGTACATGCTTAGGTTGGGTCTCAGGGAGATGGTCAATGGTGTGGTCAAACTGACTATGTTTAGGCAAGGCAGTGGCTTCTTCTTCTGAGAAGATAGACTCCCAAGGCTTCAAACATTTTGGGATCTCAGCTTTGCAGGATTCCATGGCAATTTTGTTTAGCTCAGGGGTCTGCTGAGGTTTCAAGCAGGGAACCTCTAGAGTTTGGCTCTTGTGACAGTCACCTGATAGTTCTTATAGTCTAAGTTCAATTGATGGTCAACCCACCATTCAAACCCTATCATTAAAGATTTGGGAAGCTTCTCCATGACGTAGAATCTGGTGGGCAGGAGTTTCCCATTTGACTTCAGGGAGACAAACTCTTTGCATTTGTGGGACAGATATGTTGTCTTGTTACCCAAGGTTACCAGTTGGGAGTTTCCCTGAATTGGTACACCCAGTTTCTCAGCTAGACTATGTTTCATGTAGTTGAGGGTTGCCCCACTGTCTAGGAAGGCTACAGTGTTTACCTTGTAGTCATGGTAACATAAAGTAGTATCAATGATAGGATAGGACTGAGAAGTGTTGTTTATTGCCAAAATGGGGCTCCTTGGGTTCCATTGTAGCAGCTAGTGCAGTCCTTGGATAAGTGGCCACTCTGGTGGCAATAGAAGCATAGCCCACTTCTGACAAGGTGTTGGTACTCTTCTGGAGTCATGTTCAGACAAGGCCTACTAGCACCAGGGGTTTGGTTGTTCCAGGGCTGACCAGTGTGGTATCCTTGTGGTTGGCTGAAGTCCATTCCTCTGGCTTTAGCCATGAGCTTGTCTTTGGGGAGGCCACATTGGTGGTGTCTCATTAGGCTGGAGTTGTGTGGGTTCAGATCATTTCTGAAATGCAAGCCATATAGGCTGTCTGGAATCTTGGTAGCCTCTGCCAGGTGTAGAAATTGTTGTATGTAGGTCTCCAGATTGTCCCTTACTTGGGTCAGATGGATGAGCCCCATGTAGGATTAGATCTTTGCACAAGAAGGGGTGGTTGCAGAGTTCATTCTCTCCAGGAATTGGTTGTAGGAGAGTATGATATCTGTGTCTTCCTCTAGGCTGGTCAAGAAGGTTTCTCTGGCATCATTCTTCAGTTGGACGGCCACCATCATAACCTTCTGAGCGTTGTCTCTGAAGCTCTTGGGTTGGGCACAGAACAGGGCGTTTATCATGATCATTCCTTTTCTGAAACCAGTCAAGCTCATTTTTGGCAGTTCAGGAAATTTTTTAGGGGCATCAGTATATTGGTTTAAGGTAGAGATGGTCACAGTCTAGACCTGGGATGGCTTGGCAACAACTCCTTATTGTCTTTTGCTTGTTTCTTGTTTCTTGATCATGTACTTTCTTAGGTAGTAAGCTGAGGTCAAAAATAAAAGCATACAAGATTCCTATATAATCAAAGAAGAATATGGGCCCAGGGTTACTAATTTTGTTATGGGTGACATACTGCCAAGGCCTATACCAGGGTCTGGCTAGACTCCCACAGGGAAGGCAGGCCAGGCCTGGAAGGCCATTTAATAATAGGTATGATTATGACCAGGTAGTTGACTGCAGTAGCTAGGGGAAACCAACTCACAGTATGGGGCACAACCTGGTTGGCCAGTTCCAACACTGTGATATAGACAAACCCCAACTTACTGAAGTCCTGAACAGGAGGCGCGTTGGGTAGGGGGGAGTATTAAGAATCTCCTTCATAGCAAGTGGGATGGTCTCTTTAGCACAACCAGGAGTGTGATCCAGATGATGGGGGTGTAAATACTCCAAGTCCAGAGTGCAGGGTGGATTGACTGAGCTAGCAGGAGTATAGCCAGGATGGTATAGATAGGCCTGTTTATATTGAGTAGAGGATTCATGAATAGATGCAAACAGTATAACTAAATTTGAGAAAAATAGATAATTCCTGCAAGAAGATAATGATTTCTGGGAATAACCTGTTTTATTTAAGATGTCAAAAGTGAGGAGGGCTTTCCCCCTCACTACTTATACTTACTAGTAAAGATAAAACCTTTTGTGCCACCAGGGATCTGGCAGCAATATTTTCAGTTAAACTGACAATTTTACCTGGGAATTGCTCACTAGAGCTTAGGGAGGGAATATTATTAGTCAGCATAACAGGAACCTTGCTTGAGCTGCAGCATGCCAAGGTGCTGCTTCTATTTATAGATCTGGTGAGCAATTGAGCACCTGATCACGTGATCAAACAATCACACTCCCAATGTACCATTTCCCAATAATTAAGAGGCCCAATTTAGTTAATATAATTGAAGCCAGTGATTCAAGGCTTGTGTGCCTCTCAAATCCCAGGCCATTTTTTAATTAAAAGGGGGTTTTATTGCTCTGGGAGACAATTGGTAAGGATTCCCAAGATGTGAGATGTTTGGCCTCTAGGAAGGCCAGCTGATTGTCCAGGGCATTCTGGGCCCTGACAGTGGTGACTCTAAAGTGAGTGTGGTTTGATTGGCCATTATTTTCATTACTGTGGATATTTGAACCTGAGGGTTTATTTTTCTGTACTGTTGTTGTTGTTAGACAGAGGGTAACTGAAGCGTCCTGGCAGGTGAGAGTTTTTGGGTCTTTCTCTCTTCCCATTCTGGGCCTTATGAAGGGCATTGTATGTTTGTTCTTCTTTTTTGCATTGCAGTAAAGGCTCTGCAGGTTGCTTACTTGGTTCAGGTTGATGTGTCTTATTACGTGTGACTTGAGTGTGTTGTAGTACATGAGGTGTGTAGCTGGGTTGTCAAATATCATATCTGAAGGTGCCTATAAGCAAAGCTCCTTGTATATGCAGGTGAGTTCTTTTACTGTAGCGGTCTGGGTCAGGTTCTTTAATTGGTGTATGATCATGAGGATGGTGTCCTTCATTAAAAATCTTTCCAATAAGTCCTTCTTGAAGGTGTCCCAGTCCTTCTTGATGTGATCCTCATGCCAACTTTGGCACCAGGTTCCTGTGTTGTGTGTAAGGTGAATAAATATATCTGCAATACAGAAAAGTTGTGGGCATTTAATTTGCGCCTGTTAGAGTGAAGTGGTACGCAGTGTGATTCAAGGATAAACAATGAGGATATAACAAAAAAATTGTAAGTTTCTTGACAAGCAGGAGACCAAATCAGGAGGACGGCTTCAACATCTTGGATCCAATGATGATGTAATAAAATATTGAGATGGAAATCATCAATAGGCAAGTGATTTGCAGGGGTGAATTTGAGAGAGAATCAGATGGCGCTGACATGTAAAGAGCGGGACAGGTGGCAGCCATGGAGTCTATGGCAACCTTGAAGACCACAGAGGCTAATCTTTTGAGGATAGGGGCAAACAGCCCCAAATGAGCCATCATTTTGGGATAAACTTTCTTTTATTTTGAGGTAAATTAAGCTATCTAGAAACAAGTTTCTAGAGGGGAATGGGGAAGTCTTAAAGGAGTTCAGGGTGGGGGAGGAGAGGATTCTGCAGCATCTGATTGGCTGGCAAGAATATTTTCAGCAGTTGGAGGTCCTGTATTGGAATTTGATTCAATGACGTCATAATTTGAAAAATTCTGGCAACCAGCAGGTCAAGCGCTGCCATCCCCAAATAGTGTATAACTCATAATTTTCTTGTCATGATTATTTGGGAAAAATAAGGCAGGACCAGATTTTCCAGAGTTATTTGGGCAACCCCAGCTTTGACCCATTTTTTGTCTATGACAGCTTTTAAGTTGTCTATTTCTTTCAAGGGTTTGGTTGTAGTTCTTTGCTGGTTTCTGGTTTTAAAAGAGCGCACTATCCCTTCCATTTGATTTTTTACTGTAACAGTGCCAGCTTGTTCTGGGAAGATTGTATTCATGCTGTGGTGTTGTTGTCATTGGCTCCAGCAAATGATTCCAAGGCAGTGCTATGAAGTTGTTGAGCAACATGGCAGACATGATACTTTTGTCTGAAACTCAAGAAATTGCAGTAGGTTCTTGGAAGAATCCTTGTGCTGATAGGGTGTTGAAAACAGGAACCAGCATTATCATGTTTTGGTAAAGTACAAATCCTTCTGGCATTTTGGTTCCAGGTGTGTAAGGCGTCCAGTCCACAGGGAGGCCAGACATTATTTTTTGTATTTTTGTTGACCGCAGCAAGTACAGACAACAGGCGGAATTTTGAAGGAAAAGGTAGGATAAAAAACCTACTTCTGCTACCAATGTTGTAACTATGCTGTTTTAGCAGAGTTACAAGGAGAAATATATTTGTAAACTAGATAATATTCTTTATTGGGATATAGCTATTATATAGTTGATGTGACTTGTAGATATCAGGAACATGATTGTGTTGATCACTTGGTGGGATGATGAGGGGTGTGGCTTGATCCTGGTACTGAATCAAGTGCTAAATTGAGCTATCCACTATATGGGATCATCATTTGCTCACATTGCTATTTATGGGATCTCAAGTTGACTTCTTCATTTGGCTACAGGTCACTGGAAAGTTGGATTTCTTTCACAAACCTACTTAGTTGGAACTTTTCTGGCAGGTTGATACTGCTGATTTGACACATGCTCAGCAGGTGAATGCCTGCATCAGAAGTACTAATATCTTGCACCAGCTTGAGAACTTACTTCTTTATCAAAATATGCACTCGCATAACACCTCTCAAGATTGTGAATTCAATATCTGGTTAAGTACAACAAGCTATGTTTCAAACTACTATGGAAGATTAGCCTTGCCTTCACTGATTTAAAAAGGTACTCAAACTGAGCATCTTTTAGAGCGCATCTACCCTCATAATCAGCTTCAGACTCTTACCCCTGAAACTGCTGAGAATAATTTACTGGTTGCACTATTTTAGCTATTGCCAACAGCCAGGTTATTGAAATCAACTTCACTATTATTGAATCTTGCCGTAGTTTGTTAAGTACTTATTATTTGAAAAATGCTGCCAACCCTGGAGAGCTTCAAGATGTAGAAGATTTAATCTAATTGGAGGTCATGATACTTGAAACTGCTGCAGCTTACCTCTATCACATCTTACTTTAAAGGTTGGTGCTCCAGCCATGATTTTAAGAAGCCTGTATACTTCTTAGGGTCTTTGCAATGATAAAAAAGTAATATTTGACACTCTTTACCAAAAACAAAATTTGTGCAACAGTTACTTCAGGAGTCTATCAGAGAAGATATTACAGTTTTGCTTGCTTGATGATGCTTGAAAAGCAGAAGCTTTGTTTTACCTTGCAGTGCTGGAAATTTGCTATTTGTCTAGGGTTTTCAATAGCAATCAATAAGTTTTAGAGCCATTCTTAAATAATTTAGAGTTTGATCTTACCTGTGGCCCCTTCACTCATGGTCAGCTACATATTACATTTTTTGCACTACTAATGTTTTTGGTAGTAGTGGCTTTGCCTGACCCTAATCATAATCAAGGACAGACTCAAAATGCTGTGTTTCAGACATTTTGCTTCATCCTGAAAATCTTTGTTAATAAAAAGCTTAAGTATGTTTTTGATTGCCTAACCTTAAATAAAAAAGCTATTTAACTGTACTACCCTTAGTTTAATACTATTAAAAGCTCATTTCAAGCAAGAAAATTGAAGCCAGCTCCAAGCATACTGTCTAAAAAAATAAATCATGAACACTGTGAATGATTTGTTTGCTTTTGACAGTCTGCTGGCCATTAAACACTTGCCTGCATATGCTAGTGGAAAATTTTCAGCTTTATTGGATCTGACTGTATTATGCTTATCAAGTACTTAATCTAACATTGCTCACGTGTGACTATTTTTGACCACTTGGGCTTCATTAGAGTCATAAAATGTTTAAGAATGTTTAACAAAAAACAGTCAAGTTCCTTAGGTTAAAGTTCCTAAGGTCAAAAGTGAAAAAATTGAAAATGAGACCCAAAAAGTGCAAAAATCGAAACACTATGTAAGGTGCAAAAATTGAAAATATCAAAGATCAAAGTGCAAAAATTGATTTTCCAGAGGTTAACTTTGAAGCATAAAAAAATACAGTTTATAATAAACAACTATATATTTTAAAATCTTTTCTAGACTAAAAAAACCCAAGGCATCCATTTCTGCAATAAAAAATATATGCTAGATAATAAAAGGCTCATTAAATTAGCTGTTTTTAAAAGAAAGTTTATCTTAGTTTCAAAAGCAAAATTAGACTAGAATTTATATGTAAGTGTATTAAATTGAATATAAAATATGAAACTACACAAAAAACTTTTTAATAAACTATAAGTTTAATAAAAAGGTTAATTTAATTTTCAGCTTATGTAAAGCTATATTAATACTTCAGTATAAGCAAAATAAAGGATTTTTCCTGAAAGATACAAGCATATGATTTTAGGTATTTTGGTTTATTAGCAATCTTATTTAAATGATAAAAGTTATAGAAGTCTACCATTTAAATAATATAAAGTACATTACTTTCTTATTAAATCTATACTATACAATTTTATAATTAATAAAAGATATAGTCTTATATCTTATTTATAATAAGTCACAATATTCAAAGATATCAAGAATCTGCCACTTAAATATCATAAAATGAAGACTTGAATATTTTTGTGTTAAAAAAACAATACTTTCACCAAAAGATAATATAGATAGTTCAATGTTTTATATCAAAGAGAAACATTTTATACATCTTATTTTACTCTAATACATATAGTAAAAGATATAGTAGAAGATAATTGAGGGTAAGAAATGGAGAAGAGAAGAAAAAGAAAGTTTTTTCTACTTGGTATCATATTTTATATAATCCACCCTCTTGACAATGCAGAATTTTTTTAAAAGTTTTTTGGCCCCCGGCAAAGCCAAGGGACAACAAAACTTCTTTTTGAGGAGGAATGAGAGGTGGAAAGGAGAAAATTCAAAAGAGGAACCTTCAAAAAAATCTAGAGCTTATTGCACTTTGGTTTAGACACTTTGATTTGTGCACTTCAATTTTGACCCCTGAAATAACATAGGGAAACATAGTACAATATTATATTAATTTAATATTTTTTGAAATTGCCTCCAAAACACACCAATTTATTAATATTGCAATAAAATAAAAACCTACCTGTCAGGATTTTGGGATATTGACTAATTGACAGATTCAACCAATTATTGCGGGCCAGCAGTTAATCACTCTTAGGAATGGTTTCAACAAATTAATGCAGGCCGCAGGTTTGTGAAATCAATGATCAAATCATATCCTGGCACCAACAAATCCATGCATCACAATTAATTAATGGAACATGCAATTACTGCTCATTAATTAGTTCCCTTCATCAAGCACCTCAAAGTGCACTTCACAATAATTACTATTCTAAACTTAAATTGTATCCTAGAATAAGAGGGCCATCATAAGAACTGTCATCTGTATTATGTCTAGCAGAGTCCAACATGGACTGGGCCACCAGGCCAAACACTCTAAGATAAAAGGGCCTGAGCCTATTGTATTAGAGTAGCTCTGATTAGTGTAACAATCATCTCATGAACTAGTAGCCAACCGTTGGCTAGCTAGCCCTGGATAGTGGCCCAGGCAGGCAGCTGAAAAGAGATTCAGCTGTGTGGCGTGTCTTGAACAAACACAGTAAGCCAAGGAAGTCGTCAAGCAAGCTTCCACAAAATCCACCCTGAAAAGGCTGGGCCTCCTGCTGTGTTGACCTAATTCTACTTCAGTCTCTTCCTAGTGTTGTGAGCTAACTCAGATAAAATGCGGGCAGGTGGGCCGCCTTAAAGCCAGTCCATTAGAATAAAGGACTGATGATTCTGTATTGACTTGACAATTGATCCAAGTCCTATTTCCTTAATATGATCCTCTCTTAGGCTTTATTAGTAGAGTAAAAGATGATACTGTTGTCATACAGTATAATTATCTATAGTAAAATATAGAGACAACCCATGAACTGTATCCAGAAATAGGAAGAACTGTCCCAAATCCTCTGGGCTTTGGGCCCAGTCAGACTTGCTACTTCTGCAGAAAACAAAGTATTCTGGACTGCAGGTTATGCCAAAGTCACAGGTTCTCTGTACTTTTTTGATTTTAGAAGACTTAGGATATCATCTGGTGGATGATAAAATACCACGGTCTGCAGATTTCTGACATTGGTGCTCACTACAGGGGGGGTCCTTGGGTTGATAGGCGCTACCACCTCAGTCTAGTTCTTTGCGCAAAGCAAGGAGTACCAACATCAACCAAAAACAGGCCTGACGTCCTGCATAATACAGCTGTGAATAGTTGACTATGGGCAAAGTAATAGCAAACTCAGGAGCATACACGCGAGTGACTCCACATTTGGGAGGAAAGCAAATTCCCAAAACAAGACAGTCAACTATGAAGTTGTCAACATAGCTATAAACCGCGGGCAGAGGGCCCTTCAGCCGGTAGATCTCTTGCCAATAATACTCTAGTAAAGCAGGCATATGACTCAACTGTGAATGAGGATATTCATCTAAGGGAGAGAGAAGTAATATGCCCAACATGCACATAGCAGGAAGATATTGAGATTGCTCATTCTTCTGCATGTGAACATAGCAAGCCCTGGCTGCTATGTAGGGCCGGCTGGATTTGCAATCCCTAAAGCAAATTGTTAGCCGCTTGGAATACCCAGGCTTTGACAGGAGGGGCAGCGACCAACACTTAAGGTCAACTCCTGCATACAGAAGAGTGTGTTCAAGCTCTAAAGATTAATCATGGCCTACAGGAAATTGGGGATGTACTAGATCTCAAGCAGCAGCTGCAAAGAAACCCCTGAGTTGCACTAGATCTCTTCCTAAGCTACCACACTCACCCATCAAGAAGCGCCTTCAAACATCAACTTGGGGTTGACACTGCATAGATAGGAAAAGTACAGTAGTTTTAAAAGCTATGGCAACAAGAAAAATGAACTCAGATTTAAACAAAATCCAAGTTGCGCAAGATTCAGGAGACAAATAATAAAAATATTGTTGGTTAATAAATGAAATGTCAAACCAAAAACGAAATTTCACTTGCCCATTATATGAAATTATATCAAACATCAAGTGGTGTAGTTCAACCCATAAACAAAATGAACTGACGCAACAAGTGAAATGGATGGATGCTATTCCGGAGTATATTATAATCTGATCAGGATTCATATGAGACACCAACAGAAGGACCAAAATGAAACAAAATCTGAGTAATCTAGAAGCGAGATTACACAAACACAAAACAAAATGAACTCACACAAGATGTGCAATATGAGCAGCCTAAAATAGAAAATTAACAGTATAACAGCCAATCAACAGCTATCCAATTTAGGAACATAAGCATTTTATCCATTTTCATGGCTCCCAATTTGTATGAAATGGTTTTGAGAACCTTCCAAATATGGACTTGAGATTACAATAAAAATAATTCATTGAATTTTAAATTTTCTACTTTTAGTGATTTTATCTTAGGTTTTATTGTACAATGGTTTTTAACAGCAACATATTTAATGGCACTAGCAGTCAAGCCAGCAGCAGCCAAGCCAGCTTCAATGGAGGCAAGGCTCAGAATGTGGAGGCACCTGTTTATACCCAAGCCTTTGAGGCGGGTAACGAGGAAGCTGATCTGTTACTGTCCCCCGATCCATATGGCTTTGACTTGTTTGAGAGTCACTTTGTGTCTAGTGCTACCCCTGCTCTCACACCCACCCCTGCACAAGCTGCCCACCAACCAACCAATCAGGATGGCAACCTCAATTCAGAACAACTTCCCGCCATTGCCCAACCTGCCCCTCCCTCAGCCAATCAGGCTTCAGCTCCCCCTGCCCAGCGCCCCAAGCAACAAATCATCACCGCCCAAATTCTCCAAGAAATTGTGGCACTGAATCTACAGGGTCTGTCATGGGACCAGATTGCTGACCAATTACAATTTACCCGAGCTACTGTCATGCAGAAATTCAACAGCATGATGAACAGGGGGAATTGGATTGGGGCGGCCAAGAAGCCCAAGAAGGCCCAAGAGTCCCAGATAACTGTGGCCTACCCAATCATGCTCGACCTCCTCCATCAGGACCACAAGCTTCCCTTGACCCAGTTCCGGAAGCAACTTGCTCACCATGGCATTTGGGTGTCTGAGCGCATGGTGCAGCTCTTGATGCACGGAAAGGTGGCTTCTGTACGGGTTCTTATCAATTTTGCCGGCGACCAATGGGATGGCGCTGAGGATTCCCTGTATGATCTTGAGATTGAGGCAACCCTGGTCCAATGCCTGACAAGTCTGTCAGATGATGTCATTTTCATCTCCTACTACAAGCTATTGTTAGCTTTTGATGACTTTGGTGAGATGGGAAAAGCCGCCACCAAGAACAGAAGGAAGAAGGTCAAAAAGGGGACGTTTATTGGTGCATTTCTGGCTGTGTTGGCCAAGGGTTTTGTCTATTATTAGACAAACCCTGATTTTGTTGATGGGTACTCATACGGCCACATCCTCAGTGGATTGCTCAACTCCTGGGATGGCTCAAATTCAAAGCATTGAGTTTTCTTGAGCCACCAGATGGAGGGTAGCTCCACTGCCCTTGAGGCCATCCAGGGACACGGGCACCAAGCCTCTGTGTACCCAGCTGGCCACACTGACGTCCATCTGGATGATGTTGTCTTCTTTAACATTGGAGATACACTGCAGGAACGCCGTCCTCAGGCTTTCAACAACCTCTATCTTGGGGTCCTTGACCACAATTCTCTCTTTGGTCACCAAATGGTGGCTGACTTGTTTGCGCAAATGGTTTTCCATGTGAATATGGGCAACCAATCTAAGAAAGACAAGCGCCTTCCACCCCGTGCCACAGCCACCTACCAGCCCATCCAGCCAATGACTGATGAGGAGTACAACAAGCGGTATATGGGACATTATTTGTTAGATTAAGCCAAGGCGCCAGCTTAAGAATTTTAAAGACTTTTAACTTATTTGGTATCATTTAAGTCATAAAATTATTTTTTTGAACATTAATATAATGCTTAGTTTACTGAATAAAAGTTTAAGGGTGTAAAATATACAAATAATAAAAATAAATCTTATTTCTATTAACTGTATTTTTGCTAAAAACCCTTTTTTCTATTTTAATAAGCCAAGAATTAAATATATGAGTTGCATGGGAGAGTAATAGCAGCCCCAAAGCCATAATTGCTATTACCCTATCTTTGGCTCATATAATTAATTTCTTAGTTATTTTTAGAAAAAAAAGTTGTTGTATTTAAAAGACTATTTACCCTATGTGAAATATAAGTTTTTGTTATGCGTCCAACTTCATGAACATGTCCTACTAATCCTTTAGTAGTATCAGCTCTCTTTGTTTCTCTGTCATCTGTGCAGAACTTTGCACAATAATTTATTTTGGAGTACTCCTTAACATCCTCAAATGTCAAAGGTGAAACATACAGCTCACCATCTTTCATTAAATATGAAAGATTAACATAAAATGCTTTGACTTCAAGCCAGCTTTTTTTAGGCCTAGATTTTCTATCATAGATGTGAAAAAAGGTTTTTTGGGAAACATCTGAATTATTTACAAGTGACTCATATAAACCCTTCCTTTCTTCCTCTCTCTCAAAAACCATTTTGAGATCATTTATATTTTTTATATACATCTCATTTTCCTTTTGTTTAAATATTTTAGATAATACACCAAAATGACCATCAACAATACTTTTGCCATCACACTCAACAAATCTATTAAACTTAATTGTTTCTTTTATAATTTTAGGTACCTCTTTAAAAAGATAATATAAGAATTCATAAGATCTGAAATGATTACCATTATCAGTCCAAACTTTAATATTTTTAATATTCTTAAATTTATTATTTTTAAGCAGACTTATCAAACACTGACCTGAAAACAAAGAGTCATGAGATAAAATTTCAGATAAAAAGTCATGATGCTCATATTTAATTTTCTCATTTTCTTTAAAAGCAATTGCAAATCCTAATAAAGAAATAGGTATTTTCTCATAAAAACAATTATTTGTCTCTATAGGACCCCCACCTATTTTAAAGTTTTCTTTATAGTCTATTACTATAACACATGAATTATTATCAAGATTATTCATATCACTAATATATTCTTTATTTTGATGCTTATAAAACTTTTCATGTAGGTCAATAGATTCCAAATTTTCTTTAATAGAGGCAGCACTCTTCCTTTTTATGGGTCATTATTTGTTAGATTAATCTGTTTCCTATTAACTGTGCTACTTAACACTTTAAAATTTTGTTTTAATTTTCTTATCAATAAATTTAAATAATTATAACAATCTTATCAAAATAAATCTTATTTAATCCTCATAATATAAAAACCTATATTAAATTAATCATTTTCTACTTACAGCTAAATAAACTGTATTAAAAGCTAGTAACAATCTTATTTCATATACCATTATTTCTTGAAAGCTGATTAGTAAAAAATGACATCATTCTAAAAAGAGAAACATAAAAATACAGTAAAACTGATATGATGCTTTTTGTTGGAAATTAAATTGTTGCCTAAAATCTTAGCTTTTTTAAAAATATTTAATTTAAAATATAATAATTTTTGAATCCCTCTTTTTAAAAAGAGGGCAGACAGCTTTTTTGCATATTTAATAAATAAATATTAAATAATTTTGGATTTGTTTTATAAAAAATCTAGTAAAAAGTTAAAAAAAACCAAAACTAAAATTAAAACTAAACTTTTATTGAAATTTCAGTGATCTCATTTAGCATAAGTAATTTATTCTTAAGTTAGATTTTATAGAAAATATATAATAAGAACTTATAAGAGAGTAAAAGCTTTTCTTTTCAAATTCTTAAGTATTTAATATTAATAAAATGGCTTTATACAACTATTTAATAAAATTATATTTTTATACTGTATGCTAGAGATAATATGTATAAAAAATTCAAACATAAAAAAGAATGTATCAAAATATTGCTTTATTTAAGTAAATTTTATAAAGGTTGAAATTTATTTAAACTAAATAAAAAATGATCTTAGTCATTGTATCTATAAAAATAAGATACAACTTTAATTATACAAGCAAATATTTATATGTGATTAAAAATAACATTTTTGTTTTGATAGATTTAAGATATATAAAGTTCATTTTTTAAGAACTGTTAAAAGTTATAATAAACTTAAGTTTATTTAAACAAAAGATTTTTGAGTTGGTTACTAGAAGTAAGCTAAATAATAATTTATACTTTAAATTTAGTTTACTGATTAAAATATCATACTTTAAGAGTTAATTAGCATATTTTATTTCAAATAATAATTTTATAAGCTTACATTCAAAGCTGCTTCAAGATAATAAATTGGTATTAAAATATAGAATTGCAGCACAATTCCAAAAGCTGAGATTAAGGGCTTTCTAATGATACTAGTTTGAGAGAGATTGAAGTACTATTTGCCAAGATATCAACAGTTAACCAGAATATAAAAAGGGGTAAATAAACAATGATATCAGACTCCAGGGGTGATATTGATAAATTAAGGAGATCAGTTGGGGGTCAGTTGGGGATTTATGCCTGTAGTGCAAAAGCTCAGCTAACATGGTATTTAAACAGCTCAACTTTACAGAAATTTACTTTACAATCCACACCTTTACTCCTCTCTGATAACTGCACATCTATTTCCAAGCAAGAACTTCCTGAACCAAGCCAAGGAACCCAACCACTATCATTATGGAACCTATCAAGTTTGCACATCAGATGACACCCTTCTTCTCACTGGGGGCTTCTACTAAGAGAGAAAGAATCTCTATGCTTAAACAAGCATTCCTTTTTACTGCTGGCAGTGATCTTAACAGCTTTGTTGAGCATTTCTTATTAAAAACAGAGTTTGGAAATAGTACCTTCTTACCTGTCATACAAAATTCTAAGACAGATGATTTCCTAAACAACCTAAAGGAATTGATGTCAGAGTCCCCTTCCAAGCACCTTCCTTCCCTAAGAACATTGGTTACATCAAGCTACAGTCTGAAAGAGCTTTGGGATTGTGGATTTAAAATGACAAAAAATGAGTATTCATACTCTAAAAAATAAAAAATGCTAAAAAAGCATCATTAAATTCAAAAAATAAAAAAGGAAAAAATGATTCAGTAAAGAAAAAAACATAAAAATATTTTAAAACACATATTAAAAAATTCATTTCCAACCAGCCAATTCACTAAAAAATCCCCTGGATTGATTTATGAAGAATTACAAAAAGAATTGAGTAAATAATCAACTAAAATAAAATACTCCTTATTGAAAACAAAAAAAGAAATTTATGAAGATATGAAAATAAAAAACAATATTTCTATTTCACTTTCCGCTTTCTATAAGCTTATTCCTAATAATATAATTAAAAGCAAAAAGAAAACTGATATGTGTAACATTTGCAACTTAAAAAAATCATTAGAAATGAAGAAAAAGGATTTGAGTATAAAGAAGTTGCCATTGCCTAAATCTATTAAAGAAAATTTGGAATCTATTGACCTACATGAAAAGTTTTATAAGCATCAAAATAAAGAATATATTAGTGATATGAATAATCTTGATAATAATTCATGTGTTATAGTAATAGACTATAAAGAAAACTTTAAAATAGGTGGGGGTCCTATAGAGACAAATAATTGTTTTTATGAGAAAATACCTATTTCTTTATTAGGATTTGCAATTGCTTTTAAAGAAAATGAGAAAATTAAATATGAGCATCATGACTTTTTATCTGAAATTTTATCTCATGACTCTTTGTTTTCAGGTCAGTGTTTGATAAGTCTGCTTAAAAATAATAAATTTAAGAATATTAAAAATATTAAAGTTTGGACTGATAATGGTAATCATTTCAGATCTTATGAATTCTTATATTATCTTTTTAAAGAGGTACCTAAAATTATAAAAGAAACAATTAAGTTTAATAGATTTGTTGAGTGTGATGGCAAAAGTATTGTTGATGGTCATTTTGGTGTATTATCTAAAATATTTAAACAAAAGGAAAATGAGATGTATATAAAAAATATAAATGATCTCAAAATGGTTTTTGAGAGAGAGGAAGAAAGGAAGGGTTTATATGAGTCACTTGTAAATAATTCAGATGTTTCCCAAAAAACCTTTTTTACATCTATGATAGAAAATCTAGGCCTAAAAAAAGCTGGCTTGAAGTCAAAGCATTTTATGTTAATCTTTCATATTTAATGAAAGATGGTGAGCTGTATGTTTCACCTTTGACATTTGAGGATGTTAAGGAGTACTCCAAAATAAATTATTGTGCAAAGTTCTGCACAGATGACAGAGAAACAAAGAGAGCTGATACTACTAAAGGATTAGTAGGACATGTTCATGAAGTTGGACGCATAACAAAAACTTATATTTCACATAGGGTAAATAGTCTTTTAAATACAACAACTTTTTTTTCTAAAAATAACTAAGAAATTAATTATATGAGCCAAAGATAGGGTAATAGCAATTATGGCTTTGGGGCTGCTATTACTCTCCCATGCAACTCATATATTTAATTCTTGGCTTATTAAAATAGAAAAAAGGGTTTTTAGCAAAAATACAGTTAATAGAAATAAGATTTATTTTTATTATTTGTATATTTTACACCCTTAAACTTTTATTCAGTAAACTAAGCATTATATTAATGTTCAAAAAAAATAATTTTATGACTTAAATGATACCAAATAAGTTAAAAGTCTTTAAAATTCTTAAGCTGGCGCCTTGGCTTAATCTAACAAATAATGTCCCATATGTACACCAAAAGCCAACTCACACCATTTTGTTTGTGAATCCATGTATTTTGGATTGCATTTTGAATGGTTTTGTTTTGCATGTGAGTCCTTCTTTGCTGTGTTGACCCATTTCGCCTATTAACGCCAAAAATCCCAGTTAACAGAGTGTATATTTTAACCTGCTAGTTGAATTTCGTTTAAATCTGAAATGATTTTGTTTAAATCTGAGTTCATTTTGCTTGTCGCCATAGCTTTTAAAACTACTGAAACTCCACCAATACATCTGGGCCAGTCAGAGCTGTGAAAGAGCTGAAACCAACACTGTGAATACCTTCAGCAGGCCCAAGAGGAGCTCTCTCAAGAGGGAGATCTGCGTGCAATAACAAGTCTTGGGGAGAGTGGATGCTGCCAGAACCCAAGAGATCTTCTAGTTGTAAAGACTTGCCTATTGCACCAGCCGCAGGAGTGTGATCAGCCTGGCTATCTGGACCAACAAAAACATGCGGGCTGCTGGGCTGCAAGAAACTAGGAGAATCAGTAGCTAAACTCTCTGGACCAAAGGATTGCAAGTTGAGCGTACTAGCTACAGATGTTGCCTCCGTCTCTGTTAGGAAATATTTGGTGGAGGGACGAGAAGCTTTATGCTGAGTAACCAAGTACTTACAGTACTCATGGGGATACTTATTCCACTGCCGCTTCCCTTTCTCATCCAGTTGTTTGTAGTACGCTTCATACTCTGTCCAAGCAGAAGAGGCAGACATAATAGAAGAAGGAGCCAACGACATGAACCCTTATATTTAGTCAAGCGGAGGGAAATATCAGGATTTTGGGATATTGACTAATTGACGGATTCAACCAATTATCGCGGGCCAGCAGTTAATCACTCTTAGGAATGGTTTCAACAAATTAATGCAGGCCGCAGGTTTGTGAAATCAATGATCAAATCATATCCTGGCACCAACAAATCCATGCATTACAATTAATGAATGGAACATGCAATTACTGCTCATTAATTAGTTCCCTTCATCAAGCACCTCAAAGTGCACTTCACAATAATTACTATTCTAAACTTAAATTGTATCCTAGAATAAGAGGGCTGTCATAAGAACTGTCATCTGTATTATGTCTAGCAGAGTCCAACATGGACTGGGCCACCAGGCCAAACACTCTAAGATAAAAGGGCCTGAGCCTATTGTATTAGAGTAGCTCTGATTAGTGTAACAATCATCTTGTGAACTAGTAGCCAACCGTTGGCTAGCTAGCCCTGAATAGTGGCCCAGGCAGGCAGCTGAAAAGAGATTCAGCTGTGTGGCATGTCTTGAACAAACACAGTAAGCCGAGGAAGTTGTCAAGCGAGCTTTCACAAAATCCACCCTGAAAAGGCTGGGCCTCCTGCCGTGTTGACCTAATTCTACTTCAGTCTCTTCCTAGTGTTGTGAGCTAACTCAGATAAAATGCGGGCAGGTGGGCCGCCTTAAAGCCAGTTCATTAGAATAAAAGACTGATGATTCTGTATTGACTTGACAATTGATCCAAGTCCTATTTCCTTAATATGATCCTCTCTTAGGCTTTATTAGTAGAGCAAAAGATGATACTGTTGTCATACAGTATAATTATCTATAGTAAAATATAGAGACAACCCATGAACTGTATCCAGAAATAGGAAGAACTGTCCCAAATCCTCTGGGCTTTGGGCCCAGTCAGAATTGCTACTTCTGCAGAAAACAAAGTATTCTGGACTGCAGGTTATGCCAAAGTCACAGGTTCTCTGTACTTTTTTGATGTTAGAAGACTTAGGATATCATCTGGTGGATGATAAAATACCACGGTCCGCAGATTTCTGACACTACCAAAAATCTTTATTTCTTTTTTATATATTTAAATATCAGGTCTTAAAGAATCTACATGGGGAATTTCAAAAGTTTTTATTAATTATTTAAAATCTTATAAGCTTATAAAAAGTGTGACTAAATCTAAAAAGTTGATTTTTGATTTCCTCACTTTTGATTTGAGGAACTTAATAAAACATAATGAATAAAATATTAATTTTTTGCAAAAATTTAATATTAAGTGGTCCTAGTTTTTTAGTACCTTTTTGGATTTCAATTTGACTACTTTTGGATTTCTGCACCCATTAAGAAACTATGTAAATTTTAAAATGAAATTTTTATGAGATAAATTTTTATTTTTTAAAAATAAATGACTTATAATAGTAATTTATATTAATATTTAAACAAAATAAATAAAAAAATTTGTTCAAAGTTAAAAAAGCTTTTTTTAGCTCTTGATTTCTTTTTTTACATATAGAAAAAATTTAAAATTTAAAATTTTTTAAATTTTGATGTGTCAAATATTAAATTGAAGATTTTTTTGCATTTCAATTTTGTCCCCAATATTCAAAAGGATGAATAAATTCTATTCTAAAAGCCAAATTAATTTAAGGTGTGTTTTAAATTGCATCGATTTGGGTACTTAACTTGGTTTTTCAATTTTAGCTACTAGTAAAAACATTTTAAAAAAAGTCAAATTTAAGAAAAATATTAAATTTTTTGAGTAAAATTTTTATTGAAAAAAAGTGTGGAGATCAAAAAATCCATTGATTTGGAGATTTTGATCTCTACACTTCGACTTTAGGCACTTGCCCCAAAAAACGAGGGTGGTTTGAATCATCAGGCACTCATTCGGGAGTGATTCTTAATATTACGTCATGGTAAAAGAATATGATTACATTTGTAGAAATCGAGTTGGGTTGGCTAGGGATCTCCCCTTTAGTCGATCTATTAAAGGCTTAATAAAATTTATTCAATGTCTAAAGGATTTTAAAATAGCTTGGGAGAGGCACCTTTAAATAAATCAAGAGTGAGTGCGGACTCCAGTTTGGATGAATAAAACACGTGCCATGTGGAAGCATATTTCAAACACGCAATTTGTCAAATCATAAATGGAGGATTTGATATTATTGTTTGGGTCAAGCAAGCATCAATTATTCCTGCCCTTGTCTTACAATCCCAGCTGGTGCCACAGAGGTTGGGTGAAACCATGGGTAATTGTAGTAAAAATAAAATTCTAAGAGGCGCGACAAAGATTTGCCGCCAATCTATTTTTGTGGCTTCATTGCTAATGACATTGGTTCATTAAATAGCTGAAATATTTATTACAGCTTAGTGTAAACTGTACGTTAATCTCACAGACTTAAAACATTCTACATAAATTCCTCATCAATAAAAGCTTATTTTGAGATTCAAAATAGCCTTGGATCATGCAACTGATGTAATATTTAAATAGCCTTCCATTATTTCCGTGCACTATTTCGTCCTATTGACTAGTTCAAATTAAAGCGAAACGCGTTTAAGACACGCTCAAGTTTGACTAAACGCGCAATAGCCTTTCTACTCAAATACCTGCTTAGGCTACGCTTACCAAAATTGAAACATACACGAGTACAAATTAATCAAAGATCGTCATGCTAGTGTCACAGAAATCATACTCTTTGTTGATATTGTCATGGTCAAAACTTATCACATCCTTACGCCATAAAGCAATAATTTAACTTTTCCCGTCCAATAGAATATAATTTGAACTATATTCTTCAATGGATAAAACATTAATCATAACAGCTTTTACATAATAAAAGCGTGGCAATGTTGATTAAAGGGTTAATTATATCTACATGCTATGGGCTTTAATCGATTATAAATTTTCGCATTTCGAAAAATGGTAGTAAATAATGGCTACAAGATTTTAAAATCGGTGCCAACAAGAAAGATTTTGGGATTTTATTAGTGCAATATAAACCCTTAAAATGATTGATTTGCAATAGGAGGCTTTGAATGTGAAAATATACAGTAGTGTTCAAAGCTATGTCACTAAGCAAAATGAACTCAGATGAAAACAAAACAGAAGTGAACCCAAATCTAGTGTTAATCAATATTGGTTTATTGACTTTTAACTTTTTTGCAGCTGAGCTGTTTTTGCTTACATATGAGTTTTTTCTTGACACTAGCTTTGAAAACTATTGCATTAAATTACAATAGATTTGGATTCTTTTATATTTTATTTTAAGCTGATTTGATTTTGTTCTTGGCTGCAATAATTTTGCTTTAGGTTGAAATGATTTTTTATCTCATCAGGTTATAAACTACTGTAATTAATATAAACTCATTGTTTTTTAATTTCTCTTTAAGCTCAGTTGATTTTGCTTTATACTGAAGTAATTTTGTTTATATTAACAGGTGTTGAGGATCCAGATTTACAAGTATTCTTGCTACCGCCAACCTACTCAACATCCAGGCATTGCCTGATTTGGTACCCTTCCAATATACCGTTTGACATACCAGGAATGGCAACCAAGCAATATCTCATGACTGTCCAAGTATCCAGTGGCTCAAACCCATCCCGCACATGACCAACCCCTAGATTTGATCCAACTAAACCTCTGCCACAGCCAAGTCTATATAAGTCTAAAGTATTATCTGATAAAAGATACTTCTCTTCTTTCCTAATTCCCTATTTGAAGCTTCCCCAAAAGGCGCTTCTTATCACTGGTAGCAGCTATGGTTTTTTTACTACACCCATGAAAGAGAAAATGACTGACCAAAACCCGCCCACCTTCGCTCACGTACTCAACCAGACCACATCCCAGGAGACCTGGAAAACGTGCTTCCGCACCCACAACATTGACGAAGATATACCTAGTGGATGCACCATATTTGAAGGTCTGGTCATGCCTAAAGCATGCACCAAGATAATTCAATACAGTTGCTCTCTTTAACCACAAACAAACACACAACCACCTATCACAGGTGAAGTTACCAACACCAAATATATTGGTATTGACAAGTTCTTTGGCAAAAACAAAGAAAACGTCATCAACTGGCTAGATCACTCAGCCGCTAAACTCCACGCCAGCCGCATTCCCCACAAAAAATGGGTCCAGGAAGCCAGAAAGCGCCTGTATGAGGCCACAGCTAACTGGTTTGCCACCTGGGTTGGCTCACAAACTGACAACCAGCTTGACAACTGGGAAGAGTTCAAAGCGGACATCACGCACAATTTCCGCATCACTGAATCCCTTCAAGACATTGCAATACAGCTCAGCAATCTTCCTCAGAAGACCACTATCATAGCTTATGCCAATGAATTTGAAGAAATACACCACAAAATCCAAAACCCAGCATAAGCTGACAACGTACATACCAGAGCCTCATTCATCAACAGAAAGAAACCCTCTGTTGCTGCCCTCATCTGTCCAGAGGCTAATACCTCCATGCCTGCGCTCATTGCAGAAGCCAAGCGCGCGGAAAAACACGCAAACATGGAATATGCTGCATTCAACGGCAACCACTCCTCAAACGGAAATGGCAGAGAAAACTCCAATGACAACAAACGCCAAAACACCAATCATAGCAATGACAACTCCAATTGGAACAATGGCAACCACAGCCAAAGCACAAACCGCTCCTGTCCCAAGAAGGAGGACACCACCAAAGTTAACAATGCTGAAACAGCAACCCACTATGAATCTGACCCCACATTCTCTGACCTTGAAGGTCTCAAAACAGAGGAACAGGGAAAAGAGGAGGGGGAACAGGCTTAAGTGCCCCTGTCTCCCCCTAACTTGACAAAAAATTGTACCAAGGCACAAACTTTGCTGCTTGCATCCCACGTGTCCCGCAATCCTCCATTTTTATGAACTTAAAAATTAAAGATCACTCACAACTTCTTGTCTAACCATGCACTTACAAATATCATACACATAAAATCTTATTTGACTCTGGTGCTCAACACACTATGGTAAGCAAACCATTTGTAACCAAGTACAAAATACCAGTTGTCAAATCCAACTTCAAATATGCCAGAATGGCAGATAAATCAAAGGTTCTACTCAAAGGCAAAACAACTCCCTTCAGAATTGACCTCCAAGGCATAAAAACGTCCATCAAAAGACTTTTCATGAACAACATAAGCTACAACATTGTAGCAGGCATGGACTGGTTCACCTGATTGAACCCCAGCGTATGTTGAAAAACAAAAACCATGGCCATCAAACACAACGGAGTCAATTTTAATATCCTCAAAGAACCCACTGACCTCATTCTAAGAGACACAGTATTTGTCCAGGTCATAAACTAAGACGGCTCAGAACGTCTAACCAAAGATAGTACTCTCCACATAATGAGGTGTACCAAATTCAATAATATACAAACAACAAAAATCCAATGCCCAGAACTTGCGGCATCCCTAATGAATACTCTCATGTATTCAAAGAAGAACTCACAGAGTTACCCCCCAAACAAGAGGTCAAACATGACATCAACCTATGTAACGCCATGCCTAAACCTGCACCCCTCTACAGAATCTCCCCCATGGAGACCCAATCCCTTAAAACACACATTAAGGACAATCTAGCAAAGGGATTCATTTGCCCGTCAGAATCCCTGTGGGAGGCAGCAGTGTTCTTTGTAAAGAAAAAGGAAGGCACCCTCCATATAGTAACCAACTACAGAGCTCTAAATGCAAGCACAGTAAAGAATAAATATCCCCTCCCACTCATAGAGGATCTGTTTGCAAGACTCTCTGGAGCCAAATTTTCTCCAAAATTGACCTCACCTCAGGTTACAACCAGGTTGAAGTAAAGGAAAGGGACATACCAAAGACATCGTTCTGTACACAATTTGGATCCTTTGAGTGTAGGGTAATGAACTTTGAGATGACCAACACTCCTGCAAAGTTTGTCACCATGATGAACTAAGCGCTAAATGGCCTCTCAAATACATTATGCTACCTCAATGATATCAATATATTCTCAAAAAAAAAGGAACACCTCACGCATGTCCGCAAGACACTCAATTGACTTGCAAAGCACAAACTTTATGCAAAACCAAGTAAGTGCCAATTTATGGAAAAGGAACTCCTGTTCTTGGGCCACATTGTCTCTTACGGTGGCATCAAAGCAGATCCAGACAAAATAAAATCCATAAATAACATGTAACACCCCACCTCTGTTAAATAAGTTAGATGCTTTCTTGGAATGGTAGCTTACCTAAGGAAATACATCAAAGACTGCAGAAAACTCACCACACCAATCAATGACTTAACCAAGGGTAATGTCAAAAAGAAATTCATCTGGACACCAGAATGTGACAAGAATTTCCAACTATTAAAACAAGCTTTGATTGAAGCACCAAATCTTGCAATACCCTAATAACAACAGGTGCTACAAGCTTGAGTCAGATTCCAGTGACACCGCCATTGGCGCAGTCCTGCGCATCTGCCAGCCAGGGCAGCAAGACTTTCTGCCAGTATGTTACAAAAGCAGAAAACTAACCAACACTGAGCAGAGATACCCAATACACAATAAGGAATTGCTAGCACTATATCACACATGCAATAAATGGAGATGTTACTTAGAAGAACATTCAAACGTTCAAGTACTAACTGACCATAAATCCTTAATATATTTCAAAACTAAGAACACATTTGCATGACAACAAGCCAAATGGATGTCCCTGCTGGAGAAGCTTAACCTGGACATCCAATACAAAAAGGGAGCAGAGCTGGTCACAGCTGATGCTCTCTCTAGGCTATTTCAGCCAAGAGAGGATCATCCTGACCACCTGGACCCTGAAAGGCCAAACCTATACAATACTGAGTATAAAACCAAAGGGATAGACCCCTCAACACACCAACTAACCCAAAATACATTAGTAAGAAACAAAGGGTATTTCCATGTATCAAATGGCATGGTATACCAAATCATTATGACAAACATGTTCCCTACATCCCACTCACACAAAGAGTTGACACCATATTAAGACATCCCCGCCTACTAGGACATACAAAGGCTAACAACCTATACCTCACGCTAAAAGAGATAGTATAGTGGCCCAATCTGAAACAAGATATAAATGATGTTCTGAAAAAGTGCACAGTGTGCAAGAAATACACCAGCACAAAGGCTCCCCAGCCAACAGTCAACCCAGTACCTGACCCTGAACCATTCAAGGGTTGAGGACTGGATGTAGTGGGTCCCTTCCCAGAAACAAAGACAAACCAATGTTTCCTAATTGTAGCCATCAACTTTTCCACATGCTGGCCCATCTTCTGGGCAAAAAAGGACCACAAAGCAGAAACCATAAACCAATTCATTAACAAAGCAATCATAGCCAACTACAGCACCCTAGACTACATCATAACTGATGAAGCAACCAAGATATCAGGTCATGTAGTAAATGACAATCTAAAATCCAAAAACATTAAACATTCCACAACCTCTCCCTACAGGCCACAGGCCAACGGCAGAGTTGAACGCCTAAACGGCAGCCTTATCAGGACCTTAGAGAAAATAATGGATGGCAAAGCCAAAGACACATGGCCACTATATGTGAAACATGCATTACTAGTATTCCAGGTCCACACCAATCAAGGGACAGGCTACTCACTGTCCAAACTAACATACAGATACAAACCAGAAATAATTACCCACAACAAGCAGCCATACATAAAGATCCCCCCAGGAAAACCCCCACAGTAGAGCAAGTATCAGGGATCCAGTCTCGGGCAGCCGGCCCATTGTTTTTGGGGATAACTTGGGCCAGGTTTCTTGTGGGCAGGGCCCACCACAAGATAGGAGCTAACTTGAGAAGGTAAGACGCGGACTTCCCCACCCAAGACCAGGGGCCAGCGGCCGGTATAATGGTGTCCACCACCCCTGTGAGGGTGATGTACACTATACCAAAAAGCTTGCCGGTGTGGTTGGTTGGTAAGTCGGGCAAAGACGCGGGCATTGGAATGGGTGTTACTGGCGGTTTCATATAGATATTGTAGGCTAGGAGGTAGTTAAACTTTCCTCTAAACAGTTTGGGTGTAGAGAATATCCACAGGCCTTGGTGGTTGTATCTGACAGCGGATTGGATGTGGGCTAATGGATCTAGTTCAATGATTTTCTCTGGTGTGTAGTCCTTGTACTTGGGTTTTAAAGGATACTTGGTGAAATGGACAGGCCCAAAGGGTACACCAACTGGACAAAATACTGCGGGCAGTGGGGCAGGCGGACCAGAAGATCTTGAGCTAAACTGATAGATGGCAAATACAAAACACAGTAATAGCTGTATAAGCCAAAGTAACATAACCTTTATTTCAAAATGGCAATAAGTTTGGAGGGCGGGGTCCTTGGGTCTATATAGCACCCCATCTCCAAACTTAAAATTTTTTGTGTGAGTCATCAGAGCATTGGGAAAGGCAGGGCCAGGGGAATTGGGTCTAAAGGCAGCAAAATGGCACTTGGCCTGGGAGTTCTTTCATTGGTTGTGACTCCCAATTTAGCCACCTGATTATCTTGCTCTAGTGTTGTGGTCATGGGGCCAGGTTGCGGGCTGGTGCCTCTTCCTTGGGTTGGCTCTTGATTGGTTGCTGGTGAAGACTTCAAACTCATGAAGCTAATAGTTGTTGCCTGGCCGCCTCCATTAGGTGTTGTGATTGGCATTCCACTTAGTGCAATAATTTCCTCGGCTTGATCTACTTTTCTGGGCGGGTTGTCTTCTTCAACATCAGCTTGCAGGGGCTCAATCCCAGAAAAATGCGGGCGGTTGGTCTTGCGGTCCTCTGGCCCAGCGGCCTGAGGGAATCCAGGTTCCGGGTTTGATTCCTGCTCCTGGGCCTGAAGTTCCAGAGGGGAAAAATTGTCAATCCTGACAGCAAGTACCAAATCTACAACACATACACCTCAAAGCTAAAATAGCAGAAATAAAAAGGCTTAAAACACAAAAGGTAACCTCCAAAGATGAACCACTTCCCATTGACTCCCCCGTCTGGGTCCTAGCTGGCAACAGAAAGAAACTAGACTCAGTACACAGAGGACCAGAAAGATTCATCAAGTACAGAACAGAACAAAACACCTATCTAGTGAAATTCCAAGGTGCCAAAACCCCCATTGTCAAGAAGTACCACAGAACCCGTCTCTGCCTTAGCAAAGGAGAACACTCAACCAGACTGGTACCAACTAGCCAAAAACTCCAGGAACATCAGGTGGCAGCCGTTAAGACAAAGCCCCCTCCTGATGTACCAGAGTAACCCCTTAAGGGGGGTGTCAAGGATCCAGATGTACAAGTATTCTGGCTACCACCAAACTACTCAACATCCAGTTATATCCCAATTTGGTATCCTTCCAATATACCATTTGATATACCAGGAATGGCAATCAAGCAATATCATATGACTGTCCAAGTATACAGTGGCTTGAACCCATCCTGCACATGACCAACCCCTAGGTTTGATCCAACTAAATCCCCACCACAGCGCAAGCTATATAAGTCTAAAGTATTATCCAATAAAAGATACTTATCTTCATTCCTAATTACATATTTGAAGCTTCCCCAAAAGGCGCTCCTTATCACAGGCTATAAAACTTCTTTAATAGTACATCCTAATTAATATGTAAAATCTAGAGCAGAAAAGGAAATAGTATATTGTGAGTGCCTGTTTTTGAGAGAAAATTATCAAATACATCAATACATGAATCAAACATGCATATTGGCAATAGCGCCCATGTTAACACTTTGTTGACATGGTCACTGTTGACTCAAAACTCAAACTCTCCTATGTTTTTTGCTAGTTACGCTACTGTAAATTCAGAACACAAACTTAAAAATGCAGGATTTTCAAATCATTGGTCCAAATTTCAAATCACTTTTGAGGGCAACTCAGCTGAGTGAAAATTAGAATATTTAATAAAATCAACCTTTTAATTTGACTTTTTTTGATTTATTTAAATTGGCAAATTTTGAATACCTTGAGCAGTTAACTCAACTAACTAAAGACAAAACACAACAAGCAAATACAGGATACATGAAGCAGAAATGTGAGATTATAATGTACAATTTGGTATTTCCTGTAAGTCTAAAAAATCATAGACTACATTTAAAAATCAATGAATCTAAAATTGTGGGATTTTCAAATCCAAGAACCAAATTTCAAATAAAAAATGAAGTGAATTTGAAATAAATATAATTTATGGTATCTCAAAAAGGATGCTAAAGGATCTAGAGTGTATTTGTGCTAATTCTTTTAGGAATCATAGGCATTCTCAAAAATCACCCTATTCCAGTTTAGGACGGCTAAAATTTAGATCATAATATTCATTGACTTTCCATACCTAACAATAAAATTGACTAAAATATGCACTTCTCTTTTTGAGTTTAAAATTTTAATATAAAATTTATATGTCTTCTTTCAATAACAACCAAATAAATGAGCTGTTCCCTGGCCTTGACAAAATCACGCAGGGCTAAACTGGGTCTTTCAACAGTGAAGCCTATGTCTATAGTCATTCCAAAACCCTTAGGCCCCTCCCCAATCACTACCCAGGAGTGTGTTCTTTCTCCCACGTCCTCAAGCGTGGCCTTGTTTTCCTATCATGCACAGGCAGCTTCTAACCCAAATCACATATCAACAATGACATTCATAACCAGCCAATTGAGCCAAGGAGTCACCCAGGGTGTCAGGGATCCAGTCTTGGGAGGCCGGCCTGTTGTTTTCTGGGTTAATTTGGGCCAGGTTTTTTACAGGTAGAGCCCACCACAAGAGAGGAGCTAACTTAAAAAGGTAGGAGAAGGTCTTCCCCAGCCAGGACCACAGGATGGCAGCTGGTATTATAGTGTCAATCACCCCTGTGAGGGTGATATAAATTATTCCAAATAGCTTGCCCGTGTGGTCAGTTCTGAGGTCAGGTGAGGAGGCAGGCATTGGCTTGGGGGTCACAGGCGGTTTCATGCAGAGGTTGTAAGCAGGAAGGTAGTTGAATTTTTCTCTAAACAGTTTGGGTGTTAAGAATATCCAGGGGCCTTGATGGTTATATCTAACTGCAGATTGTATGTGGGCCAAAGAATCTAGTTCAAGTATTTTCTCCAGGGTATAGTCCTTGTATTCAGGCTTCAAAGGATAATCCGTGAAGTGGATGAGGCCAAAGGGAACATCTAGAGGACAGAAATCTGCAGGCAGAGGGACAGGAGAACCGGGAGATCTTGTACTGAATTGATAGATGGCAAATACAAAATAAGGCAGTAGCTGGATAAGTCAAAATAACAAAACCTTTATTCAAAAACGGCAATAAGGTTTGAGTGCGGCATCTATAGGCATATATAGCTTCCTGCCTCCAAAATTAATATTTTCCATAAGAGGTTCTTCAAAATATTGGGAAAAATGTGGGCAGGTGTCCAGGAGGCCCAGGTGCAGGTGCAGGAGCGGCAAAATGGCACCTTGGCTGGGTGTTCTCTCATTGGTTGGGACGTCCCAATTGGTCACTTGATTTTCTTGATTTTGGGCTGTGGTCACGGGGTCGGGCCTAAAGCCTGTATTTTCCTTTGGTGATTGAATCTGATTGGTTACCCAAGAGGACTTCAAGTCCATGAAGTTCACAGAGGAACTTTCTCTGCCTTCATTAGGAATTTTGAAAAGCTCCTCCTTGGGTACCACCATAGTCACCCCTGTGCAGGTATTCTGACTTTGGGACTTAATAGGGGCTTCAGCTTGTGGAGACTCAGTCTCAGGAACATGCAGGCAAGCAGCCCCTTGGTCCATAAGGCCAGCAGCCCACAGAGAATCAGGGTCAGGGTTTGAATCCCACTCCTGGGCCTGGGTTCCTAGGGGAAGAGAATTGTCAATCCTGACACAGGGAAGCCAGAATCCAGAAGCAGCCAATAAGATGGCAACGTCCAGTTCCCAAGATGGACACATCCCTCCTCCAGCCAATCAGCCTACAAGGTGCAGAAGAAAATTGATCATCCCAGAGATTGTTCTTGAAATGGTTGAAAAGCAAGGTATGCTTATGTCCCTTGGGGGAATTGCGGCTGTGATGGTTTTTGCAAAGTCCACTGTGGCTGCAACCTTGTGAGCCCATGCCAATTGTGGCCCTCCTCCCAAGAAGACCCCAACTGGAGCCTGTACATCAACTGATAGCAAAAAAGCCCATCCCCTTATGGTGACCATCATGGAACGTGACCCATGGATGCCCCTGGTCCAGGTTCATCTCCAACTGGGACTCCATGGCATTTTCACAAATAAAAGAACATTCAATTTGTGGATGCATGGAGTTGTGGTTGCTGCTAGAATCTTGTCCAGTCAAGTTCTCAGTGGTCCCAGTTTGGTAAATACCAACCCCTATAATTCAACCATTATTAATTTTACTAAAGGGAGGGCAATATGGACACATTATGATGTTGTCTTCTTGTTGTATGCCAAGATTTCTGCAATTATCCAAGATTATGGAGAAAAGTGTATTCAATCTGATGTTTACAAGCGCAGGCCAATTTTTTATCAATTTTTTAGGATTTGTTGGCAGTTTTCCCATTGGGTGTCAATCATTACTTGGCAATATCAAACACCACAGATGAGTATGCCTACCAGACAGAGCTCAAGAACATGCTGGAGGAGTGGGCTGCCCAACACACTGTGTACACAGTTGTGCTGAGTGCGGAGATGGAGCAGCAGGAATAGGCAACCAAGGAATTTAGGGCTGCAGGGCATACCTGTTGGTCCTATCCCATCAACCACACTGACATTCATCTTGCAGATGTATGTCTTTACAATTTTGGTTCTGCTCTCATGCGCTTAAAGCCTGCCACCTACAATGAACTTTGCTCCCAAATCAAGAAGGGGTACAAGCTTTCCCCTCTGTATTTGTCCAGGACTTATCAGATCTCAGCATCTTCTATGCAAGTGATAGTAATAAGTCCATAAAGGACTCCTGCCTCCCCCCCACACCCATCCAGTTGGTTTTTCAAGCCCACATACATGACAGAAGAAGAATTTGAACAGTTGAAGCAATCAGCTCTTGCAGCCTCTTCCCAGTCAACAAACTTAGCCTTTCCTACTCCCCTATCAAGACCAAGCCACCCACCTTCCAACCCTGGCTCCCAGACCACCACCCATTCCCTTCTCATTACGTCTGATGCCGTCCCTTTCACAAGCGCATATGATGACAACATACATGCCGCCCATTCCCTCCCCTACTTATCCTTTGATTAGTAAAATAAAACCTTTCTTTGTGACAACTTATTAAAACTGATATTATTTCTTTTGATTTATAATTAATAACATATTCTTTTTACATTACTGTAGATTCAGAACCTAAAGGTAAAAATGCAGGATTGTCAAATTCTTTTGTGTGAACTCACCAACTTAATGGAATATTTTTCATCCTTTTATATAAAAATGTTAGTTGTTCTGGGATGAAAATTACTCCATTAAGTTGGTGAGTTCATTCAAAAGAATTTGACAATCCTGCATTTTTACCTTTAGGTTCTGAATTTACAGTATTGACATTCTCATAGTCAATAAAATGTTGTATATTTTATGAACAATATAAATTATTTGCATAAATATTTTTTGTTATCAATAATAAATTAAGAACCAAAAATATAAATTTTGCATTAAAATATTGCAATTAGACGTCAACTCTTGATATTTTGATATTATGTGCATAACTCAATGCAGTTTTTTAATAAAAATAATTATAAATAAAGCATTTTTCATTTTAATTTATATAAATGGACTGTGTTTATATTAGAGAGCCATTAATGCTTAGTACAAATATTGATTCATAGTGCATTTTACAGCCTGTATATTTGTCTATTGGAAATAATTCTGTAAAAATTTTAGTCAGATTTTGTGAGGTAATGATAATTTAATTGTCACGGTAAGTTCCATAATGCTGGGGATTATTTGGCCAAGTAGGAATGCGTGGAAAGCCCAAAAACCTTTAATAAAACTGACCAATTTAACAGATTTGAATCAAACAGTTGATTGAAAATGGGTTACAGCTGCTCCAGGTTGCCAGTCAAATCCAATTCCCCCCATAAGTTGACATTGATAAATTGACGTAATTTAAGGGTCACCAGATATGAAATTGTTGATTAGCATGGTTGTCAGAAGTTGATCACTCAAGGGTTCTTTGCAACCTGGACCAGATACTTACTTGACAATGTGGAAGGAATAAGAGGTCAAGACTCAGGTGGTATTGCTTAGTCAATTTTCTGATATATATTGAATAATTTTCACTGTTTCAACTCTTAAGAGTTGAGCCCTCCCAAAATTTACTCAATAAAAATCACATATTCCCCGGTCTAACTTTGCTTTGAAAATGCATCCTATAGTTGGATTGTTACACTAAATTCCCTACAATTTAATCTTTAGCCAGATTAGTACAGGAAGATGGGGGCCTGCCATCAATACTTTGTTGTTGTTGCCGCCAAATGTTAATTCAATGCCTGTCAATATTGGATCTATTCCTACTTCTGTCAAAGCTGAAACTCATGTGCTATCTCAATGTCCTGAATTTTATGCTGAAGACACTCTGATTCTCTTGCAGGCCATTTATCTAGGGCTTTTCTGGTTGAGGTTAATTATTTTACTTAATCCTAGTATCTCATTTGGAAATTTCACAAAGCAGTATTTGAAGCTGCATTGGTGGTTAATCATTAACTCTATGTGGATTTAGTGGGTGATTCCCACCACACAGAGACAGCTTCTTATTATCCCGTGATTTCCATCACAGTAATGGTATAATAAATTAATGTTTATTACCATTAATTGGCTGATTTTCTTTGCTATGGCAATTGTGCATAAATATCACAAAATTCACAATTGCCATAGCAAAGAAAATCAGCCAATCAATGGTAATAAACATTAATTTATTAAACCATTACATTATTATTACTCACAAAATCCAACTAGAAATTTTAAAGAATTGTTATCAATAGGAAAATATACAAGCTGTAAAATACACTATGTATCAATACTTGTACTAAGTGTTAATGACTCTCTAATATAAACACGGTCCATTTAAATAAATCACAATGAAAAAGGCCTCATTTACAATGAATCTCATTAAAAAACTGCATTGATTATGCACATAATATCAAAATATCAATAGTTGACATCTAATTGCATTATTTTAATGCAAAATTTATATTTGTGGTCCTTAATTTATTATTGATGATGAAAAATATTCATGCATTGAAGGTAGTACTATAAAAGCCAGTTTTTTTGATATAATTCAAACAAAATGTAAAATATCTATAAACTGATAAATGAATTAGAAGCACACCTGCAAAACGCTGTTAAACTAGAAAAAAATATCAGGGAAATAGTAACAGGAAAGCTGGGTAACAAAGGCCAGCCACTGATCCAGTCAAAGGAAGATGCTCTGGATAAACTAGGGAATATTATAGATGAAAAGAACAAATAAGCATTACTTAATCTACAGGGAACAATTCTATCAAATATGAAGTTCAATGATGCAGACTAAAACTTGTGGGAATTTGCAAAAAAAACAACAAAAGGAATACTCAAAAAGTCAAATTGATTGAAGGAACTGAAATTTCAAAGAAAATCAACACAAATGAAAAGAAACTAATCAAATGAAAACAGATGAAAACAAAGCAGAATCAAGAAGAAGAAGCACCACAAGAAACAATGAAAATTTATGAAATGAAGATCAAGAGGAACTTGTCAGGGCCCAAGGGCTCCCTACTCTGATCCATTTAAACCATAGTCTAAGAAAAGTCCTTTACTTATTATTCAGTCTAAGAATGATCACAATGGGGAAAAGGGGAACTAGGTTCTTTTTATAGAATTTACATTGGTCTTTGAGATTCTTCCAGATTCTTCCTGAAGGTCCTTGTCTCTCTATCTGGAGGGTCATGCTAAAAGTTTGAAACATCAGCTGACTAATTCTAGTCATATTCTTTTGATCAGATTTGAAATTCACAGTTTGCCTCAGTTGGTCATCTAAAAATACTTCAGATGGATTTTCCTCATCTGGGGCTTCCATTTGAGCGTAAGGACATCCAAAACTGATCACTGGAAGCTGAGATATGGTTGGATTTGCCCGCTTACTAATTGTTGCTTGTCTTGATTTGAAATCCAATCTCGCGACCATTTCGGGACATGCTGACAGGGTTTTAGAACTCGGCTCTTAAAATTGCCATAACTTTTGATCTAGGGTACCTAGGGAGATCATCAAGGTAGTTTTCTGACGGCAAGAAGTAGCTTTATCAATCCAAGATTTTAAAACGCGCCTTTCAAAGCTACTATGTCATGGCGGGCCATGACAGAACTACAAGTTGGACAGAAAATAAGTGTAAGGAATTCCATACCTTACACAAATACAAATACAAACATAAGGATTCTGGAGAAACCTCAAAACCTGAAAACTGCATTGTTAAATGCAGATTTAAAAACTAAGTTGGTTAACAGAACTATTAATTTAATTGAGCCAAAAATACATTTGAAATTGATAAACAAATGTGTTTTAAGCTAAAACAAGTACAAAAGCAAAAACAAGCGTAAAAAACCTGAACAATATAAATTCCACTTTAAAACTGAAAACTAGGGCTTCAAACAACTATTACAACAACTGTAATAATTCAGCATTAACTTTTGGCTCCAAAAACCATAGTATAGCCAATCAATCACAAATTAAATGTGTAAACTGTCCAAACCAGACTTTCAGGGACCTAGAAGGCCAATCAAACCCAGAGAACTACCCAAGCCACTGCAATACTGCACATCCAGCTCCAGATACCATCCCCAACCTAAGTGAGGTACAATACTGCAAGGCAATACTTCTACCCCACACTTGCAGGTTGGCCTGGTAAACTCTATGATCCATCCCCCAAATTATCTCAGTATTTAAACTGAACATTTCCCTTGAACTAAGTGCTCCAACAATTTATTTTATTCCTGTCAACCAATAAATCTATATTTTCAATTCTAAACACTTGATTAGTAGATTCTAAAGGTTCTTCTCCAACAGCATGAAGTTCATCTTCCTTGTATGGACTTTTTGTGTGTTAATCAGTTATAGACAAGCAAATGTTAACTTTGAAAACCCTGAACCAACTCCTACTGACAAATCTGAAGACTTAATTTGGTATTGTTTTGGTCTGCGTTGACAACATGCCCCATATGTTGAAACAGCTTGATTCCCACCTATCATCCACCCCAAGGCCCCCTGGTTGGTCTTGGGGTACACCAGTGTCTATTATCTCCTCAGCCACTTCACTCCCTTCTTGGGGAGATTCTGCCTATTTGGTCACCTTTTACACATGTTAATGATAGGGATTCCAGTAGGTTCCACTCTGATCAAATTCAACTTGGGAGCTCTACTCCATTCAATTGGAAAAAGACTTCCCAATGAGTGGACCCCTGACAATAAGGAAAATCAAGCCCAGGAAATTAAATGAAAAGCAGCCATTACTCATGAAGTTTGCTGAAGTAGTGCCTGTGGCTGAGGGGGCTGCATGGGAAACAATAAGTAATTTTTTTTGTTTTTCTTATATTTACTTTAGTTATAACTAGGAATGGGGACAAGGTCCCTGAAGTGGCAGCCTTAAAGCCTAGTTGGTTTTACGAGGATTAACAATCACTAGTAGCCCCTGTAAAGCAAATAAATGAAAATGAAATAAATAAAATAATTGGCAGCCTCCAGAATTGATTCATACAGAAGGGAACATCCTCCATGTCAATAATTTCAAAAAAAATTGCTTTATCTTTTATAATTTCAATTAAAAGCTCAAAATAAAAATCAAACATTGCTTCTATTATCAGTGTCAATTATTTAATCCAGAAAAAAATTATCTTTAATATTGAAAATAAGAAAAATATTTTTGAGAATTGTCAGGATGGAGGATGTTCCATGCTGTATGAGTTAATTCTGGAGGTTGCCAAATAATTCAAATGAGCATGAGTAATTTTGCAAATATTGAAGCAAAAACCAAGGAATATTTACCACCTGCAGGGTGCTTGCTGTGGATTAGGGAAGCATATAAAATAGGAGCAAATATCAATTTCAAAGAAATGAATGAAATTCACGGGGAGTCAAGTTAAACTTTGATAAATATTTTTATGAAAGTATTCAAGAGTTTCCCTTTTCAAACATAAATGAATATGAAAAAATCTAATAAAAACTGACTTTGAATTGGAACTGAATATCTTAAAACTTAAATTTTCAACAAAGTGTTCAAAGCATTATCAAATAAAGTCAGGGACACAGTCCTTGTGAATACGTTTAAACCTTTATTTATTTTGTTTGCTGAGGCATGGGGGCAGATACAAGTTGGGCACCCTCTGGAACCATCTTCAAATTCAGCCAAATGTCCTACATTAACAGATTAACTCAAATATATAAAAAATATGCATGTTTTCTGAAAAATATACCTCTCAAAGGATTCACGTTGCAATATACCTAGGAATTCTATTACATTGCATATTAAAAACAAGCATTAAAAGTTAGAGGATGTACCTATATAACTTGATATATGACAATTAGCACTAGAACATCAGAAGACACCATGGGGGTATAGGACAGTTGAGCAAGTCCTGTACAACTTCTTTGCACTGGCATTACTGTATGGGTACTATGTGTCTCACAAAAAGAACCTGTTAATTGATTTGCTTACCTGATTGCCTTTTATTAAGCGTTCAGAAACCACCAGGGTGAAGAGCGCCACCCCTCTAGTAATTGAATTCAGAGTTTTCCACCACGTACAGAAGAGTGTGTGGATCCAATTAGACACATTAGCAGAAAATTAGATTTAATGGTACATTTTCCCAGAATAATTGCATTGCCTTTGCAATTTGCATCTCCCTAATAAATTATCTTCCCTTGCAATATAAATTTTAATTTTTCATTTTTTTAAATTTTAATTTTAATTATAATATTTAAACTTAAATATTAAAATTTTTAATATTTAAGTTTTAATATTTAAATTATAATAGTTAAATTATAATATTAATATATCTAAATATATTATAAGACAGTAGTTATAGCAAGCAAACACAGCAAATAATAAAGTATGATTTAAAAATGTGTTTATTTAGTTGCTTGTTGAGTATAGGTTCATATATTATATAGTTAAACAACAAGAACTGATTTTATCTGCATCAAGCGGCCTACTCCACTTATGTTCTAAACAAGTGATTGTTTAGAACTCAAATTACCTTTTCCTTGTAATATGATTTGATAAATATATTCAATATTATTAACCCTTGTCATAAATACTAATTAGTAAGAGATACATGAAAATCATTGGTTTTTGTGTCATGTGGCTATAGTGGCACTAAATCAATAAGGTCAGATGATGACTTGCAAGGTCTAATTTGTGGCTTAAAGAAAGCCAAAGTACCAAAAAGGGTTCACAATTATTTAAATAAAATTATTCTATTTCTATCTTTTTAAATCTATTTATTTGTTAGCTCTACAGTCAATACAATATTTGGTGCATCTTAATAAAAATATGTGTCTCTATATCTAGTATAATTAATTTTATTTAACTTTTGTATGTATTCTTATATGTCTATAATACAATTCACGTCAATTCATACTATATAATTAATATTTTTCAAGTCCTAATAAGAGCAAACAAGTAAAATAAAATAAATGAAACCCAGAGCACCCATTTATCTGATTGCCTCAGAGGCAAGGGCTTTGGGGAGGAAGGATTCAGAGTGCTCATAAAAAGACACCACCACATCAGGTGGCATTGCAAATTGACTGATCTCAAAAATGTTGAAGAGATCTTCAGTGTTTTTAGGGAGGCCTTTCTTCACCTTATTCTTGATCCAATCAAACACCTCCTTGATTGGATTCAGAAATGGAGAATAGGGCAGAAGGAAGAGGAGTCTCATTGGGCAGTCAGCCAGACAGTGGCTGGCCAAATGGCTATTTATATCTATTGGTGGGAACTCTGACACAACCAAATTCACCTTGTGGAGCCCAACATTATCCAACACAAAAATGTTGGTTGTGCTGTTGTAATTGATCCAGAGGTACTCCTTTAAGGCTTGGAGAAGATTGAGAAAAATCCTGCTTTTTTGAGAACCCTTGATTATTTGATATTGGTCCATCCTGTGAGGACCCAGAAGTGCTACCATAAAATATATCTGGGAACAGATAGCTGCACAATATGCTACACCATCCTTGGACCCCTTCTTGACCTACCCATGCCTAGACCTGAGTGAGGAGGAAAATGATGATTCATTAATGTAGAAGAACTGTACATTCCCAGTCTCCATTAGAGCCAGATAAGTCTTGGCATAAATGTGTTGATCCTCAATGGTATTCTCACTATTTCTGTTGTTCAGAGAAACTCCAAGTACCTTCCACAAGAAGCCCAAATCAACCATTGCTTGGTAACAAAGGGGTTTAGAGACAGAAAGCCCAAACTCTGTGGTTAGCATTGATTGGACAGCAAGAGTGTCCAGGTGGCAATCCTTGGTCATTCACTGCCTGATTTCCTCAAGATAGATGGGCTGAATTAGGCTGAGCTACTGCTTAGCCTTGGTGGGCAACTGTGGTAAAATCAACTCCCTGGTGCTCAACACTATAGTAAAGTGAGAATTCAGCTTTTTCCCTGATTGACAACTGGAAATCAACACTTTTTTAATTAACAGATCTTGATATTCTGAAAGCTTTTAATATAAAAAAATAATCTATACAGCTATGGTATACTAAAGTAAGTCCAGAGAACTCAAAAATGCAATAAAAACAGTATATCAATCAATAAAAATAAGGAGAAATAAGCAGCTATTTATAATTTTACTATGTAATTTAAACTCTTTATTATATAAATATTTTTGATTACCATAAAAATTAAAATTCCAATGAGCCAAAAATGAACAAAAACACAACAATAACAGTTATGCAAAATATGAAGTAATATTAATAATATTAATTTGATATAGTTCATATGAGTACAAATGTGAATATTTTATATTTTACTAGTAAATTAAAAAAATTAAGATATTTCAATCACTTTCAACTATAACTATTCATCTCAAACTTACCATATATACATGAAATAATTAGTACTATCTAATTAAAACAAAAAATAGAAAAATTAAAACTAAAAAATAAATTATCAAAACTATAAAGTAAAAATTAAAGCTAAAAAATTAAAAGTTAAAACCATAGAAGCAAGCAAGTTTTCTCTTTGACCTTCTTTCCCTTTGTGACAGATCCAGGAAATTCATGCTTGCTTCTTAATTATCCCGGTCTGACTCTTTTACGGTTTGACAGGGAATCCTTTATGTAAGCTTTGATGATCTTGGATTCCACGCAAGCAATCTTGGCATTAAACTTGTTGCTATCTGGTGATCACTTCCACATTTTTTGCTTCCCATGGTCTTAGATGCAGACCATCTCTTTCATTCCATGGTAGTCTTATTTCAGGTGAAAGCCAAAAACACAAAGCATAGAAAGATTGAGGGGGAAACAACTATTGTCACACATAAGTATTATCTTTTTATTAATTATTATCATGTTTCAATTATATATCAATTGGGGTACATTTGGCTGAAACCCCCTCTGGTTCTGGAATCACACCTGGATTCCTATCACATGGTTTATGACAAAATGGCGTCATCCAATCCAGATCTTTACCAAAAAGATCTTCACACTCTTAACCTATAAGAATGTGCCATAATACATTCCAGAATCACCTGATTCTTTCTGTGGAAATGTATTGCTTTGGCTTGAAGCATTCTGGACTTCTGGCGCCAAAACCCTGTGGAATATACATATTCCTGATCCAAGCTATCTTTGTTCCCACTGGGAACCAGCTGATCAATCCTGAATGCATAGACACCATTGTCTACATTTGGTTATTTTTGCATTTAATGGTTTTTGCCTTAAAACCCATTAAAATGCTTTGAAACTCAAACCAGGTGCCACTGCGGCACCCAGGAACTTTCCCAGGCGGCGCCCCAGCGCCTGAAACATTCACTGGGCAGCGCCTTGGCGCTTTACAAATCAATTAGGCGGTGCTTCTAACCTAATTAATTCAATGAAATGGCGCTTTTAAACCACAATTTGGTGGTTTACTTTTGGCTAACATTAACCAACCTTCTTGACACAGTCAAGGCAATTAAACAATATAATTAAATCCTCATTAATTATATTACCAGCATATATTAATTAACCTTCCCAGTTAATAAATCCATTTGAAGACAATAAGTCTTTACTTGACAGTCAAGTCCATTTCAGCCCTATGATTAAATCCTCATTAATCATATTCCAGGGTATCAATTAATTATCCTTCCCAGTTAATAAATTACGTTTGAGACACCTAGCCTCATAATCTGAATTGTTCAGATTATTCATTACGGCCCTCAATTAGTACAGCCTAATTGATTCCTGGGTATCAATTAACCTCTATGGTTAATTAGACAGTTTGAGACACCTAGTCTCATAATCTGAATTGTTCAGATTATTAATTTCAGCCCTCAATTAGTACAACCTAATTAATTCCTGGGTAATTCATTACTACACTGGAAAGTCTCTCCAAGGCCAATCCTTTTGTTTTGAATTTCAACCTATTAAATTCATCACAATTCAACCTCTTTGTGAAATCACGGCCCAATGTGACTGTAGTACAGTCACACCCTTTTTCATTTTAGCCCCTTCCAGGAGGGCAGCAGCAATAAGCTCAAGCTGCTGCTTAAGCTCAGAGGCTTTGAATTTCTGCTTATCCACACCCTGAATGGCCTTGGCAAAGAGGATGAAGCGGGTTGTAGGCTTGGTGGGGGGGACGCGGTTGGCCAAGTCACGCAGATTGGAGATGGTTATCTCCTTTTCATGCTGCAGAAGGGAGAAAAAGTTGTTAAACTTTGGGTGAAGCCCAAAGTTGGCCTTGAGATGCTTGTGATATGCCTCTAGCGCCAAAGTGGTCTTGAGCTCACCATTTGCCGCCGCCTGGTATACATTCCAACTGGCCTTGGCTCTGGCCTTGCCTTGCCTTGCCTCTGTGTGACAACCTTCTCAATCCACTGGGGCTCAAAGTACTCAAGGAAAGGCTTGAACTCTGGATGCTTTGCTATGTAAAGATCCTTTGAGAGAACCTTGAACCCCTGCGCAGTGTGCTCTGGCTTTAAAAAAGCCAAGGCACTGAATTGTGCCAGCACAAATTTACAGGTGTCCAAAGTGTCCCTCTGGCTCAACCTAATAAGCTCAGCATGGGCCTGCACATTGCAAGCAACTTCTTGGTGGAAGTGAAAGTGGCATCCCTGCAGCTTCCTGCTAAACAGCTGCTCAAATGCATTGAACTGAGCAGGCTCAGAGTTCATTATGCACATGTGAGGCCCAAGAGCTCTTAGACTTACAATTTCCTCCAAGTACAGGGTAGCCTGGTCCTTTTCAACAGCAGGAGGGTTCACACAGGTGGGGGGGTCTTCTTGGCATCATTGTTGTCAGGGGGAAGGAGGGCAAGTGTGTTGCAAAGGATTGAGAACATGTGGGTTTAAATGACCTTAGTGGCCCCAGGGAGGAGGAAGAAAGCAAGTGAAATCACCCAGATGTCAATCTGGGCATGGATTATCCAGAGCTGTTTGAACATCCGGGGGCAAGTGGCAAAGGTACCATCAACTAGCCAAGTTGAAGCTCTTTTCAACTCCATCGGGTTCTGCTGGGTGGCATAGCAGATTATGCGGCCTTGGAGCTGGGCCCATTGTCATGGTGGAGGAAGCACTCCTCACTTGGAAGCTGCTTGAGCTTGTGGGTGATTGTAAGCTCTGATAAGATGTCCAAAGCCTTGGGGGGAGGGGGATTGGCGGCAATCTTCTTATTGCTGATAAATTTGACCAACTGCTCTTGAGTTGGCACCAACTTGAGATTGTTGGGCTTTAAATGCTACAGGGCCTTTATGGCCAGATCAGATGCCCAGAGGTGAGAGGAGGTGTGGATTACTTGAACTAGATACCACTTCAGCATCTTAGTGATCAGGTGATTGGGGGGGGGGCTCACAAGTGTGCTCCTCCTTCTTGGCAGTTACCTGCTCCCAGCCCTTGGTGTTCAGCCAGGCCCCACAAATCTTATCTTCACAGACAAAGTGCCTGCTTTTAATTTGCTGCTTTTGGTTGTTGCAATTGAATATGTAGTTGTCAGCAACTTAACCAGGGCTGCCCTTTACAGATATAATTGGAAAGTACCAGGGGAAGCACTTAGGAACTTTGAACTCTCTGTCCAAATTAAAAATGCTGTGGATGGCCAGTGGATCCCAAGCCATGTGACCAGGAGCTTTAAGCTTATTGGAGTACTCCTCAGGCTCATCTTGGGAGTCGGCTGAGGGAGGGGGGAGAGCCATCAGGAGGGAGCGAGGAAGGGTTCTTTTATACCTGCTTGGATGCCTCCTTTTTCTTACCAGAAGAAGAGGCGGGCTCCTTGGCAGCCTTTGCCTTCTTAGTATGGCGCTCCTTGGTGGGCTTAGAGTTGCCCTCTGACTTGTAAAATGAGTGATCAGTGAGATAGTCATCACTTTTATTTGAGGACTTGGGGGGAAGTTGAAAATGAGGGGGAGGAGTGGGAGGAGATGGGGTGGGGGAGATGGAGTTTGAGACTTTGCCTTTGTAGGCTTCTTGGCACACTTGGGTGTGGAGGCAGTTTCTTTTGAGCCCTTTGAGGCTTGGCGCTTGGTAGGCTTGTTGGATTTAGATGATCTTGGCTAAAGAAAAGTTTAGTTTTGTAAATAAAATAGTATGAAAGATATGAAACATTAAGAGGTAAAGCAAATCAAAAGTTAAATGAAAAGTATGCAAATAAAGTTTTATTTATAAAGAAAAAACATAACAAAGTAAATAGAAGCAAAATAAAAGCAAAATAGAAACTCAAAGTATAGATAAAAAGGTTAAAACATAGAAAATAAGTGAATTTATGATGAAGCATCAAAGATGTTAGGTTCAGCATAACATATTAGAGTTAAATCAATGTAAAAGTTTAATTGAAAATCAAAAAAATATATGAAAATTATATGGAGAGCAGCAGAAAAAGTAGTAGATTATAATAGCAAAAAAAATAAAAAAATAATTATGTGGAATTTTTTTATTGAGAGTTGAAAATTCCAAACATAGTAAAGTGTCAAGTTTGGCACTGTTTATCAGCTGGAAAAAGCTGAATTCTCACTGTCAAGTATGCCAGAGTCAAGCAGAAAAATCAAATTTACTATGTTTTTACATATAAAACTTGCTTAAATTTAAAACAGGTTTGAAAGTTAACCCAAAAGCAAGGCAGTTTCATATGCTCAAAAATAAAAAATACAGCATAAGCTAAAAAATTAAATGAGTAGGAAGGTGTTAATTAGTGTTTAAGTTATGCTGTGAGGAGCTGGGAGTGAATTATTTATCATAGTGTTAGTTAAAACGTTAAGAAGCTCTCTGTACTAATCCCCAAGTTAAAGTGTTGAGTGAATGAGTGGTGCTCATAGTGTATCACTTATTAAGTTAGCCTAAATTCCAAGCCTTTGATTAGTTAAATCCAAAACCAATTGTGTTGTGAGTGGATAGAGTCAACCAGAGGGGGAGTCAAGTTTCTGTTTTTTTGTAAATTATACATGAAATCTCTTAATAAATTGGGCTTAAATTATGTGACACCACTTGATCCACAAACCCAAAAATGACACAATGTAAAACAAGTGGGGTATTTGATTAATGTCTATACCCCTAAATCCAGTAGAGTGGTGCTTGGGAGCCTAATTGGCAACTATGAACACTAATAATAAAAATATAATATTAAATAACAAATTTTATATAAGTGCATGTGTATTTTATTAATAAAATTAAAATTTGGCTTAAAAAGTGTCAAACTGATCACTTTTTGTTTTAGAGTGTTGAACACAGTTTTTTCATTTCTATTAGTAAATATAATTATAAATTGCCCCTTAAATTAGTATTTTAGCTAACCAATTTATTAAACAGAGTCAAGTTCAAGTAAATTTAAACTTGTTTTATGGTTTGAACCCCTATATTACTAGTAAAAAATAGCTTAAAATCAGTTAAGACAAAAATACTAATAGATTCACATATGCAGCACTTGGTTCTCTGGTACTCAACAAAGTGTTGAGTACCAGGGAGTTGATCTTACCACAGTTGCCCACATAACTAAACCAAAAAACCTAAATAAATACACATTTAAATTATTTTTTATTTTTTTATTTTTATGGACAGACAATCTCATTCCCAACCAGCTCTTGCACCAGCCTGCAGGGCAGCCTGTCCACAAGGGCGTCCCAGAGGGTCCAAGAACAGACCCAGAACCCAACTTGAAGGGAGTCATGCCAATACACAGGCCTCCCTAGGTGTCAGCGCCAGTCAACCACCTCCTGAGTCACAAGCCAGAACAACCATCTTGAATCCCAACAGAAGACGCTCTCAAGATCTTCCACCAAAGTCTCCCATACCAGGGTCACCGGGAACACTGAGGTTACTTACACCTCCACTGTGTACCCAGTTGTCACACGGCCCCACACTCTTGATCAAAGAGTTGCCACTTCCTGCCCCTGCGTCTTTGACACCATCTATGAGCCATTGGCCATAATTGAGGAGCCATATGTGCCTGTGATATATTCCACTATTGATGGCACCACTGCAAGAAAGAGTGATCCCACCTTCTACACAAAGGTCCACATCCCATGTGTTGAGCCTGATAGCCAGGATTCTGTAGTACCCACCAAGGGCCAGCGTTGGTTGATGGATAGTGAGCGTGAAGCTCTCCTCAACTGCTTAAACGGGGGAATGGCGGTTCAGGATATTGCGTCCCAATTTGGTGTCACGGCCAGGTACATTGCTAACATCAACACCAAGTATGGCAACACCGGGCAAATTGCCAAATCCACCAAGGCAAAAAGACATCCAAAACTCTCAAGCCTGTACACATCAACACAATTAAGCAATGGGTAGCCAGGGATTGCCACCTGGACACACTTGCTGTCCAATCAATGCTGCCACAGAGTTTGGGCTTTCTGTTTCTAAAACCCTTGTATACAAAACAATGGTTGATTTGGGCTTCTCATAGAAGGTACTTGGAGTTTCTTCATACAACAGGAACAATGAAAAGACCATCAAGGATTGACGCATTTATGCCAAGACATATCTGGCACTAAAAAAGACTGGGAATGTCCAGTTCTTCTATATCAACAAATTGTTGTTTTTCTTCTCACTCAGGTCTAGACATGGGTGGGTTGAGAAGGGGTCTAAGGACGGTGTAGCCCATTGTGCAGCTGTCCGTTCCCAGAACTATTCAATTGTTGCACTTCTTGGTCCTCGCGGGTTGGACCAGTATCAGATGGTTAAAGGCTCCCATAACAGCGGGACCTTTCTCAATTTTCTCTAAGCCATCAAGGAGTACCTTTGGATAAATTACAACGGCACAACCAACGTTGTTGTGCTTGATAATGTTGGGCTCCACAAAGTGGATCTGGTTTTGTCCGAGTTCCTGCCAATTGATAAAAATAGCCATTCTGCCAGCCACTGCCTTGGAGACTGCCCAATGAGACTCCTCTTCCTCCCCCCATATTCCCCATTTCTTAACCCAATTGAGGAGGTCTTTGGGTGGATCAAGAATAAGGTGAAACAAGGCCTCCCCCAGGACACCAAGGATCTCTTCAACATTCTTGAGATCAGCCAATTTGCGATGCCACCCAATGTGGTGGCGGCTTTTTACAAGCACTTGGAATCCTTCCTCCCCAAAGCCCTGGCCTCCGAGCCAATCAGATAAATGGGCGCTCTGGGTTTTATTTGTTTTTATTTTTATTTATTTTGTTTTTATTAGGACTCAAAAATTATTATTTATATATAATAATGTGACTTTTGATTGTATTATAGACATATAAGAATACGTAGAAAAGGTAAGTAAAATTAATTATACTAGATAAGAGGGATTTATTTTTATATGATGCACTGAATATTATTGGCTTTTGCGGTAACAAATAAATAAATAATAAAAAAAGATAGAAAAAAATAGTTTATTTAAATAATTGTGAATCATTTTGGTACTTTGACTTTTCTAAGCCACAAATTGGACCTTGCATGTCATCATCTGCTCCTTGGTATTTCAGTGCCACTGTAGCTACATGACACAGCAACCAATGATTTTTATGTATTCCTTACTAATTTGTACTTAGGACGCAGTTCAAGTATATCAAATATGTTTATCAAATCATATTACAAGGGAAAAGTAATTTGAGTTCTAAACAATCACGTGTTTGGAACATAAGTGGAGCAGGCCGCATGATGCGGATAAATTCAATTCTCCATGTTTATCTTTGTGATAAATGGACCCAACCTCAACAAGATAATAAATAATAAATAAAAACATTTTTAACTTATTTTTAAATATTTGAGGTGGTCGCAACTTTAACTATTATCTTGTAATATATTTAGATATATTAATACTATAACTTACCTACTAAAAATTAAAATAAAAAATAAAATTTTAAAATAAAATATAATTAAAAATCTTAAAAGTTTAATAGTAAAGGTTAAATATTCAAAATACACCAATTTTTTATTTAATCATGATTTATTCAATCATGATTTATTCAATATTAAAATATTTAATATTAAAATATTTTACTAGTAAATATTTTAATATTATATGTTATTAATATTAAATGTTTACTATTAAATATTTTAATATTAAAATTTTAACAGTAAATATTTTACTATTAAAATTTTACAAGTAAAATTTTAAAATAGTGGAGTATTTAGTATTAAAATATTAATATTTAAATTTTAATATTTAAAAATAAATTAAAAATAAAAAATTAAAAAGTTTTTTTGCAAGGGAAAATGATTTATTAGGGGAATGCGAATTGCAAGGGGAATGTGATTATTCCGGGGAATTATACCCCAAAATCAAATTTTCTGCTAGTGCGTCCAATTGGGACCACATACTCTTCTGTATGTGGTGGATGACTCTGGCGCCAATTGCTAGGGGAGTGGCGCTCAGCACCCCAGTGGTGGCCAAACGTCTTATAAAAGGCAGACAGGTGAGGGAATCAATTAGCAGGTTTTTTGGGGGGGGCATGTAGTACCTGTATAGTGTTGCCAATGCAAATGAATCATAGAGGACGTGCTTGACTGTCCTGTATCCCCGTAGTGTCTTCTGTTTGCCAAGGGCTACACGGCATATATCAAGCTGTATAGGTACATCTTCTAATTTTTTCACGTTTGCTTTCAGTATGCAATGGAGCAGGATTCCCAGGTACACTGCAACATGGATTCTTTGTGAGGTATACTTTTTGGAGAACATGCACAATTTCTTGAAAGTCTGAACTAACCTATTAATATATAGAAAGTCTGATTAAATTTGAAGAGGGTACCGGGGGTGCCCGGCATGAATCTGCCCCCAGGCCTCGGTGAACGATATCAATAAAGGTTTAAAATTGTTCACAAGGATTGCATCCCCGACTTTATTTGATAGAGCCTTAAAATTTTTATTAAATATTTCAGATTTAAATATTCATTTCCAATTTGAAAGTCAGTTTTTATTAAACTTTTTTTGTATTTGTTGATATTTGAGAATGGGAACCTTTGAACGCTTTCATATATGTATTCATTGAAGTCCAGTTTCAAATCCCCGCGAATTTCATTCATTTCTTTTATTTTGATTGTTGATCCTAATTTGTAGACTTCTCTTATCCATGGCAAGCACCCCGCAGGTGGTTGATATTCCCTGATTTGAGCTTCACAATTATTAAAATTATTCATATTCTGTTGAATTATGTTGTTTATTTGGTTTTTATTTATTTGTTTTATAGGGGCCACCAGTGACTGGTAGCCCCCATAAAACCAACTTGTCGTAAAAGCTGCCACTTCCGCGACCTCATCCCATTCCTGGTGATGACTAAAAAAAATATAAGTAAAACATACAAAGACTTACTGATTGTTTCCCCTGTGGCCCCCTCAGCCACAGGCACCATATCAGCAAACTTCATGAGCGTTGGATGCTCTTCAGTGCTCTTCTTGGGCTTGATCTTCCTTATCCTGCTTGCAACTTGTGTTTCTTCTTGTGTTTCATTTGAAAAAGCTTCTGTATTTATTGAAGCGCTTCTGCTTCTTGATTGTGTTTTGTTTTCATCTGTTTCCATTTGATTGTTTTCCTCTTTATTGGTGTTGATTTCCTTTTTAATTTCTATTCCTTCTATTAGTCTGATCTTCTCATTGTTTTCTTTGGCCCCCTGCCAGAACTCCCACAAATTGTATCCTGTGTTGTTGAACTTTAGACTTGATAAAATAGTTCCCTGTAGATTAAGTAATTTTTCTTTATTTCTTTCATCTATAATATTTCCCAATTTGTTCAGAGTGTCTTCTTTTGGCTGGATCAGTGGCTGGCCCTCATCCCCTAGCTTTCCTGTCACTATTTCTCTGATGTTTTTCTCGATTTCAATAACCTTTTGCAGGTGAGCTTCTAATTTGCTGATTAAGTTATAGATTGATGACATTTTGTTTGAATTCCATCAAAAAACTGGCTTTTATAGTACTAACTTTGACGCATACATATTTTTGTCATCATCATTAATAAATTGAAGACAATAAACGTAAATATTGCATTAAAATATTGCAATTAGACATCAACTCTTGATATTTTGATATTATGTGCATAACTCAATGCATTTTATTTAATAAAATTCATTTTAATTTATTTAAATTGACTGTGTTTATATTACAGAGCCATTAACACTTAGTACAAATATTAATAATTAGTGCATTTTACAGCCTGTATATTTACCTATTGGTAATAATTCTGTAAACTTTTCAGTTGGATTTTGCAAGGTAATAATAATGTAATGTGTTAATAGAATACTGTTTATTGTCATTAATTGGCTGATTTTCTTTGATGTGGCAATTGTGCATTTTCTGATGTTTATGCACTAGTATCCAATTGGATGTGAAAACAACCAATTAGATACTACTGCCTAAATATCAGAAAATGCACAATTGCCACATCTAAGAAAATCAGCCAATTAATGACAATAAACAGTATTCTATTAACACATTATATTAGAGCCATTAACACTTAGTATAATATTAATAATTAGTTCATTTTACAGCCTGTATATTTACCTATTGGTAATAATTATGTAAACTTTTCAGTCAAATTTGCAAGGTAATAATAATGTAATGTGTTAATAGAATACTGTTTATTGTCATTAATTGGCTGATTTTCTTAGATGTGGCAATTGTGCATTTTCTGATATTTACGCACTAGTATCCAATTGGATGTGAAGCCAACCAATTGGATACTAGTGCGTAAACATCAGAAAATGCACAATTGCCACATCAAAGAAAATCAGCCAATTAATGACAATAAACAGTATTCTATTAACACATTACATTATTACCTTGCAAATTTGACTGAAAAGTTTACATAATTATTACCAATAGGTAAATATACAGGCTGTAAAATGCACTAATTATTAATATTATACTAAGTGTTAACGGCTCTCTAATATAAACACATTCCATTTTGTTAAATTATAATGGAAAAGGTCAAGTTTACAATGGATTTTATTAAAAAAATGCATTGGGTTATGAACATAATATCAAAATATCAAGAGTTGACGTCTAATTGCACTATTTTAATGTAATATTTAAATTTATTGTCTTTAATTTAGTAATGATGATGAAAATATCCATATAAATAATTATATTTTACCACATCAAATGTACATTATTCTTTACACATGGAAACTTATAACAATGTAAAAAATATATTATTAATTTTGAACTGAAAGAAAAAATCAATTTTAATAGTAGTCACCAAGAAAAGATTTATTTACTAATCAAAGGACAGGAAGAGGAGGGAATGGGCGGAATGGACATTGCCTTCATCTGCGCCTATGAAAGGGACGGCATCAGAGATAGTGGTGAGGGAATGGGTGGTGGTTTGGGAGTCAGGGTTGGAAGGCAGGTGGCTTGATGGGGGGATTAGGGAGGCAGGGTTTGTTGACTAGGAAGGGGCTGCAAGAGCGGTTTGCTTCAATTGCTCAAATTCTTCTTCTGTCACATATACTGGCTTGACAAAACAGATGGACTGGCGTAGATGGAGACAGGGGTCCTTTATGGACTTATCACTATCACTTGCATAGAAGATGATGAGATCAAATAAGTCCTGGATGGACGCAGAAGGGAAAAGCTCATTACCCATATCAATTTGGGTGCATAGTTCATTGTAGGTGGCAGGCTTTAAGCGCCTGAGAGCGGAACCAAAACTGTAGAGACATAAATCTGCAAGGTGCATGTTGGCGTAGTTGATGGGTTAGGACCAGCAGGTATGCCCCGCAGCCCTGATTTCTTGGGTAGCCCATTCCCGCTGCTCCATCTCCACACTCAGTACAACTGTGTGCACAGCGTTTTGGATGGCCCACTCCTCCAGTATGTCCTTGAGCTCCGTCTGGTAGGCATACCCATCTGCAGTGTTTGATATTGCCAAGTAATAATTGACGCCCAATGGGGAAACTGCCAATAAAACACCGACAAACCAATACAAGATTGGGCCGCACTTGTACACGTCAGATTGGATGCGCTTCTTTCCAAAGTCTTGGATACTGGCCAAGATCTTAGCATACAACAGGAATATTACGTCATTACGGGCCCTCATTGCCCTCCCTTTAATAAAATTAATAATGGTTGAATTGTAGGGGTTGGTATCCACCAAAATGGGGCCACTGAGAACTTGATTGGACAAGATTCTAGCAGCAACCACAACTCTGTGCATCCATGAATCCACTGTTCTTTTGTTGGTGAAGATACTGTGGAGTCCCAACTGGAGATGTACCTGGACCAGGGGCATCCGCGGGTCATGTTCTATAATGGCCATCATGAGAGGGTGGGCTTTTTCACCTTTGGTTGAGGTACAAGCACCAGTTGGGGTCTTCTTGGCGGGGGCCACAGTTGGTGTGGGCTTGCAGGGTTGCAGCCACAGTGGACTTTGCAAAACCCATTGCGGCCACAATTTCCCTGAGGGACATAAGCTTCCCTTGCTTTTCAACCATTTCAAGAACAATGTCCGGAGTGATCAATTTTCTTCTGCACCTTGCAGGATGATTGGCTGGAGGAGGGATGTGTCCATCTTGGGAACTAGACATTGCCATCTGATTGGCTGTTTTGGGGTTCTGGGCTCTCTGGGTGACCCCATGGCTCAAATGGCTGGTTCCGGATGCCATCACTGATAAGGGATTTTGGTTGGCAGCTGCCTGTGCATGGTGGGCAAACAGGGCCATGCTGGAAGTTGCAGGAGAAAGAACACACTCCTGGGTGGGGCTTGCAGAGGGGCCTTCAGGTTGGGAGTGGCCATAGACAGTGGCTTCACCATTAAGAGACCCAGTGTAGCCCTGCATGATTACGTCAAGGCCAAGGAACAGCTTGTTGAATTGGTTGGTGTTGGAAGAAGACATAATAAAAATTTATTAAAATTTTAAACTTGAGAAGAGGAATGTATATTTAGTCAATTTTATTGTTAAATATGTCAATTTTGTGAATATTACGCTCTAAATTTTAGCCGTCCTAAAATGGAATAGGGTGAATTTTGAGAATGCCTGTGCTTCCTAAAAGAATTAGCACAAATCCACTATAGATCCTTTATCATCCTTTTTGATACACCCATAAATTATATTTATTTCAAATTCATTGCAATTTTGATTTGAAACTTGGTTCTTGGATTTGACAATCCCGCAATTTCAGATTCTTTAATTTTCACATGATGTCTATGATTCGTTTGAAATACAGGAAATCACAAATTGTACATTAGAATCCCACATTCCTGATTCATGTATCCCACATTTGTTTGCTGAGTTTTGTCTTTTTTAGTTGAGTTATCTGCTCAAGAGATTTGAAATTTGCCAATTTAAATAAACCAAAAAAATCAAAATAAATGGTTGATTTTATTAAATATTTTATTTTTCACTCAGCTGAGTTGCCCGCAAAAGTGATTCAAAATTTGGACCAAGGATTTGACAATCCCGCATTTTTACGTTCAGGTTCTGAATTTAAAGTATCACCCAAATCCACATAGAATTAATGATTAACCATCATTGTGGCTTCAGATACTGTTTTGTAAAATTTCCAATGTAGATACTAGGATTAAGTAAAATAATTACTCCTAACCAAAGTAGCCCAAGATAAATAGCCTGTGAAGGCATCAAAGTGCCTTCAGAATAAAATTCAGGACATTGAGATGCAACAAAAATTTCAGTTTCAAAGACAGGGGGACAGCCCCAAGATCAGCAGGCATTGAATTAACATTGGGTGGTACCAACAACAAAGTTACAACTGCATGGCCCCATCTTCCAGTAATGATTTGGCTGAGAATCAGATTGTAGGGAATGTAGCACAACAATCCAACTACAGGATGCATTTTAAAAATTTAAGTTAGACCAAGGGATGTATGATTCTTATTGAGTAAATTTTTGGGAGGACTCAACTCTTAAGAGTTAAAACAGTGAAAATTATTCAATATATATCAAAAATTGACTAAGCAATACTGCCTGGCTCCTGAGCTCCTATTCCTTCTACATTGCCAAGTGATTATCTGGTCCAGGTTGCAAAGAACCCTTGGGTGATCAATTTCCGATGATGATGCTGATAAATAAGTTCATATCTGGTGATCCTTAAATTACGTCAATTTATCAACAACAACTTACAGGGGGAAGTAGGATTTGAACAGCAAACTGGAGCAGCTGTAACCTATTTGTGATCAACCGTTTGATCAAGTCTGTTAAACCAGTCAGTTTTATTAAAGGTTTTTGTGCTTTCTGTGCTTTCCTACTTAGCCAAATAATCCCCAACATTATGGAACTTACTGTGACATTATCCTCTGCTTTAGCCTGGGGCACAATACCACCATCTGGAAGATGGGATAAGGAAAAGGTTTGTGGGCAGGGGAAAGTTTCATTACAGCTAAGGTAATCTTGGGGTGACCAATGGCAGTTGGGTTCCGCTTGTAGAACTCATGAATCAGATCTGGTGAATTGGAACAATTTTAGTGAGGAACCCAGGAGTTTTCAAAATCAGGATAACCCTTCCAAGACACCAAATATTCCAAACGGGGTCAATTCTTGCGGGAAACCAGAATACAATTTAACTCATACTCAGGTTCTCCTTCCACAAGAATGGGTTGGGAAGAGGAAGTCTCTGTACCTTTAAAGGGAGTAAGAAGACATTCATGAAAGGTGTGGAAAATCTTGAAAGCAGGGGGTAAATCCAGCCAATAGTCAGAGGGACTAATTTGACGTTCAATTTCAAGGAGCCAACTTGCTTAGGCCCTAACTTGCAACAGGGAGCCTTCAGTTTCATATTGCAAGCATCAACCATGACTAAATCACCTGGCCTGTAAGCAGGACCTTCCTGGCGCTTGTCATCTGCATATTCCTTGTAAGTTGTCACAGCAGCGGCAAGAGTAACCTGGAGCTCCTGATGAACCTGCTTCAATGTGGCAGCCTGATCAGTTGCAGCTTCCACATTGCTAACCAAAAAAGGATCCATGTTAGAAGAAGGATTGTAACCCACATTGGCATAGAAGGGAAATACTTGAGTTGACATGTTCAGGGCGTTATTATATGTGAAATTTGCCATGGGTAGGTTATCACACCAGTCATTGTGTTGTGCATTAGTGTACCAACGTAGGTAGACCTCCAAAATTTGGTTTACCCTCTCTGTTTGTCTGTCAGATTGGGGGTAAAAGGCTGTGGAACAGCATAATTTGATACCAAGAATTCAAGTAAAAGCTTCCCAGAACTGAGCAATAAATTGAGGCCCACAATCACTTACAATCTCCATTGGAATGCCATGTAGGGAGAAGATTCTATTCACAAACAACCTAGTTGTTTCCACCAAAGTAATTGTGGTTGAGCAAGGTACAAAGTGTGCCATTTTTTGTGAAACAATCTACCACTACCATGATTGTGTTAAACCCATTGGAATTGGTAAGTTCGCTAATGAAATCCACCAACACAGACGTCCAGGGTCCTGCAGCAGGCTGTAGTGGAACCATTAAACCAGTAGTCTTATTCTGACTGGCCTTGGATCAAACACATATCAGGCAATCTCAAACAAAAGCGGCTACCTGCACTGTCAAACCTTTCCAGAAAAACTGGCGGCGGATTAGTTCCACTGTTTTGTTTTTCCCTGGGTGGCCTGCCGTTGGACAGGTGTGATGAGCCTCCATGATTTTGTCCTGAATAGTTCCTTCTGGAACCCACAAGCAACCTTGATGATATAGAACTGGACCTATCTTATGATAACCCTGGGGCTGGCCCACTGGGTTTGCACATACTGGCTCCAATAGCCTATCATAGCCTTTGGACAGAGGTTGCAGAAACTTAACTTTGGAATATAAGTCCAGATCTGCGCCCTCAGTTAAGGACATGATGGCCAGCAAAGCAGGTGGTGGTAATACAAAAGGAAGCACAGCCTTGTCTGGAATCATAGTATGTGTGTTAAACTTGGCGTCCATACTAGCATCTGTGAGATGAGTAAGGGTTTCAGCTCAGTGCATTGGCCAAGTGATTGTCAGATCCCTTAATAAACTTGTAGCAGAACTTGTATCTTGTCAGGTCATCATGCCATCTGGATTAAAAACCTGACAAAACCCTGGGTTGTCAATAATACAGAAGAGCCTTGTGGTCAGTTCTTACTACAAATGGATGACATGCCAACATGAGATGGTAATGCCAGTGTTTTAAAAATTCCACAACAGCCAACAATCTCTTGTCGTAAATCATGTAATTGTGTTCATGAGCCTCCATCTTCCAGGAGAAATACCCTACAGGCCTCTCAATCCCATTGCTTGTGGTCTGTAACAACACACCAGCTACAGCATATTTCAAAGCGTCCGTTTAAATCACAAAATACAGCTCAGGATACACATGTCTCAACACTGGGGAGAACAATAAAATATCCTTGACTGCTGTGAACGCATTTGCGCACTCAGGCGTCTAGACCAGAGTCGTCTTCCCACTAGCTGAATATAAAGGGGAAGCCACTAAGACAAGTGAGGGGTGAATTTCTTCAAGAACGTACAGGTACCCAAGAAAATAAGGAGTTGGGATACTGTCACAGGCGTAGCATACTCTTGAACTGCAGCTTCCTTGTCAGGGGCAATGGTGTGGCCATCCTCAAAGATAATATTACCCAGAAAGGTAACCTTATGTTTAAAGAATTCACACTTACTCCTTTTAATGATCAAGTTTGCCTGGAGAATGCGCTCTACAACTTCTGAAAGGCGGGCCTTATGCAACTCCTCATCTGGAGAGAACACCAAGATATCATCCATATACAAAATAGCACATACATCTAGGAGATCCCCCAAGACTGAATCAATTAGCCGCTGAAAGAAAGCCGGAGCATTCTTCAATTCAAAAGGCATTACCTGGAACTGGAAGATGCCCTTCTTGGTTCTGAATGCTGTTAACCATTCCATTCCTTCTGCAATCCTGATTTGATTGAAAGCATTTAACAGATCAAGTTTCAAGAATACCTTAGCCTTCTCAACACACCTAGAGATCTGTGCTTTGAGAGGTAAAGGGTAGAGATCAGGAATTTTAATGTTATTTAAATTCCCATATTCAACACAAGGACAAAGAGACCCATCAGCCTTTTGAGCAAACAAAAACATGGAGCAAATCAAAAAAGCCTTTTTAAAAATGTAGCCCTTTGCCAACATGTCACAAGTCCACTCTTCCAAACATGTGTCTTCCTTCAAGGTTAAAGGGTAAATAAGAGACGCAATTTGAATCAGATCAACAGTAACTTTAAAGTCAAAGTCAAACTGAGTATGCTTGGGGAGGACCTCACCCCTGGTGGCGTCAAATGCCACGGACTAGGGTTGCAAGCATGCCGGTAAATCTGAACTTGCGGAGACAGGGACAGGAACCAATTGAATGGTCTGATAAGATTGCTCCAATTCAGACATACCTAACAGTAGAATACAGATAGATATACCCAAAGAGTGTTTTGCCTGAAGCTCATTTTCTTTCAGTAAGGTTGATACATTATGATCTCTCCACCAACCCACCCCCAAAATGATAGGATACATCAGGGTAGAGCAAATGGAGAACCTTGCAGTAAAAGACTGACCCGCAACTACAAATTTTACTGGCTTCTTCAGCTGGAAAGTGTCAGGAAGCCAGTCATAGGTGGAGGCATTGGGCAGCTCAGGGCAAGGCGTGGCTGAGCCGGCAGGTAAGGCCCACCATAGAATGGGTGCTAACTTGATAATGTAAGATACAGATTGGCCAAGTAAGGACCAGGGCCCAGAGTTGGGGACCACAGAATCCACAAATCCTGTCAAAGTAATGTAGAGTACTCCAAACAGTTGGGTAGAGGTGGTCTTGGCAGCGGCGGTAGGTTCCAGTGGGCGGTCTGGTCTTAGGGTTAATGGTGGATTCATGGGAACAAAGTACACTGGTAGATAGTTGTACTTGTCTTTGAAAAATAAGGACAGAATCTTGACCCTCTTTTCTTTGCGTCCTATATACTCAGTACTTCTAGTCCTTGCCAAAGGGTCAGCAATGAGGATGGTTTCCAAGTTGTACTCCAAATAGGCCAGGTTGGGGGTATTCATTAAAATGCACAGGTCCAAAGGGGACTCTCAGGGGACGGTATTATGCCTGGGGAGATTTGGCAGATTGGTCTTGGGAGGGGGCAGCAGCCTGGTAGTCTACTTGACCGGAATTAAGATGGAAGATCACTAAGACTAGATAGGATAAGATTTGTTTGAACCAAAGGTTCATAAAACTTTACCAAAAAATGACAATGGGGTCTTCACTGTACTGCCATGGTTTTTATACCATGGGACTTTGCTTCTTTGATTTTTGCAGAGTTCAGGTTTGCAGACAAGGCACTGGTGGGGCATGGATCTTGGCTTAGAGTCTTGAGGGCGGGAGATCCAGGTAGTGTCTGCTCTGGTAAATAGAAGTGGCAATGCTTTGTTCCGCCGCCACTGTTCACTATGTCACCTGAGTAGTTCAATTGCACTACCCTCTCTGGACGGAATGCGGGCAGTTGATGGTGGTCATTGGCAGAGTTAAAAATAGGTTTTGTTTTAACCTCCTTAAGGCAAGCTGCAACCTCTGCATAGGTTTGGGTCTTTGGTGGCTCAAGGTTGGCATCAATCTGATGACCATTTGGGGAATTGTCCTTGGAGACTGGCGGGTCTCAGAGTGACTCGTTAACTTGGGTATGCATTTCAGCAAGTGGGCAGGTTCCTGTCCACTCTGCGTGACTTGAGTAGTCTTTGAGGGATCAGGGTTTGATTCCAGGGCTTCCAGCGTTGATTCTGGAGCTCCAGTATTGGCTCTTGACAGGTTAGCAGTAGGTCCTTCCCTGACCTCTGTTAGCCAGGTTACATTGCCTTTGTTGGTATGGGTCTTCATTGGCACCAGTTTACCTGCAGACTGGCAACTATCCAGGGAATCCTCTGTGGTAGGCCAGCAGGTTGTGGGGTAATTTACCTATTTGAGCCTGTGACTCAACAGATTGGCGGGTCCTGGACTGTTTGGGAGGGTTTAATCCACCTTCTGGGAGCTGGGGCTCAACTCTTGGGTTTTCAATACAAGTATTGAAATGTCATTCATGACAGAAAGAGGGAAACATTTGACAGTTTCCACCCCTAACAAGCATTCCAGGGTGGTACTTGAGTTGTAGCAAGTCTTCAGTCTCCACACTCATGAAGTTCTGGAAAGCACCTGTATCCAACAAAATGGCTGGATGATAGATAGTTTGACCATTATCAATGCTACCATAAAACAAGAAGTAACCAGAAGTAGTTTTATTTGCAGCAAAGGTTGCAATCTTGGAAGGGTCCTGCTTCTCTTTAGCCGTACAAACAGCAGCTAAGGAGGCAGGATGCTCCTGGAAGTATTGCTCAATCATTTCTTGGACAGCAGCTGAAAGAGCAGGATGATCACAATCAATGGGAATGAGGGGCAACTCTTTGGACATAACCGCAGAAGGCTTTTCAGGTACACTGTGCTGAAGCATTGCCAAAGAACTATCAGGACCTGAAACCACTGGTGCTTCATTCACCTTAACAGGTTTGTTCACCACTGCCAATTGCAACTGAGAAGAACTACAGGGAGAACAATCCTGACTTTGGCTGGAGGGAACTACCATGGAACAAGGACCAGAAAACCAGGAGCGCGCAGCAGGTTTGTCTTCAATTACCAATGTACCTTGCTTTGAAGTTGACAGATTTGAGACCAGAGAAAGAATTTGGCTTACCAGTGCCTCAGTTGTGATTAATGGGGAATCCCAAACCGCCAAATCCTGGGCAGTCTGTCCAACTACTAACCACAATGCTGAGAGTTTGTTCACCTCGGGAACATCAATTGTACGGCAATAGGTAAGAAACTGAGGAAGGAATACCAAAAGCGGAGTTGTACCCTGACAGAAGGCGTACATCTTATGATATACTTTGAGCATCTCAATAGATACACACAAATTTTTTAACAAAGGGTATAGAGATGCACTTTCAGTTAAAACACGTGAATGCGCTCCACCGCAGACAACAACCATTCACAAGCATCCTCAGAAACCTTTGTCATCACATGGTAAACTTGGGATTTGTGACTAAGGCTTGAACCAGAATAGAATGATAATGCTGAAAAAACTTCATACAAAATTTTATCAGTGGGTGGAGCAGGAAAATAATCTGGACGCCAAAATGACATGACACAACAGAAATAGGAGACAGAAGATCCAGTCTCAATAACTGCAACCAGAGATGAAAACCACAAATTAAAGAAAAGTCCAAACTAAAATCTCAGAAAAGAACTGATACTAATAAACATGGTAAATGCAGATATCTTGGCAGAGCAGGAGAAAAGAAACACAAATTCATGACAAACTGCTTCCAAAAACTCAGACATAGAAGAGTTGATTAATGTGACAGAAATTGCGGGATAGTATAAAGCTGTTTCTAAGTGATGTGGAATTACCACCCAAATCCACATAGAATTAATGATTAACCACCAACGTGGCTTCAGATATCTTTTTGTAAAATTTCCAGTTGTAATACTAGGATTAAGTAGAAGAATTGATCCTAACCAAAGTAGCCCAAGATAAATGGCCTGAGAAAGCATCAACATATCTTCAGAATAAAATTATGGACATTGTGAGGCAACACAATTTTCAGTTTCCAGAATGAAGGGAGCTCCAAGATTGGCTTGCATGAAATTAACATTGGGCGGCACCAACAACAAAGTTCCAACTGCAGGGCCCCATCTTCCAGAAATGATTTGGTTGAGAATTAGATTGTACGGAATATATTGTAGCAACCCAACTACAGGATGAATTTTGAAAAGTAAATTAGAACTAGGGATAAATGATTTTTATTCAGTAAAATTTAAGGGAGGACTCAACTCTTAGAGTTGAAACAGTGAAAAATTATTCAATATATATCAGAAAATTGACTAAGCAATACCACCTGAGTCTTGACCTCTTATTCCTTCCACATTGTCAAGTAAGTATCTGGTCCAGGTTGCAAAGAACCCTTGTGTGATCAGTTTCTGACAACCATGCTGATTAACAAGCTCATATTGGGTGACCCTCAAATCACGCCAATTTATCAACGTCAATTTGCAAGGAGGAGCTGGTTTCAGATGACAGACTGGAGCAGCCGTAACCCATTTTTGATCAACTGTTTGATTTAAATCCGTTAACTTGGTCAATTTTGATAAAGGTTTCCCAGCTTTTCAATCCTTCCTGCTTGGGCAGATAATTCCCAGCATGATGGAACCTACCATGACACATACGTCCCGTCAACACAAAAGATTGACACAATCTTACAATATCACAGAGACCTGGGACACACCCGCTGTTAGAGTGAAATGGTAAGCTGTGTGATTCAAGGAAATACAATGAGGATATAATAAACAAATTGTGAGTTGCTTGACAAGCAGGAGGTCAAATTGAGAGGACAGGTTCAACATCTTGGATCCAATGGTGGTGTAGCAGAAGATTGAGGTTAAAATTGTCAACAAGTAAATGACTTGTAAAGGAAAATTTGAGAAAGATTTGGAAGGCATTGGCATGTAAAGAGCGGGCCAAGTTGCGGCCATGGAGTCGACGGCAACCTTGACAGCCACAAAGGCTAGTCTTTTGAGGACAGGGGCAACCAGCCCCAGATAGGCCATCATTTTGGGATAAACTTTCTTTTATTTCTGAGGAAAATTAAGCTATCTAGAAACAAGTTTCTAGAGGGGGAATGGGAAAGCCTTAAGGGAGTTTAGGATGGGGCAGGAGGGGATTCCATGGCTTCTGATTAGCTGGCAAGAATATTTTCAGCAGTTGGTGATCCTGCGTTGGAATTCAAGTCAATGATGTCATAATTTTGAAAAATTCTGGCAACCAGCAGGTCAAGCGCTGCCATCCTCAAATAGTGTATAACACATAATTTTCTTGTCATAATTATTTGGGGAAAAATATGGCAGGTCCAGATTTTTGAGGGCTATTTGGGCAACCCCAGCTTTGACCCCTTTTTTGTCTATGACAGCATTTAAGTTGTCAATTTCTTTTAGGGGTTTGGCTGCAGTTCTTTGCTGATTTTGGGTTTTACGAGGGCGCACTATTCCTTCCATTTGATTTTCTACCGTAACACCCGCAGCAGAAACTTGCATGAATACCTCAAGACATGCTACTGATGGCCAAACATGCTAGATGATATCAGAGAGGTACTGGAGCAATGTGAAGTCTGTGAGAAGTACACCCAAACCAAAGCACCACCCAAGTCACTAGTACCCATATCCATCACACAACCCTTCAAGGTATGGTTGCTGGATATTGTGGGACCAATGCCTGGTACAAACAAGGGCAAGAAGTACATCATCACAGCTATTGACTATGCAACCAGATGGCCTGTGGCACAAGCCACCAAAGAGCACAAAGGCAACAATGTGATACAATTCATTAGAAAAGAAATCATAGCCAAATTTTGTAAACCTGCCCTCCTGATCACAGATGGAGGCACTGAACTTAAAGCCATTGACACCAACATTTACCTTGCCAAAAATGGGATAAAAAACATCACAGCCAGTCCATATCACCCTCAAGAAAATGGACAAGTAGAACAACTAAACAGTGTGCTTGCATAGGCCCTCAGTAATTTATCTGCTAACTATCCAAAGGCCTGGGTTGACATGCTCCCAACAGCGCTCATGTTATGTAGAACACAAGTTAACTGCAATACGGGGAAAATCCCTTATGAGCTTGTCTATGGACAAAAGTCTGCTCTCATTAGTACATCCCCAGGACCACAATTACCTCTGCCCAAAAAGGTACCAGACAACAGGGCCCCCAACGTATTAAAAGCCAGAAAAGACCAAGAGGAAATGGAACGCCAAAGGGTTGAAAGGGAAGAAATCCCATTGTGATAAGAGATATTCCAAGTCAGGGACAAAATCTGGGTTGTCCACCACGACCAACACAAATTGGACCCAGGATTGTGTGGACCAGGCATTTTCATGGAAGTCAAGCCCAATAACACCTACCTCATCAAAGAAATTGGAGCTTGGACTGAACTGAAACGTACACACCACAACCAACTCTGCCTGTACAAAGCAAGAACAGCCCAAAAAAACTCCAGACTCCCTGTTCCCAACGCCATACTGGATCAATACTAAACATGCATCCCTGGCACTCTTAAGAAAATTCCCAAGGCTCCGCCTTCCAGCACCCCAGGGAGAGATGTTGCAACATCTTTAATTACTCCCTCTTGGGGAATTAACGCCTCAAGTAGATCACCAAAAGGCTCACCAAATGGTTTGCCAGCCAGCCAGTAAACTGGTGGTACCATTATCAGTCAACCATCTATGACAGGGATCACCTAATCCAGATCCTAAATGCAACACAACTTGAATAAGCCTTGTGACCCAAGAGGAACATTATTTAGATAGGCCCCATGACCCCCATGACGTACATGGACAGTATGTGGCTTATCATGATGCTATATATTACTCTATATTCATATTTAATAAAGTATCATTCTCTTCTTAAATCTCCCCTTATCTCATTTATTATACTTCCAAGAAGTATAAACTTGACATCAACTTACCTATGGGTCTAAATACAGTAACTGATAGCTGCACTACTTGCAAACACGCTCTAAAAAGGAAAGTCAAGATTTGATACCACTCGGTGGAATAAATTACTATTTCCCATAAACATACAGTTGCAGAAAATTGGTTGTTTTGTTGGCCTTTAATTCTTATGTCACCTCTCTGGCCCAAGAATAATCCATCCCACTCTTATTCCATCCAGCCACTGCCCATCTTCTTCCCTATATAACCTACAATATTTACTATCAAATAAAGTTAGTTTTGTCATGTTATCTCCCTTTCTTCTTTCCTTTATTGGCTGTAATTTTATCACACACAGGTAGAGTGTTGAGAAATAGGATCTTTGGATAATTATCAGTAGAATTACTACCCCCTGGTTGCAATTCTACAAAACATCCAGAGCTGTGCAGTTTGATAGGCAATGAATATGCCATGGAGCCCAAGTTGGCAACAGACCTCAGTCATCTGGAGGTATGGGTCACGTTGCAGAAGTTCAAGCATGATAGGATATATATCCTTGATCTGGGAGTCAACCTGCTTCTTTGGCTTCTTGGTCAGCTTTTTATTGTCTCTCTTCATTAGGACTCAGTATTCATGTCTTACCACTACCTTGGTGAACTGTAGATGGGTGTCAATTTCAGCAAATGTCATGGGCCTTTGTCTGAGGCTCATTATCTCCTCAACAATTTTATTGGTTACTGGTTGTTATTTATGGGGCCCACTGGGTATAATTTGGCCCAGATTAGGCAGGGCTTGCTCTGATTAGCCCAAATTGACAACCAATGATTAGATTGGGTTGTATGGGGCCACAGTTGCCCAGTCTCCAAAGTGTGGCACAGGCTCAGGTTGGGCCTGATCTTGGGGTTCCTCATATTGACTGTCAGAAAAGCCATCCAGTGCTGCGCCTGGTGACTCATACAGCTCAGCCTCCTCACAACTTAAGTTTAGTTGGGTATAGATGGGGGCCATGTCAGTTGTGCTCCCTTGTTCAGTAGCATAGGCTTAGAGTAGCTCCTGGTATTGCCCCTCAACAATATCAAAGTTTTTTTCACTTTTAAAGACCATCTTAAACAAAAAAGCAATAAGAATTCTATTAAACAGAAAAGCAAAGTGTCAAGGAGCTAGATTTACTGATATTCTGGTTGTTGTCAACACAGTTGACATTCAGTCATTGCCAGGTTTTGTCAGGATTGACAATTCTCCTCCTCTGGAAACCCAGGCCCAAGAGCAGGAATCAAACCCAGAACCTGGATTCCCCCGGGCCGCTGGGTCTATGGACCGCGGGACCGCCCGCCCGCATTTTTCTGGTGTCAAGCCTCCGCAAGCTGACGCTGAAGATGATGGCCCACCCAGTGAAACAGATTGAGCCGAGGAAGTTAGTGCACTAAGTGGAGTGCCAATCACAACACCTAATGGAGGCAACCAGGCAACAACTATTAGCTTCATGAGTTTGAAGTCTTCACCAGCAAACAATCAAGAGCCAACCCAAGGAAGAGGCACCAGCCTGCAACCTGGCCCCACAACCACAACACTAGAGCAAGATAATCAAGTAGCTAAATTGGGAGTCACAACCAATGAAAGAACTCCCGGGCTGAGTACCATTTTGCTGCCTTTAGACCCAAGTCCCTGATTCCCCTGGCCCTGCCTTTCCCAATGCCCTAATGACCCCCCAACAGAAAATTTTAAGTTTGGAGGTGGGGTGCTATATAGACCCAAGGACCCCGTGCTCCAAACTTATTGCCATTTTTGAATAAAGTTTATGTTACTTTGGCTCATACAGCTATTACCATATTTTGTATTTGTCATCTATAAGTTAAGTTTGAGATCTCCTGGCCCTCCTGCCCCTCTGCCTTCAGTTTTCTGTCCACCTGGTGCTCCCTTTGGGCCCATTCATTTTACTGATTATCCATTAAAGCCCAAATATAAGGATTACACACCAGAGAAAATCATTGAACTTGACCCATTAGCCCACATCCAATCCGCTATCAGATATAACCGCCAAGGCCCATGGATATTCTCTACCCCCAAGTTATTTAGAGGAAAATTCAACTACCTCCCGGCCTACAATGTTTATATGGAACCAGCTGTAACACCAAAACCGATGCCAGCCTCTTCCCCCAACCTGCCAACCGACCATACCAGCAAGCTTTTTGGTATAGTGTACATCACCCTCACTGGGGTGGTGGACACCATTGTACCGGCCGCTGTCCCATGGTCTTGGTTAGGAAAGTCTGCTTCTTACCTCTTAAAGTTAGCCCCTCTCTTGTGGTGGGTCCTGCCCGCAAAAAACCCAGTCCAAGTTACCTCTGAAACTGGTGGGCTGACTGCCCAAGAGTGGGTCCCTGACATTATGGCAATCTTTTTAAACCCTGGTACCCTGAGCCCCAAGATGTTGTTATTTCTTGGGGCATCTTGTATGCTTTTGTTATTGATAATCACTTATTACACCTATAAGATGACCATGAACCTGATCTCTTCTATGTGGAAGAGCACAAACTCAAACAAACCAAAAAGAATTGACACTACCGCCACCAATACCAACAAGCCCTCCTCTCAAGTGCAAAATGTGATTATGAACCAGTTCCTCACCAAGGTAGAGATGCCCCAGATGGGGAAGCTCGCGCTCGAGAAAGTCTGACGTGCTATGCCAGTCCTCTGCTTGCACTTCCAGACCAATGCACCCTCCTACGCCAGCAATACCAAGAAAATACTGGGGGTCGCTTCCATGCTCTTTGGGGACGCTCTGGACTGGTTTGGAAAAGCCACAGCAGAAGATGTAGAATTCTGTTTGGGCTATGTCAAGTTGGAGGCTGAACTAATAGCAACTGGGGAGGATTGCAACACCAGATACTACGCCCTGAACTCCTTGCTAGAAATCCGCCAAGGCTCTCAACCCATTCAGGCTTACATTGACAATTTCCTTAAACTAAAGACCCGGACTCAACTTGAGGACAAATTGTCAGCCATCATCTTCTGAAAAGGAGTGAACCCAGCCATTAAGGACTTACTAAAGCACCACCCGCCCACCCTTGGCTTAAAAGACCTGATTCCTTTGTGCAAAGGCCTCAGCATGAACCAAGAGAACGCCGGGCCCTCTCAGAACCGCCCAACCCAGACTACCACACCCAACAAAGGGGGAATGACCCCTGAGGAACTCCAAAGACACTACAGAGAAGGTCTCTCTTTTCACTGCCATGAAGCGGGGCACTTGACCAGAGCCTGCCCAAAGAAAACCCCTGCTTTCATCTCATTGGCCCATATAAACGCTTCTTCCCAGTCTTACAAGTTCATCCTAGTATCTGTTAATGTTGGGGGAACAACTTGAAAACTAAAGGCGTTCATTGACACTGGAGCAGATGAGAGCTTCATTGACGCAGACTTAGCCCAAGAACTAGGCCTGTCTGCCTCTGAGAACTGTCTACAGATCATCTTGGGAAACAGCACCAAAGACACAGGATACAAATGTGAGCAAGAACTACCCTTGATAATAGGAAACAACACCTACCCCTCATTCCTCATCTTGTTGAAAAGCCTACTGCACCCCCTCATCCTTGGGGATTCCTGGTCAGACAGGCATGGCCTCATCCTCAACTACCGAGAACAGAACGTCACCTTAGGTGATAAAGGTACCCGCAACATTGTTTCCTTCTGCACCAATCCCAAAGAACCTACCCAAAGGCTCATGACCATACAGATCAAACCAAGAGTGGGAGTCCTACCTACTTCCCTAGGGAAATGGACCCACGTTTTCAGCAAAGAGGTGGCCACTTGCCTTCCCAAACACACCAAGTATGATCATGCTATTGACCTCCTGCCAGGCACCAAACCCAAACACGGGCCTATTTATAGCTGCAACCACAAGGAGCAGTTGACTCTCAAGGCGTACATCAAAGACATGACCAAGAAAGGTTTCATCTGTGTGTCCAAGAGCCCTTGTTCATCACCAATGCTGTTTGTGGGAAAGAAGGACAGAGGCATGCACCCGTGTGTTAATTATCAGAAATTGAACAATATAACCGTAAAGAACCACTACCCCATACCTAACGCTGACAACTTGTGCAATGTACTGACGGGCGCCCAGGTATACTCCAAGATTGACCTTAGAGATTCATTCAACCAAATCCGAATCAAAGAGGGTGACAAATACAAAACGGCGTTCAAGACCAGGTATAGACTCTACAAATACCTGGTGATGCCATTTGGACTATGCAACGCCCCTAGCACCTTCCAGCACATGATAAACACAGTATTGGGCGAATACCTTGACCAGTTCTGCGTGGCTTACCTTGACAATATCCTCATTTATAGCAAGACCCATGAGGAGCACTTGCTCCATCTAGACCTGATCCTGAGCAAACTCTCTCAAGCCAACTTACACGTGAAGCTCAAGAAGTGCGAGTTCTTCCAACCAGAAGTAGAGTTTCTGGGCCATGTAGTGAAAACTGGAGGGTTTGCAATGGCTCAGGATAAAGTGGACACTGCAACTTCCTGGCCAACCCCCACATGCCGGAAGGACGTCAGAAGTTTCCTGGGGCTAGCAAACTACTGCCGGGATTTCATCCAAAAATTTTCTCACATCACTCTGCCCCTGACCCGCCTGTGCTCTGACAAAGTCACCTTTGCCTGGACTCTGGAATGTGCCACCGCCTTTGAGACCCTGAAACTTGCCTTCACCTCTGCCTCTGTCCTGGCCATGCCCAACTCATCCAAGCCATTTGTTCTGGAAACCAATGTGTCCAACTTTGCGGTGGGTGGGGTCCTTCTTCAGGAAGGAGGGGATAGTATGCTACATCCTGTAGCATATTACTCCAAGAAGATGCTGCCTGCAGAAGAAAACTACCCAATTTATAACAAAGAGATGCTAGCCATTATGAAGACCCTGAAACATTGGCGCCAATACCTCTGTGGTGCTGAATTCCCAGTAAAGATCCTGACAGACCACAAGAACTTGTTCTACTTCTTCAAACCACAACAGCTTAACCAACAACAAGCAAGATGGGCTTTAGAACTGGCTGACTACACCCTGACCATAGACTACAAACCAGGAAAGGTGAACGTAGTACCAGACGCCCTGAGTAGAAGATCTGACCTGGCACCCACTCACATGGAAACTTGCAACCACAACACGCAAGTTCTCCTGGACCCAGCTAGCCTAGGTATCCACCTGGGATTGATGAAGATCAGGGCCAGTAAACCAGAAGTGCTGAAGGCCCAATCACTTGTAAAATTCTCCAAAACCATGATTGCCAACCTTTCAAAACCCTTGGATAGCCCCCCACTACCAGAAAGGCTACTCATTGAAGGGAACAACACTAATGCTGCACAACAGAATCTTTGTGCCAGAAGGAAGCATCAGGACCAATATCCTGAGAGATTATCACGATTATGAGATAGCTGGACACCCAGGGAGACTCAAGACCCTCCAGAGCATTAGAAGGAACTTTGCCTGGCCAAAGATGGACCAAGAAGTAAGTGTGTACCTGAAAGGATTTGAGACCTGTAGACAAACAAAACCCAACAGAAACAAACCTGAAGGACTTCTAAAACCACTAGACATACCAGTGGGACCCTGGCAGTCCGTTTCAATGGATTATATTGTAGAACTGCCCCTCTCCAATTTGTTCAATGCCATCCTGGTCATGGTAGACAGGTTTACTAAGATGTCCTATTTTGTACCTACCACCACTCACTGCACTGCCGCAGAGACAGCTAGACACTTCCATGACTGCATACTCACCCAACACAGAACGCCAGAGGAGATCATCACAGACAGAGGACCCCAATTCACGTCAAACTACTGGACACAAGTAATGAAAGACTTGGGAATCAAGTGGTGTGTATCTACCTCCTACCACCTGCAGACTGACAGCCAAACCAAAAGACTAAACCAGATCCTTGAACAATACCTTTGATGCTATGCCAATGCCAACCAGGACAACTGGGCCAACATGCTTCCCATGGCCCAGTTTGCATACAACAGTAAAGACCACACCTCCACGGGAATGTCTCCATTCAAAGCCAACTATGGGTTTGACCCCACCTGGGATCCCAAGATTGGCAAGAAAGAAACTAACACCACTGGACGTTCCTGGGTCAAGCGGATCCACAACACACAAAAAACATGCTTGACCAACCTGAATTTCGCAGTTCAAACCTACAAGGCCTTTGCCAACCAAAAACGCATACCAGGCCAATCCTTGAAAGTTGGGGATGAAGTATACCTGGACTCCCGCAATGTGCCCCTACATGTCCCCTGTAGGAAGCTAGCTCACCAAAGAAGTAGCCCCCACAAGATCACCAAACTGGTTGGGGAAGTTGCTTACAAGCTCAACCTACCCCCTCTTGGAAGATTCACGATGTGTTCCACCAATCCCTGTTATTCAAAAAGAATGGGAACTTGCTTCCCCACCAACGGATTAAGACAGCCCCCCACCCATCCAAACAAACTGCGGTGAGGAATATGAAGTCAAATACATACACTGCAACCAAACTCACTACCAAAAACCCCAGTACTATGTCAAGTGGAGAGGATATCCACTGGAAGAAAGTACCTGGGAACCGCTGTGCAACCTGACTAATGCCCAAGAAGCCATTCAACTCTACCTGAACAAGAAGAATCAGGAGGGAGGGAGCCCCGGGAAAGAAGGGGATAATGTCAGGATTGACAATTCTCCTCCTCTGGAAACCCAGGCCCAAGAGCAGGAATCAAACCTGGAACCTGGATTCCCACAAACTGCTAGGCCTATGGACTGTGGGACTGCCCACCCAAATTTTTCTGGGGTCAAGCCCCCGCAAGCTGACGCTGAAGATGATGGCCCACCCAATGAAACAGATCAAGCCAAGGAAATTAGTGCACTAAGTGGAGTGCCAATCACGACACCTAATGGAGGCAACCAGGCAACAACTATTAGCTTCATGAGTTTGAAGTCTTCACCAGCAACCAATCAAGAGCCAATCCAAGGAAGAGGCACCAACCTGCAACCTGGCCCCATGACCACAACGCTAGAGCAAGATAATCAAGTAGCTAAATTGGGAGTCACAACCAATGAAAGAACTCCCGGGCTGAGTGCCATTTTGCTGCCTTTAGACCCAAGTCCCTGATTCCCCTGGCCCTGCCTTTCCCAATGCCCTAATGACCCCCCAACAGAAAATGTTAAGTTTGGAGGTGGGGTGCTATATAGACCCAAGGACCCTGCGCTCCAAACTTATTGCCATTTTTGAATAAAGGTTATGTTACTTTGGCTCATACAGCTATTATCATATTTTGTATTTGCCGTCTATAAGTTAAGTTTGGGATCTCCCGGCCCTCCTGCCCCTCCGCCTGCAGTTTTCTGTCCACCTGGTGCTCCCTTTGGGCCTGTTCATTTTACTGATTACCCATTAAAGCCTGAATATAAGGACTACACACCAGAGAAAATCATCAAACTTGACCCATTAGCCCACATCCAATCCGCTATCAGATATAACCGCCAAGGCCCGTGGATATTCTCTACCCCCAAGTTATTTAGAGGAAAATTCAACTACCTCCCGGCCTACAATGTTTATATGGAACCAGCTGTAACACCAAAACCGATGCCAGCCTCTTCCCCCAACCTGCCAACCGACCATACCAGCAAGCTTTTTGGTATAGTGTACATCACCCTCACTGGGGTGATGGACACCATTGTACCAGCCGTCAGCCCGTGGTCTTGGTTAGGAAAGTATGCTTCTTACCTCTTAAAGTTAGCCTCTCTCTTGTGGTGAGCCCTGCCTGCAAAAAGCCCAGTCCAAGTTACCTCCAAAACCAGTGGGCTGGCCGCCCGAGAGTGGGTCCCTGACAGGTTTGGTGCCCATTCAATATACAGTTCAACATACTGGAAATGGCAATAAACCAATATCATATGACTTGTCCAGGTATCCAGCAACTTGAACCCATTCTGCACATGACCACCCTTATATTTGATCCAACTTAAATCCTCGCCACAGCACAAGCTATGTAAGTCTAAAGTATTATCCAATAAGATATACTTCTCTTCTTCTTAATTCCATATTCAAAGCTTCCCGTAAAGTTGCTCCTCATCAAAAGTATTTCCAGAGTATTAATTTTATTTAAGTGGGTGGTCCTATTTGAGACATTCTCTCAGAGATAAATGCCAGTTTTAGAAGCACATGCATTGAAAACAATGCTGTGGTTCTCTGAATAGATTTTGGTGAATTCACTCTTGAAAGCCACTATTTCCAATTTCAGTCCCCAAAATGATTAAGATTGTCAAAAAATTGAGTCATTTTGTGTTTGGAACCATCACTTTTGTGACTGAGCTAGATTTCTCTCTGTTTGTATCATTCTTGTTACAAAACCACTATCACAGTTGATGTAGATTGCTTCAGAATGTGACAGGTTTTTTTGAATACAGGTTACTTTTTTTACTGTCTCATTTCTGGGATTCAGTATTTGAATTTATTTTTGTTGTGTCATTGACTATTTTTTAATCCAGACCTAGATAAATGGAAGTTTTATTGAGTAGGTTGACCTTTGATTGGTTCCAGTTGAAATTTTTGTGTGAATGGACCCATTTGTTCTGAACTGAATAACTTTTTTTTATCTCAACAAGTTTGAAACTACTGTAACAAATGCTCAAAAGATTGAGAAGCAGTCAAAGTTGTAAAGTCAAAATGGGCAGACAGAAATCTCCAAGAAGAGGCATAGACAAAATGCAGCCAAGAGAAACTAGAGTAGACTTTAGAAATAAAAGTGATTGGAAGCTTTCACTGGGCTTGACAAGTAAAGAATTGCACAAATTGGCTCCAAGATTTCTTCAATTTCAAGATTGGGGACATCAGATTCAGTGCAGAGGCTGTGATCACTGCAAAATCAAAGCTACAGACTGCAAGGCACCACACAGGCAGATAGGCAAGAAACAGTTTCATGTACTGTTAAACAATCTGCAAAACTTAAAACTGGATATGTGTTTAAAGCTATAGTGTTTATTGAACTACTGCAGTGGTTCTAGAAAATTTTCTGGAAATATTGGGATTGGAAATGGCAATGATGTGTCAGGGCTCAGTTTTTGTCACCAAGCCTCCAGAAGTGACCAAAAATTGAGTAACATCCTAATTTTTTAGGGCCAAAAAGCACCAACTTGACTTATTTTTTTGTGTTTTTGGCAACTTTTTGGGCCCAATTGACAATTCTGACAGAGTTCTCACATACTTTGCCACAACCCACTTGTTGTCAATGGCGGGATTTAAATCAGCAAGAATTTTTAAGGGTTTCTTGGGTACTGGTGTTTCTGGCTATTTTTGGGGGAGAGTGATTCTGCCCATGATGCCACTATCTGTGACAATATTGAGTTTTTATTTGATAGCTTTGGTTGAACTGAATAGTGTGGCTAGTATGACACAATGGATCATGATGTGATAGAATGGTTCATGGATTGGTAAGAACAACCAAATTGTCATAACTCCTAACAAAAGTCTAAGCTGCAGAAGTTATTATTTATCTTTTTTTAGAGAAAATCTACATAAAAGGGCTGATATAATCTTTTTTTAAAATTATTGACCACATTTAATAGTTTTAATTCTAAAATACCACTGAGGCTATACAATACTTTTTAAAAATATCAATACATGACTCAAATTTAATAGAGCTAAAACCTATTCCATTACAATTAAAAATAGTCATACAGTTATTATATTTTCTCATATTATCATACAGAAATGGTTTTAGATTCTAATCTCTCCCAAGCTTCCATGATATGGCTGTCAGACCTTTCATATGGTGACAGTTTATAAAAGCTTCTATGCTTCCTGGTTCTTGACCCAAGGACATAAATGAAAAGGATCAGGGTCAGAGTTGGGGTGGAAGCAAAAATTGTGATGATTTGTGTTGTGACCAAGCTTCAGCAGTTACAGCCTGCTATGTGATTTTGATTGCTGGTCACAGATATTTTGTCAGCTTCAAGTCATATTACAATCCATACTGGTTAGTTTTATGGCTTTATGGGGCAGGGCACAGCTGTAACTGCCACATTTTGTTACCTGCTCTTAAAGTCACTAAATAAATCTGTATGGATTGCGCTGACCAAGCACAATCTTGTATGGTTTTGTGTTGTGACCAATCATGTAATCTCATGTAAGCTGTTAATTCTAGTTGATGATATATTTTGGTAAATTTAAATAAAAAGTATTATGATTAACTAAAATAAACCGTGGTTCAATCAAAACCATCCTTGTGAGATAAAGCTTTTAATTGATTGGATTTAAAAGGTAAAGTTTTGGAGCTCAAACTGCCCTAACTTTACATCCTGTGCCTAGCTCGAGATGATATCACATGTTTTATGATTAAAAATATTTTAACTTTGCGCCCGACACAAAATGAAATCATCTGTTTCACCTTCGTAAACCACCTTTTTATATATTTTAGGATCTACACAATAGAGTGAGGCACAAGTTGTGACCTGCTCTAAAATTTGCTGCACAGATCTAGATTGTTTTGTGACCTAATCTAGAACCTGCTTAAAAATGGGTTTGTGACCACACAATTGCTGTGACCGTCCCAACCCTAATCAGGCTCAGGTAGAATAAAACCATGACTTCATTGCCATGACATCAATCAGGGAATAATTAAGTTGATCGACTTGAACTGATCGTGCCTTTTATATCCTTCAGCGTGCAACGAGGATCGGACGAAAGTTATTTGTCGTTGCTCAAGCGTGTGGGTCCAGTAGTTTGATAATATTTTGCTAGAGAAGTAAAGTTCGTTTTAAACGCGGATTGTAATTGTGGCGTAATAGTTGCGGACTGGCCACTAAGGATTTTAGTTGCTGTGTCCCTAGGAAAATGTAGCAGAACCACGAAAACATATACGAAAATGATTGTTTGCGGCTGTTAGCTACTTGGTAGGGATACTTCTTTGCTTTATTAATATGGGGCTGTACCCTCTGTTTAGCCAGAGTATTGATTTAAAGTGTTTGATTGCTTTTAAGTTTTGAATAGAATTTATAAGGGATTGAGCGGTGCATTCTGACCAGGTGGAGTCGGGCTTTTAAGGGCCGATGTAGGATGATTAGAAATCATAAGAGATAATTGTCATGAGCCACTCATATTGGGTTGATAAGGCCTAGTCAGTCTGGCGAATCAAGGAGAGCTGAGATTACCCGACTACCTTGTCAGATCAATTGGTTGCCAGTAAAAAACAGCCTCAATTGAGCACCTACCTGACAAATAGAAGTAGATAAAAGTACAACAACGCCCAGTAGATCACGCCGAACTCCTCTAAAAATTAAGCATATCGAATATCATCCTGGTGCATTCACGATGACTGTTTGCACAATACTCGAAAGGCCCGCAAAACGGCATCTTCCCAAAGAGATGGAGGTGATAATTGTCGGCAACGGTCCATCAGCGTTAACCATGGGCTACCTCTTACTTGGCCATCAAGCATTTTATTCTGGCGGCCAGCCAGGTGTTGAACCGCATCCAGACCCACGACTACATTCTCTTTTATCGGAACAGCCTTTAAGTTTAGAGCAGGATCTGGAAGACATTGCCCAAATGGACTTATCAGGGTCTTCGCGCATTGTGGACCCTGTTGCCCGCCTCTTGGATTCTCTTGCTCATCCTCTTAGTGATGTTGACCCTGATCAACCTTCTAGACTGGGTTGGATGCGTACTCGCAAACCGATCAACTTCGCTATCTTGGGTAAAGGCCCCATAGGTGGAATCTGGGCCCAGCTAGCCACTTCAGAAATGCGGGCACTAAGGTATTTATTTTATCGTTCGTACGCTAAGAATAATAGCCACCATTCTCAGTTAGAGCTCCCAGGATTTCCCTTTCTTCTATGGAGGGAAAATCAAGGCACCTCCGAAAGTGGTTGGAGGCCGGGGCGAAAAGAAATATCGCAGTACTATCGTGATTATGCTGAGACGATGGGCATCGCGCGCCACTGTCATGAAGGAGTTGAAGTGCTCCGGGTACGCCGAACCACTGGTCCTTTTCGATATTTAGTTTATGGGAAAAAAGGATCAACCAAGTTTCGCGTAAGAGCCAACCATGTAGTTCTCGCCACTGGTTCGTTCACTACTCCTATCCCCCTACAAATATCGGGGAGTCATATCCCTGGTGTTTTTCACGAGTTGGACGAACTTTTACGCCATACTCAGCCAAAGCGTGTGCTGCTGGTTGGTACGGGGTTATCGGCTGCTGATGCTTTAATACGCATGCAGGAAAAGGGCATTGAAGTAGTTCATTCTTTCTTTCTTCAATATCCACGCCCCTCCCGCCAGCGGCATCCTCTAGCATCCTGCTGGAAAGATGACTACCCCGAGTATCATAGGGTTTATCAGTTGATGAAGGGCGTGTCATGTCCTGGATATGAAGCTTTCCCTGATGCTCACTTGGAAAAGCTTGTACCTCATTCTCATCAAATACAAGCTTCTTTTCACTTTAATGGCGACAGACATGATCGTCTGGTAGATGCTGTCCTTGTTCTAATCGGAAGGCGGCCTAATCTAGAGTTGATGTCGAGTGTTTCTGCTACCTTGATTCCCGACCCTCGTGTCTACGCTATAGGTGCTCTAGCTGGTTCCTCATTTGTTCGACATATCCTTCCTACTTGCCTAAAAGCTTATAGACAAATCTGCAACTAAAATATTTATTAAAAACAGGTGACATACGCCTAGATAACTTTGCTTCTAATGAGAGGATTTCCCCTTTAGGATTAAGAACCTGGCTTAGCATAAAGAAAACACAAAATTTCAGATCTAACCCAAGGACCAGCGATGAAATCCTTTGACGGCCCGCTCTGGCCGAAGGTGTTGTCGATGAGCAAGGTAACCTTTTTAAAGGCCATCAAGAACCTAAGTCTCAAGATTTGAATTTTAATCGCCAATTTATCATATACATGACCAACCAGGTAGTAATTCATCACTATCCTGTTTCCATGTTGCTACATACAGGCACATTTAACACCATGAAAATCCTCTTTATTATGTACCTCACTTAAAGGTAAGCCTTGATATATGAATCAAGAATTTTACTATTGCATGGTTAGCCAAGAAATATTTTCCAAGCCAATTATACACAAGCTTTGGGTCATTTAAATTAATAGCATCAATTTCCAACAATTGGATTATTAAAGCTTATAATAGCATGCAAATGTTACTTCATGGCACTGTTGCTTATAAGATTGGGAATCTGTCACAAATTCTAGTTTCTAAAGTGGCATGGTAGTAATCTTTTGTGCACTATTTAATATTATCATCTTCCTTGCACCCATTAAATGCATTATCTTTATGAGTATAACTACAGAAGAGAAGTGCATATTGTCTGCATTTTTAACCTTAGTTTGAATAAAATACCATAAAAATTGTGCTGGCAAAGGCACTTTTCTTTTCTAGGTAAAGTCTATATTGCAGTGTGTTGTAACTACTCCATTCGAGTTCACGCATGTTCTGATTAGCTCCTGAATTGTTAATAGCCTTTGCAGAGGTATGAAGATTTCTATCAATTATTGTCCCTTTGCCAATTTTTAGTCAAATTAGTGAAAAATTGGTTAATGAAACTCCCCTTTTAAAAATTCAATCTGTTATTTTTATCCATTGTCAAAACCACAGGCTCAACTCGCCAGCAAGGTTCCAACCAAGCGGGTTCGTGACCTGCAATCCAATTATCTGGTCACCCGAAGCCAGACTAGGAAGTCAACTCGAATTACCAAATCCAACAATATGAACAGATGATGATCCTTCATGGTGGATACCTCAATTTAGTGCTTGACTCATTATCAGGATCAAGCCACCCCCTTCTTCCATCCAACCGTGTGATCACCAATCTTGTTCCTACTATCCTTGATTCACATGAACTATATAATCAAGATCTCTCAATAAAGATTATTATCTAGTTTCCAAATATTTTTTCCCTTGTAACTTTGCTAAAACAGCACAGTTACAACATTGGTAGCACAGGTAGGCTCTCCATCCTACCTTATCTTGAAAAATTCCGCCTGTTGCCCGCACACGCTGCAGCCAACAAATCCTCGACAGAGTTATGTCAGGCCTCCCGCCCGACTGGACTCCGTATACTCCTGGTACCAAGATACCTGATGGTTTTGTCCTCTACCAAAACACGGTGATCCCGCTACCCTCCTTCAATGCCATGTCTGCACAAGGTTTCTTTCAGGCTCCCTCATCGATGCCGCGACCAGCTGACAAGACCACCATGCCCGCCTATGTAGCACAAAGGCTTTGCAGCGCTGCCTTGGAACCCTTTGCTGGGGCCAACGACGACAACACCGCTGCATGGATCCAGTCCGCCCAGAGCAAGCTGGCCCAAATGGAATGCCCACAGCGATTCTGGATCACAAAGATTTTCATTCGCCTGACCCATGACGCTGGCACCTGGTGCGACAAGTGGCACAAAGAGCACACTGACAAGAACTGGGATACCTTTAAGCAAGACTTCCTGGCAAGATTTGTGCTTAAAGATACAGCGCTCATGATCATACACCAAGTAAAGGACCTGACCCAGACAGGCACCGTCAAAGAACTCACCTGCGCCTACAAGGAACTCCGTCTTTGTGCCCCATCCGACATGGCTTTTGACACTCCAGCTACACACCTCATGTACTACAACGCTCTCAAGTCGCACGTGATGAGACATGTGAACCTGGACCAGGTAGCTAACCTGCAAAGCCTGTACCGTGAAGCAGAAAAAGCGGAACAAATGTCCAATGCTCTACACAAGGCACAGACTGGGAAACGAGAAAGGCCCAAGGACTCTCATCAAAGTGGGCGCTCTACTCGACCACCTCCTGGAGGCAACGGAAATAACACCAACCACAAACCCACGGGTTTGAATGGGCATGGAAATGGAAACAATGGCCAGTCAAATTGCACCCATTTCCGTGTCACCGCCACACAAGGTAACCAAGATGAGGGAAAAGCCCGGGGAAAGCACTAAGCAAGCCAAGCTCTCCCCATGCAACTCCTGACTTGCCCAACAATAAATACCGTCCCGAGGACGTGGACCAATGCCCAATGATCCAAGTGCCCTCGGAAGACCCAGTACTATACACCATCGCCAGACATCCCAATAAATTGATGTCCTACCCTTTCTGTTTTTGCAGTTACACAGGCTCAGCACTCCTGGACTCAGGCGCAGATTGAACCTTAGTCAACAGTAGCTTTGTGGATAAGTTCAAGCTGGCCACTAATCCTTTGCGGATTAAAAATGTGGCCCTGGCTGATGAACACCACATTACCGTGACAAAGGAAACTGCCCCCTTCTCTGTCATGCTTGAGAACCTCCACTCCACCATCCAAGATCCTGTCATCAACTTTCCTAAGTTTGACATTGTACTGGGACTAGACTGGTTACAAAAGAACAACCCTCACATGGACTGGGCAACCTCCGTGTTGACCATCAAGCGTGAAGGCGTCAATCACCAGATCTACCCCGACTCCGTGGACCAACTCCTACGTGACCACGTCTTTGTACGCATCACTGAGACCTTGGACAAAAAGGAAAACCTGAAGGCAATTGACTGGGACTCCTGTCAGTATGAAATCATACACTTCAAGGACCACCAGGACACCTCCACGCCTCAAGACCACGACATTGTGGCCCGCCATCCAGAAATCTTTAAGGAAGCATTACCGGGATTGCCCCCTGAGAAACACATTCAACACTCTATCCAACTCAAGGGGGCTGTACCCAAGGCACACCCTATCTACAGACTGACTCTAAACAAGGACGACACCCTGTGCGCTTATCTCAAGGAGGCACTAGAAAAAGGACTTATCCGCCCCTCACAGTCTCCCTTTGGGGCCGCCGTATTCTCTGTGGCTAAAAAGGACAGTACCTTACGTCTGGTCACAGACTACCGCGTCCTAAACAAAGTCACCATTAAGAATTGTTACCCACTGCCACTGATTGACGGCCTTTTTGATGCCCTGGAAGGAGCCACAGTCTTCTCCAAGATTGATCTAACCACAGGCTACAATCAGATTTGTATCAAGGAAGAAGACATCCCCAAGACAGCCTTCCGCACGACGTACGGTTCCTACAAATGCGTGGTACTAAACTTTGGCATGACCAATGCACCGTCCACTTTTGTAACCTTCATGAACAAAGTGTTTGCGCCACACATAGGCAAGCATGCCCTAGTGTACCTGGACAATATTATTGTCTACAGTCCCTCAGTGGAACAGCACCACAAAGACCTGGAGGAAGTCTTTGCGACCTTGGCACGACACAAACTGCTGGCCAAACCCTCCAAATGCCAGTTCTTCTGAGAGCAACTACCCTTCCTGGGACACGTAGTCTCTAAAGACGGCATCAAACCCAACATTCAAAAGATATAAGCCATCTGCAAGATGCCACCTCCCAAGGACAAGTCAGAACTACATACCTTCTTGGGAATGGTGGCCTATGTACGATGCTTCATACCTGACTGTGGTGTCTTGACCGCCCCCTTGTCCGTCATAACAGGCGCCAAGGCCAAGTTTGTATGAACCCCCCAACATGACCTCTGTTTCAGACGCCTCAAAGGCAAACTCATGACAGCTCCCATCCTGCAATACCCCAAACAAGACGGGGAATACCAGATGGAAACCGACACCTCAGATGCATCCATTGGGGGAGTACTACAAATTAAGAATAGTGATGGTGACTTCTTGCCCGCAGCCTACAAATTGCGCAAACTGACAGATGGCAAGTGCCAATACCCTATCCACAACAAGGAACTGTTGGCCATTGTACACTGCCTAGTCAAATGGCGCTGTTACCTAGAACAGCAGGAAGAATTCACAGCACTAAAAAATCACAAGTCGCTCATCTATTTCAAGACACAAGCAAATCTGTCACGCCGCCAAGCGCGGTGGATGGAAATATTAGAAAGGTTTAACATTCTCATCCAATATAAGCCCAGGGCTGAGCTCGCCATGGCAGACGCTCTGTCCTGCCTGTATGTCCGTGCTTCAAGAGGAGAGAACGGGCTAGACCCAGACTGGCCTCTCTTAGTGCTATGTACAAAGGACAAAGGATTTCCTGCAGGAACAACCAACATCACCAAAGAAACGGTCATTAAGAATGAACATCTCTTTGCTGACGTATATGGGACTCTTCACAGAAAAATGACGGATGGCACAACCATTCCCTACATTCCCACATATCAGCAAGTTGACACCATTCTTTGCTACCACAGAGATCTTGGACATACTAAGAGCCAAAATCTATACAAGTTCCTAAAGCATAAGGCCTGGTGGCCAACCCTATACCGCAATGTCCAGGAAGTGTTAGAACAGTGTGAGGTTTGTGAAAAGTTTGCTAAAAGCAAAACCCCGCCTAAGTCTGTACTCCCCATTTGGACCCAACTGCCATTCAAAGTATGGGCTCTTGACATTGTGGGCCCCATGCCAGGAAAACACAACTACAAAAAATACATCATCACAGCCATTGACTTTGCAACAAGGTGGCCAGTAGCCCAAGCAGTGAAGGCACACACCGGCAACGACATCTGACAATTTATTGGCAAAGAAATAATCAGCAGGTTCAGAAAGCCAGAACTCCTGATAACGGATGGGGGCAAGGAATTGACCTCCAAAGACACCAATGTGTACCTCACCAAAAATGGGGTCAAACACACCATAACAACACCATACCATCCATAGGCCAATGGATGCGTAGAGCGGCTTAATGGTAGTCTCGTGCAAGCCCTAGCCAAACTCACTGCTGGGAGACCTGAAGACAGGTATAAGCAGCTACCAACTGCACTACTTGTGTGTTAAACCCAAGTGAACAGATCCACTGTGAAAGGTCTGTTTGAACTGGTATACAGCACCCAGCCAAATATCATTCAAGCATTGACAGGACCTAAGTTAGAAATCCCAAGTCAAGTTCCCCCTCGCTTGGATCCTCAAGTAGTAGAGGCCAACAGCAAGCAAACAGCCAAAGAAAAGGAACTCCTACAAAAGACATTTGTTCCCATCTGCAACAGACACAAAGTGGGGGACAAAGTCTGGGTCATGAATGTTGACAAGAGCAAACTACAACCCAAGAAAGTGGGGCCTGCAATCATCTTAAAGGTAAACAACAATAACACTTACCTTGTTCAAGGGCTTGGGAAACGCAAGCAAGACAAGACCTTACACCACAATTGCCTACGACCCTGTAAAGCAAGACAGAAACAACAAGAAACCGCCCTACCTGCCACCAAACAGCAACCAATTCAATACAGCGCCCGGGCTCCTGACAACCTCCCTGACAACCTGCCCCCAGAGGAGGCCGACCTTCAGCCGGGGTGTGTGTGTGTGTGTGTCAAACCCGCAGGCTTGACCTACCAGCAAGGTTTCAACCAAGCGGGTTTGTGACCCGCAATCCAATTATCTGGTCACCCGAAGCCAGACTAGAAAGTCAACTCGAATTACCAAATCCAACAATATGAACAGATGATGATCCTTCACGGTGGATACCTCAATTTAGCGCTTGACTCATTATCAGGATCAAGCCACCCCCTTCTTCCATCCAACCGTGTGATCACCAATCTTGTTCCTACTATCCTTGATTCACATGAACTATATAATCAAGATCTCTCAATAAAGATTATTATCTAGTTTCCAAATATTTTTTCCCTTGTAACTTTGCTAAAACAGCACAGTTACGACACCATCATAGCTTAGTTATGAATTTGCTTAACTTGAGCTACAAGCTACTTTTTTAAGCTCTCCAGTTTCAGCTTTTAGTTCAATGATGAATACTTTGAGGGTGATAAATTCATTAGCCATAATATATAAGCTTAAAAATTATATAACATAATTTAAGCTTTTATGATGTTTTGGAGTATTTCCTATTGGTATGCTTGAACAAATCAAGATAACAGCATCAAGTTGACTGCCAGATTTATCTGCCAGTAGAGAAGTGCAAGTTGAAAACATCAAATCAAAATAGCAGAAAGCCAAAATGTACAATAACAAAATGTTGCAACCAAGTTTCCAGCCTCACCCGCTAACATATCTCACAATACACAGGGGGCACTTGATGAGTCGCCCCTTGACGTATCTAATGTTATGGGTTAATCTGATGGCAGTATCAAATGGCAGGTACTTCATCCTAATTAGGAGCACTGCCAATTTGACCTGCTGATCCCCGCACAAGTTATTCCTCGACTCCAAACCTTACATGTAACTTCCCATTATGCCACCCCCTTGTGGCCTTGTGGCTTTCCCCTTATGGTATATTAATCACAATATTCTACAATATACAACACCTTATCCTTATTATTCTGTCCTTTCCTATTGGACTGTTGTCTTCCCCAATTCCAAATACTAAACTCTCATTAGTTCAGTTGCAACAAAAACCACTGTATGATCTTACCAAAAAGGTAAAGTTCCAGCCCAAACTTTTTTAAAAGGCTGGACCTAATATTTATATATTCTATTTGATAGCTATATATCATGATGTTTGAAATTTTAGTACTGATAGAAGGATGCTTCAAAAAATAAAACAGTCTAAGAAATATATATAATTGCTGCAAGTGAACCAATTATAGTTTAGTATTGGGCTGGAGAAGACAACAGTCCAATAGAAAGGATGGGGATAGTGATAAGATGTATTGATTTGGGAATAGCGTAATTAATATACTATACTGGCCAGCCACAGGTCCACCAGGGGGTGGCAGGTTCTGAATAAAGGTTGAGTTAGGAATATCTTAGGCAAGGGATCAGCACATCAAACTGACAGCACTCCTATTTAGGAGATATTGCCTGTAATTAAACATTGGCAGCAGAATGCCCAATGTTATTAGATACATCATGGGGCGCCTCTATGAGTGCCCCCTGTGTATTATGAGATACATTAGCAGGGGAGGTAATCTAAGTTGTAACACCCCCTTGCCTCCTGCTTGTTGTCAGGTACCAAGATCAGAACTTATGGAAGATCTGGGAAGGTGCGTGTGAAGCCCTTCTGGGCAGGTATGGTTGCTGTAGACGGCAGCCACTTGAAGGGTCCAAGGTGGTTGGGTTTGGGCTTTGCATAGTTGAGGTTAAGGGTATAGACAGGATTGTCTACAGCATAGCACTCTAAAGCTGTCTTTTGCCCCCTTAATCTGCTCTTGCTCAATGTTGCAGGCCTTGGCTTGCCACTGTACTAGTGAGCAGGTGACTGTGAGGGGTGGTTTGTCTGTAACAGTTGATATTAACTTGCCCTGGATCCCCCATTACATCATTGGGGGTACCAAAGGCTAGGGTGCTGGGGCTGAACCCTGTGCTGTGGTTGATCCTGGCTCTCATAATGAGTAATGAGTGTTGAAAATTGGCGTACACCAGCAGATTCAACAGAAGATTTAGGAGGCAGGGGCACACACTCACTACATGCCTTTGAATGTGAGGATTCCAAAGACATTGAACAACTTGATTTGTAATGAATAACTTTATTGGATCCTATAAAATTAGGTAAAAATTCTACCTCCTGGCGTTTACTGCCAACACCTTATATAGGGGATTCTCATATTAATAATCATTAGTCACTGGCAATGTCTTCTAGGACATTCCAGCACACTGTAAAGTCTTGGTTGTGTTGGCAGAAAAAGGGGTAACTTCCCATTTTAGGGCACAATCCCACAATGCCTAGCACAAGGACACCCTTTTCTAGCACCTTAATTAGTGATTCTTTTTAGGTGTATAATCACTTCTATATTTGACCTTGATTGGGAGTGGAATCAACCAGTCAAATTGAGCCTGGCGCCTTGGGGTAATTCCACCTCAAAGCTGGCATCTTGGCTCTTGATGTAAACTGTAGTGGCGCTCTGGCGCCAAGAATAATCAATGCTGGTGCTGTGGCGCACATTTATGATGTTGCTGGCGTCCTGGCACCCATTATTTAGGGTGGCGGCGGCGTGGCGTGATTTATCACGACAACGTCATGGGCCACTATCTGTACATTTATTAATGTACTTTTAATGACACTAATTTAGGAAAGGGTAATTGATTGGCCCTTATCATTTTGTCATTAATTGCCTAATAAATTAGGCTTTCCACAATCCCTGGTCAACAATTCTTCACATATCCCCCCACTTGACCGGGCTACTCTTCATTCTTTCTTTCATGAGCGCCCGCAGCAATAACAATCCTTCCTTGCGCCAAGTCTATCAAGACCTCATGGCTAGCATGACACCTGAGGATTTTAAGGTGTTTATGTGTATGCCGCGCCCTTCCTGAGTCTGTTTCTTAAACCAGTTATTACCTGCAGCCAGTCATCAGTTGCAGGCCCAGGACTGCAATACCACTGTGGCCGGTTCAGAATGCAACACTGCCACACAGGCTGAGGAGGAGGGTACTGACTCCATATTTGCCGAGAAAAAAGTGCCCCTCATTTGCCTTCCTCACCTTGGTTTTGAGGATCTACGGGATTGGTCCAACAACATTGTCCTCAAGACTTCTTCTTCACCACTTGCAACCACCTCAGTGTTGCTGTGCGCCCGTTGCAACTCCAAAAAGCTGCCCTCTGTGTACCCTGTTATCATCAATTGGTTTGGGAGAAGTCACCATGAGGAGATGTTATACGTATACATGCAGGCATTGTTTGCTGAAGACAACACAGTGATAAGGAGCGCCTTTTGGGGAAGCTTCAGATATGGAATTAGGAAAGAAGAGAAGTATCTTTTATTGGATAATATTTTAGACTTATATAGATTTGGCTGTGGCAGAGATTTAGTTGGATCAAACCTAGGGGTTGGTCATGTGTAGGATGGGTTCAAGCTGCTGTATACTTGAATTGGCATTTGATATTTCTTGGTTGCCATTCTTGGTATGTTGAACAGTATATTGGAAGGGCACCAAATTGGGTGATGACTGGATGTTAAGTAAGTTGGCGGTAGCCAGAATGCTTTTACATCCAGACCCTTGACACCCCCCTTAAGGGGTTACTCTGGTACATCAGGAGGGGGCTTTTGTAAAGACCCAACAATTGGGGAAGTATTCTAGAAAAATAAGGGACCAAGTTGGCAACTTGGAATCCTGTGAGCGCCATCACAATTGGATAGACTGTCATCATCAATCAAAAGACTTTGGTGTGTACGTTATAACATCTGAAATTACCGGCAAAATATGTAAGTATGTAGTATACACAGGTGTATATAGCTACGGACTGGGTGGAATGGGGCAATACCAGTGTGGGCCAGGAGTATCACTTGGAGGAGTTGAGCTGTGCCGGCTCCTTGTAGTAGTACTTGCCAGATGGATTGTTGAATGACCCATGCTGTTGATTATGTTGGTGGCCCCCAATCCCTAGGCATGCTGTGAGGACAGCTGAGAAGATTAGGTGATTCATCTTCTGGTCCTGGGAAAGGGCAGACAAAGCTTAGTGTCTTGTTTAACTTCTTGTAGGGTAAGTTATTTGGTTGATTTATGTGATACTATTGGGGGGTAATTTCACTCAATGATAGCACAAACTATCATCAAGTGATTTGGCTTTATTGTATACTATCATCCTTGTGGGGCATGAATAGTGCAAAGCATTGGACAGGGAACCCTAAACACTTGGTGCTGTCTGGAATTCCCTTTTGGAAGTGGGATGGGAAGGGATTGGTAGGCAATGAATTGTTAATCTTAGCATTGCATGACTTTGGAGCTTCTTCAGGTACTTTCATGCAATTGTATTCAACTTCTGCAGTTGATACATTAATTGTCATGCTGGGCATCTTGTAAACCCCCTCCAAATTTGGTAGGTTCCAAATTTGGGCAGCATTTCCCCCCATTTTTGGGTTTTGGGAAATTGCCTTTTGGGGATTCCCAATTGGGTGGTTTCCCCATTTGGCGGGGGTGGGCAGTCCCGCTGTGGGGGTGCACCGTCCCCTGTTGGCTGGCGGCCAGGGTATAAAACCTGTTTTTCCCAAAATTTAATTTTTTAATCTTTGTTTCTTCCGCCGGGTGTTTTGCGGCAGTTTCCCCCAATCAGGGGGAACTGCTGTGTTGAGTTTATACTTCTGGGAAGTATAATAAACAAAATAAAGGGGAATATTTAAGAAGAGAATGATAATTTATTGAATATGAATATAGGTTAATATATAGTATCATGATAAGCCACATGCCGTCCATGTATGTCATGGTGGTCACAGGGCTTATCTGAGTAATGTTCCTCTTGGGTCACGAGGGTTAATCAAGTTGTGTTCCATTTAGGACCTGGATTGAGGGATCCCTGTCATAGATGGTTAATTGATAAAGGTGCCACTGGCTTATTGGCTGGGCAGTGAACCATTTGGTGAGCTGCTTGATGATTTCTTTGGGGCGTTAATTCCCCGAGAGGGAGTAATCAAAGATGTTGCAACAGCTGCAATTTTTATTTTGCTCTTTGAGCCTAATTGCGCCCAAAAGATTATCTTGACACAAGGTGTTGTCAGGAATATTTCTTACAGCTTTGTCTTAACGGCTGCCGCCTGATGTTCCTGGAGTTGTTTACTAGTTGATACCAGTCTGGTTGAGTGTTCTCCTTTGCTAAGACAGAGACAGGTTCTGTGATATTTCTTGACAATAGGGGTTTTGGCACCTTGGAATTTCACTAGATAGGTTTTTTTGTTCTGGTCTGTACTTGATGAACCTTCCTGGTCCTCTGTGTACTGATTCTAGTTTCTTTTTGTTGCCAGCTAGGACCCAGACAGGGGAGCCAATGGGAAGTGGTTCCTCTGTGAAGATTACCTTTTGTGTTTTGAGCCTTTTTATTTCTGCTATTTTAGCTTTGAGGTGTATGTGTTGTAGATTTGGTACTTGTTCTACTGTGGGGGGTTTCCCCGGGGGGATCTTTACGTATGGCTGCCTGTTGCAGGTAATTATTTCTGGTTTGTATCCGTAGGTTAGCTCAAACAGTGAATAGTCTGTCCCTTGATTGGTGCAGACCCAGGATACTAGTAATGCATGTTTCACGTATAGTGGCCATGTGTTTTTGGCTTTACCATCCATTATTTTCTCTAGGGTCCTGATAAGGCTGCCATTTAGGCGTTCAACTCTGCCGTTGGC